>CM061226.1:99973686-100478686 GCA_030844895.1 Ambrosia x helenae | reverse complement strand
GTGTATATTCCAAGACTATCATTGATCCATCTTGTAGTATATAAATAAATGATGCTAGAATTTGTGTAAAAAAAAGTTGGTAGTTAGAGGATAAATAAAGATGGTATTTAAGTAAAAAAAAAAGTGGTACATACAAAGAGTTTTAATTTTGAACTTTTTAAAATCCCAACGGCTATAATGTCGTTACTCACACTACCCAGATCGGTACATATCACCCGATCTCTATACCAAAACCATCTACCCGAATCGTCATCGACGGTTTTCCCGATTAGTAGGGGTACCCAGTCAATGTGCCCGATGGTGCCCCGGATGGCCTAGTCTATAATCTAGATTTCGAGATTACCTTATTAAGGAGGAAGCATGTCCATGAAAGTAATTTCCTATCAATTTTAAGATGACATATGAAAACCCTCTTTACAAATCTCTATATTTTTGTCATTTCCTACCCTTTTTGCCCCTCATGTATAACATATTATGCACATTGTATATGTGTGTAAGACACACTTTATATGTCTCTCAAGATGTAACCTACATTCATAACACCCATAAAACCCATTTCCTTACTCTTGAATACTCATTTATAGTCATTACTTTCTTGTCTTCTACATTTATTTTACTTTTCAAGAAACTCATCTTACTAATATCATTACTTGACATGTCTAGGTTACTCATGATGCAAACCATGATAAAGTTCATAGATTTCGCATACAGAAAGAAACGCCCTTTAACCAATTCGAGGTATTTTTCATTGCTTGATTTGTTTTACTGTCGATTTGTAATTTTTGTCCTTTTACATTGTTAATAATATACCTTTAATTATGGGAAACATACACTTACTTATATTCATCAAATATTTATGGTGTACAAGATGAGGTTGCTAAAGAATTGGTGTGCCTATTCAATTTCAACACTTCTTGTATGGCTAAAGAGGCAGAACCACACACATCGTCCTAATCGACCTTCAACAACTTTGTAGGAAACCCAATCTGAATTGTTTTTCTTTAATTGCTAATATCTTGTATAAATGTTAATTTGTTTTATCCATAGATTTGAGATCAATATTTATCATGTTGCTATTTGTTTTATTAACAAGCTGAACTCAAAACTGTTATTGGAACTGCAGGTTGGGTAATTGAGGGAAGTTTCCAATAAGAATCACAACGCTAAATTGAAAATGTTCTAGGAGATCAAGATTGGATCTGTAATATCTTCCCGTTTAATACAGTTTGTTTGGTTGAAACAGGCCGATTCATGATTTGGTTGCCTTGCATACAATTTGTTTTTGGTCCAAGTTTTACCTTTATATAGTGTCCAATATAGCATATTCGATTATTAGGAAGTTGTATACATTGTAAATAGAATTTGAGTGTCTTTCAAAGAGTTTGATAAATATTATGTCCAAAGATGTACACCATTTTAATTTTGTATTGTGTATAAATATTTAAGCATAATTTACAATACACTTAAAGCCAATTTAGAAGGATTAAAGTTGGACATTCATCAAACTTTTAAGACACTTTAAGGCCATCTTAGTCAATTCAATTCATACTAACCTTTCATCTTCCTTGGTGGTTCATCATAATGAATACAATATTAACTAGACAAATGGTGATTAGTTCACATTCCAATCATCATTCGCATATCATTGTTATAAAGAACAAATTCACTTTAACCAAAAATTTAATTTGGAAATTCGAAATCGTCTCTTCGAGTTCCATAACTCCATCTTCTTTAAACTGTAAGTTCTTCCATACCCATCACACCCAGATGTTCGCATCTTGCTGGTTCTTCTCTTCGATTGACAATCTGTTGATGCTGCTAAGGTTGGATTTCTATTTTATTGTTTTTATTGTTATATGTTCTTGATTTTTCTTGTTGTGTTTCTTTGCTTTTATAATACAAATTCAGTGCTATTTTTCAGGTGAGTGGTCTAAAGAATTCGACTGGACCGAGTAAGAGGAGTTCCAGTTGAAAGCAAGCTTTGTTGTTGTTGTTGTAGAAAAAAAATTCTAAATTTGTAGCAAACACATGAATTGATATGTTTTTTTTGCTCTTAATTTTTTTTTTTGGTTATTGATCTATGTTATGTCTGGTTAAGACTATAAAAATGTTTAAATCTTCAATCATGAGGATTTGTTCGCCCAATTAGTTGTGTTGTATAACTACAACTAACAAATTTAATTAATGATTTATTAAGATATTTCCTGTTTTGTTTTGATTGGTAACATCAATCTTTTAGTCTTAACTTAGACTAGAAATTGAGCTTTTATTTGGTTATTCATGCATGTTATGCTTTTTAAAACAACTATATCAAAGGTTACAATCATGTAGGTGTGCTGTATAATTAGAGTCTACAACTTTGATTAATAATTTTTGAACTCATTTCCTGTATTGATTAATAACATGAATCCTAAATTGAGTGTTTAATGGGTTATTCATCTATGTTATGTTTTTTTTTTTTTAAATAAGTATTGAAACATGGGGAAATTCATTCTCATTTAGAAGTTAGAATTTGATTAGAAGCATGGTTAGTTTGCTACATGGTTCTAAGTGTTTTGCACACACACCGGATCCTCGTCGCAACGACAGTCAGGAACGACCCTTAAAACGAAAGGGGTGTGACACAATATTGCGTATAAAAATTTAGGTCGATAACACATAAACTTACACTATTGAGCAAAGAAAATGAGAGTGGGGCGGGGCACCCTCAATCGACCACTAACCTCCACTCCTAATTTCAAACTTATTTAAACATGGAATTCGATTCTGAATTGACTAAAAAAACTTATAATTTGAATGGTGGACATAATGATTTAGAGTATTTATAGTTACCAACACATGTATATGCATTCCACATAGTTTTAGCATATTTTTAAGGTTCAGTTAGGGTACATAAATCCTCATGGACACGATACACGAGAGAATTGATAAAACTAAATATAGAATATCACATTTTATATTATCGCTCCCGCGGCAACGCGCGGGCTTCCAACTAGTCTATATTATCTTATTAAGGAGGAGTGATGGCCAAGATTGTAATTTTGTCAAGCATCCAACTATTAAAGCAATATGTACAATTGAATTATGCTTATATAATGAGGGTATAATTGGAACTTTATGGACATTTAAGACACTTAGAAGGGTAGAATGGTAAATTTAGCATAGTCCAATACCTCACATCCTAAAATCTTATCCCAATTCTACCCCTTATAACACAAAATACAACCTATGATCCATCTTAAATGTGAGACCTTTCAACCCCTTATAATCATCAACCTCTCATCATCATTGTCACCAATTCATTAGTAACTCCTTTCTCTTATATATCTATATATGATCTATGTGGGGTCAACAACAACAAGAATCACCACATAAATCACCAAACCTAATTCTTTGGTTTCTCACCTCAAAACCCTTCTATCATCACAGGTTCCTTACCGTATCGTTCATTTTATTTTTCATTTTTCTTCACTATGGCATTTCATTAGAGCTTGGTATGCAAACATTATTTCCTATCCGTATCTTTCATTTTATTTATTGTTTTCTTTTTTTTTCTCTATGGCATTTTATTGAATCTTGATACGTAAACATTATTTACACTGAAGCTTGATACGTAAACATTGTGATGTTAATTAGTATTTTTTTAGGAATCTTGATTTAGTTGGTCAAATAGTTTTTTTAACCATAAAACTGTGTTAATGGTTCTCTATAGCATTTTATTGAATCTTGATACGTAAACATTATTTCCACTGAAGCTTGATACGTAAACATTGTGATGTTAATTAGTATTTTTTTAGGAATCTTGATTTAGTTGGTCAAATAGTTTTTTTTAACCATAAAACCGTGTTAATGGAAAAAAATGAGTTCGTGGATTTATGGTGATTGATGATAATTGACAGGTGGGATTAATAGTCTCTAAATGGCAAAAGATGGATTCAAGATCACCGGGGAGAACGCGAAAGGTCTCATCATCTCCTTATACTCTTATAAAGATTTTCAAAAGCAGAGTTGATTTTTGTTTTAAGTACCAATTTTTATACGTATCAAGCATTTTGCTACCTATTGTTTATAAGACTCAATATGTGTTATCTCTTTATGTTTTTATTCCCTTGATTTTGATTCTTGACTCTTTAGTACTTTTCTATCATCATGAATTCTATGTTTCTTTTGCAAATATCTATATATCTATACTATATTATAAAGCATTTGATAAGGATTCCAACCAAATTTAAGTAAATACTACATATTATGCTTATGGTACAACAAATTAATGAAGTTAGTAAGAGGGAAAAATTGTCTTTCCTTATAAATATTAAATTGAATAATGAATAATTATTTAATATACATTATGATCACATTAATTTTACATTACTTGACATTAAGATTATTGAATTGCTTTAATTCTTTTCCTTGCTTTGTAACCGTAGAAGCCTAAGAGTTGTATGATCATTGAAACAAATTAAAATAAAAAAATATCAAGTTTTGAGAATACAAAAAAAAACCATTAATAAATATTAAGATCAAATGTAGTATTTACATCAAACAGTAAGTTCTAAGAATATATAAAAAACAATTAATCTATATTATCTAAGGTAGTTACATTCTTTCTAAATTAGTAAAAAGAGTTGTGTGTTATCTAGGTAGAGTTCAAGATTATCCTTAGGGATTTTAGCACTCATTATTTATCCCAACGATAAGTGTGTGGGATGAAACTTTCTATGCTCGTACCTACCACTTGTTCCTAAATCTTTGCTTGGGGTAAAGATTATCACTAACCTTGAGTAAATGAGGCATTTTTTTGCTACCGCTAAGAGGATTTAGTTTATATAATTAATATTTCTTTGTTATAAATATATATATTATGGCGACTATACATATTCTAACTCTTATATACCATTAAGTTTGTATATTAATGTTATGTCTCAATAAATAGAGGCTTATTGTATTTGGTATAACTCATTGATTTAAAAAATACTATAAAGAGTTTGATATAATGGTGACTATTTATATTCTAACGCCCATATACCATTAAGTTTTTATTAATGTTGTATTTCTATAAATATAGGCTTATTGTATTTGGTATAACTCATTGATAAAGTGCTCTCTCATTTTTCATCTTATATTTCTCTGTATAATCTTTGTTCTTATGTTTACATACCTTGTATAGTGGTTGCTAGGAACAACCATTGAGAATACATGAAATGGTAGCATGTTGCGATAAACTTTAACAACTCATATTCCTCATTGAGATATAGCTTAAACGAGAAACACGTAGGACGTGAAACAGAGTGTATTACAAGGGAAATTGTGGACAACTATGGAAAATCCGTGCATCATGAAACATGTCAATGACTTAACACAAATAAAAGCACTCTCGTTTTGTAATATGATTAAGCTCGTTGTTTGTTTGATTTCGCATGTATGTTGGTGACAATGGACTCTAGCATCTAGGACAGTTTGTGGTAGTTTGATGTTGTAATTTGAATCTCTAATCTAATTCACATCCATTCGAACTAGATCGTCACAACACGGATGGCTTCCATGTTATTGTTACAAAACCAAATGCATTAACTTTCCTTGTATTCATTACATTTATTACGAGTAAAAGTTACTATAATTTCCTACATACGCTCTCTTCGTCATGTCATGTACAGAGAACAAAACAAAAGCAAGACTAATTATATTGAAGTGAACAGGTTATTAGGTTAACAAAACAACAATAATAAATACATGACAATACTAACTCTATGTAAATGCTATACACATTGCGTATCTAGGTTTAGATTACCAAATAAAATTAATATTTTATTTATATAAAGAAATGCTTAGAAAGTCCACAAGTTTTACTGTATATAATATTAATATATCTTATTAACATAGCATAAAGCACCTATAACCCTCTAATTACTCTACATTTTTTCATAAATTGTTAACTCGTACAACTTATAACTGTTTGATAATCTTCATCCTTTTTTAGAACTCATAAACTATAATACTTGGTTAGATATATTATGATAAGCATAGGTAGTGGTTGCATTATAGGTGATGGCCCAAGAGGTAACCCAGCCCACGTTGGGTCAACATACGACATGGGTGGAACAATTCAAACATCGGCCTGGATCTCAGGTAAACATAAACAGGCATTCAACCAAATTGGCTCAACTTCTTCATTAAACAAAAATGCAGACATCGAAGTTCATTATTTGTTTTTGACATAATTATCAACTTATGTTTGAAACAAAACATTAATAGAGATTAAAAGTTAGGTATCGGTTTCATATGAAAGAGTCCGTTCGCATAAGCCCTTACAAGAGTTAATAAATTGTGTAATATACATACATGGTCCTTTGGCTAATTAAGTAAAATTTTAATTTTAGCCTTTTGGCAAGAATAATTTATATTTTTGACCCTCATGATAAATTAGTTGCAAAGTCTAACCAAATCAAGTTAAGCAAGCCAACTCGATTTTTGATCAAGCCGAGCTCGAGTTTAAGATTCGAACTTGATTTTAAATTAGAGTCAACCCAAGCCAACTCGGTAGGAAGTGCAAGTCAAGCTCGAGCTAGCCTTAGCTCGACTCAACCTTACCCCTCATTTCCATCCCTGCCCCTAAAATTGAATGTTCTCTTCATCTCTTGCAACTCTTCGAGGGTGTTTGGGATTAAGTTTCAAAACAACTTATTGACTTATTGGCTTTTCCAAAAAGCCAATAAGTCAATAAGCTGTTTGTGTAACCCAAAAGCACTTTCTGTTTTGACTTTTGGCTTTTAAGGGTGGAAAAGCTGTTTTTGAAAAGTTAGAAATCCTGGCTTTTGGCTTTTGACTTTTGGAAAAAAAGTACAAATTTACCACCCATACAACCAATATTCACAATAAGTTAAGCGAAACACTTAAAAAAAGACAATCTATTGACTTTTTGACGTTTCTCATCCCAAAAGCTAATCCAAACATTTTTTTTAAAACTACTTTTTAAAAAAGTCATAAGCCAATAAGCACTTTTGACCAAAAGCACTTTTACATTTCCAAACTCAATCCTAAACACCCTCTTCATCACCAGCAACTTAATGCGAGATTGAATGTTTCACCGGTTCTATTTCTCATCAACATTCATTGCAATCGGTTTCACTACCATATCTTCTATAAGCCTCAAACCGTGAGTTATTTACACCTCAAATGGAAGCTAACTCTGGCGCCATCGCTGTTACTAAGCCCTGGCATGTCGCCACCGTCTCTTGTTTCTAGGTATATCCATCATCATATTGCAATCTAATTCAACATATATCTAATTTATTTCTTATTATTGTTATTGGATGGATAGAAGGGTTACACATGAGCTTGATGTCCGGTTAGGTGATTCAGGCTTCCGCCGCTGATTGGCAGGCTTAAACATAGGGTGATGGAACGAAGGGATAGGTTGAAGATGATTATCGCTTATTAGTCAACAAGTTTGTTTGTTTGTTTTTTCAACGATTAAAAAGACATACTTTACTTCTTACCCAATTAAACATTAGAAATGAAATATGTTTTAGTGCTTTGGAGAATTAAATTGGGTCTAATTGTTGTTTTTAATGTTTTTTTAAAGTAAAAAAGTCAGAAATTAGTACATACCCAATTGAACATTTTTGGAAAATAAAATTGGGTTTGATTGAGATTATATTCTTAAATTTTATCATTCAAATCTATGTCATACTTGTTGCCCACCTTTTTAGTGAGTTACGGGAAGTGGATTAAAGTTATGATGGAAAGGAGTATAAAATGTATTTTATGTTAGTTCCAGTGGAACACTAGCGTGTACTGAATCTGATTATGGTTGTTGTAAGTCATGGTTTCTTATCTTATTAGAAGTTGTAAACTTAGTCATGGTAAAAATTGTGATACGTGGTGGAATTCTGTGGTGGTTAATGGTGGTTGTTGGTGGTGGCATGGCGGTGGAATACTCAGGAAGAAGAAGAGATAAACATAGAGAGAAACAAGAGAAAGATTTCACGCAACAAGACTGAATATTATTGATCATCAACAAGTGTATTTAACAACTCAGACACTACCACTCTATTCCTATCTTGACACTATTGACCCCTCTATTATAGAATATCACAATTAAGACCCTCCCACTAAACCACACATATCAATACCCCCCCCCCTATAAAGATTCTTGTCCTCAAGAATCAGAAAATTCAAGTTAATGACTAAAAAAAATGACATGATAAACAGCCACTGTTTGTTCCATAACTGCAGCTCTTGATGTTCCATCAACATGAAGATGAAGGATGTGTAATTCAAACAATGGTATATTGCTATGCATCCACTTATAGTAATCTTCACATTTCCATTTGTTATATTGGCCCTTAGAATTCCAGTTGCCCTTAGTGGTGTAATATGCAACAATAATACATGTGCACCATCTTTTTTTATTGTCTCCAATTGGACCTTCCCCATAAGAACAGGTGTACTTCACAATTTTCTTCTTTAACAGCCCACAATGGCCACTGGAAACAGACCCTTGCCTCAAGATTTGGTATTTTGGCTGATGAAAAGAGAAGCAAAAAACCCAATAACCAAACCATAATTTTGTCTAACTAAAGAATAGGTATGAATCCGCCTGCAGCTCTTGAATTAGCAACAAATAGATGATTTCCCTTGCTTCCTTTGTAAGCAAATATGGTTTCAAACCTACAAACAGATTCTGTAATAGCCATAGAAAGATTAAATGTTTCGTGTTCAGCTATTACTTCCCTTGATGGAGATTTTTCCAGCTTACATAAAGCTGTTGATGCTTGCTCATAAATCAGAAGCGAAATATGACGAATTGTTGGCATAAAACCATTCCAAATCTCTAGCACTTTTTGATACAAATCCACCCCATTATTTTCCTCTAGAGATAAATTTGATGTTGGTTCAACAGTTATTAAACCAACTTCCCACACCTTGTTTTCGTCGGTTAGTTGTACAACAATCTTTAAAATACTAATACTAAAAGAAGGTACAAGAGCACCACCATGCAGGTGACCATGCAGGCCGGATTTTAAGTGAGGAGAGACTAAGACTCCTAGATGGATTTCAGGAGCAGGAATATGATCAGAATCAGGTCCAACATTAGACACACTTGTTCCCCTATTATTAGGCTGCTTATAACCACTCTTTAGATTAAAAACATTGCCAACCATACCCCACTTTTGATCAAGATTTCTGGAACCAAAAATACCAGAATGATGAGAAGAACCTTCATCATTAAGACCCGAACTCGCCATCCATTTCCAACCAGTATCTATCCAATAAAATCTTTTCCTCCACTTCCATGAATCATCATCCAATATATCATTCCTTACTTCATGATCACCCAATTCAGTTTTGACATTCTTATTTTGACTTAAAGTACCATCCTCATATTGATCATTTCCAATTGACTCATTCAAAAGATCAATATGAACCTCGTCAGTTTTATCATCTCTATCATTTTTATTTGAATCATCACCCAAAATGTCATTTTCTATTAATTCATCAACCAAAGATTCTTTTATCTCTTCCTTAACATCCTTAGCTATTTCAGAGACCATTTCTATACTATCTTGAATTAAAGAACTATTGTAATGATTAATTTCTTTTGAATCCTTACCATCACCTGAATATCGATTAATGGTTTGAATATCAATTTCATTACATTCAGAATTTGCAGTAGAAACTTCACCCCAAAGATAATCTTGTTTCTTTGCCCTTTCGTAAGCCTCCTCGAGTGATTTTGGTTCAAGCAACTTAACCCAAAAACCAATTCTAGGTTTGAGACCCCTCATGAACAAACTTGTAGCATAATCTTCACTTAAAAACACCTTAGTAAGAAGGAAATCAAACAACTTACAATAACTTTGAAATGAACCTGTTTGTTGTATGTTTCTGATTTCTTCCATGGATGATGCATAATTAAGGATTCCTGTTTCTTGATCATTGGTGTTGAACAAGCTCGGACTTCGTTTTCCCCAATTCGGTGATCCCATCCATTCATCAGAACTTCTTAAACTCCTCCAACGTTCATATTCAGTTGGTGGTTTTGAGTAATCTGGCTTGTAACCACAGAAGTGAACCCTACCGTCAAATTTTATTCCCCCACAAGAACACCTACTAGTTCCACAAACATGAACCCTATTCTCCCAGATCAAACCTCCACACGAATACAAGAATACCATTGTTATCTGGTTTGTATTTGATTGTGAAGTATTATTATTATTATTATTCAAGATCAAATGAAGAAATGATGAAAGATTAGGAATGGAATGAATTAACCCTAATGATTACTCCAGACAGAAATGAACAAGAACAGAACAAAAGAAAAGAAAATTGATCAATGGATTGATCAATTGAAGATAAGAAGAGAAACTGATCAGAATCAATCAGTCCAACAAGAAACGACTGGAATTAGAGTCTCCGAGGATCGAAGAGCTCTGATACCATTGATAGATGGTGGAATTATGTGGTGGTTAATGGTAGTTGTTGGTGGTGGTATGGCGGTGGAATACTCAGGAAGAAGAAGAGAGAAACATAGAGAGAAACAAGAAAAAGATTTCATACAACAAGACTGAATATTATTGATCATCAACAAGTGTATTTAACAACTCAAACACTACCACTCTATTCCTATCTTGACACTATTGACCCCTCTATTATAGAATATCACAATTAAGACCCTCCCACTAAACCACACATATCAAATTGTTAAATCGGAAAGGAAATTTTAATGCACTTTCGTAACTGTCTTGTGTTGGGTGGGAATTTCTCTGATGCAATGTTACCACTGTAATAAACGGAATACTATCGCAGCCTTCGATTGGCTGCAAAGAGTATAGTAAATGTGGGGAGTTATTCGCCCTTCTTGCACAATAAAAAAATAACAAACTTTGTTTTTTAACAAATTTTAACAACAATTATGGGTTCAAGTTCCAAACTGAAATAAAAGTTGCCTTGTAACGCAATTAGAAAGTGAAGGCAAGAATGATTAAGAACATACTTTGAACACGTTATATCATGAAGCTGCTGCCTGCTGGTGGTTTTTTGGAGGGAAATCGCTACACGAGCCAAAGATACCTTATTTCCTGGTAAAATGAATGTGAAAAAATTTGTGTTTAAGCTATATTAATTCGAATATTAATCATTGATTAAAATAGTTAAGTGGTGATCAACATACAAAGGGGCTTGTCCATCTTGGTTCGTTTATACATTCATATTCTCTATCAAACCTGCAGTCTGGTTGGATGTAAAACAAACAAGATTTCTTTCCAACAAATTCACAAAACAAAGAATTATATAGAACACCAAAGGCTCAGTGACATTGTATTTGTTCAATACAATATGAATTTAAGGCAAATGTAAGTCTCAATATTTTTTAAAGTACTATTTTCATAAAGGTAAAGGATTTGATTTACAAATGATTTTGTAGGTTCAATAATAAAGAGTAGAAAAACCCTAACCCCATTTCACATGACATCAATTTAGTTGAGGCATGGGTAACAGAGAAGGAGATTCACTCAAATGAAATTGGTAGGTCTGATTGGATGACAATTGATCCACCATTAGGCAATGTCATTGATTTTAGGACCTAAAATTGATGATATCGGAGTCATTGGTGATGGTAGTTCCAACATTTATTTGATTATTTACTAATTTAGGATAAAACTATAACAGTGGTCGCTGGCTCACTGCATATATTTCGTGCAACAAGAGGTAGCGTGTGTAGGCTATTTGCCATATAAAAAGCGTAACATTTGATTCTTTACTTGCCACATTTTTTGTAGTTATTGCTGATAGTTTACACTATCTTGATTTGATTATAGAAAAAAATGTTAATTTCATGAACCTTCAACAAGAGTCTTTAATGTGCAGGGTTTGATGATTATGAGATATTTGATGGGTGGAAAGACAATGGAGATAAAAATGGTGAAAATGGTGTACAGCAAGAAGGTATGCTTTATTAATTTTCTCTTCTTTTGTCAGTCAATCTTAGTTTCAGAGATCATATTTTGTCAAAATTCTAAGATATGGATATATTTTTTCCATCTTGTAAACTGATGTTCTAATGCCATATTTATACTTTCTTAAATAGAATAATGTCCTCACATGTTCCAAGAAAGTGTAGTTTATAGAGGGATTGTTACTTTATGATCTTGAATTGTAATCTACCCAAGCTTGATTCCTTTTGCCAATTTTAAAATTCAAAGCATGTTTGTTGAAGCTCCATTGTCAAAAAAAAAAAAAAAAAAAAAAAAAAAATCTGATTTTTGTGGATTTTTTGGATAACATGGTAATCATCGAATGAAAAAAATAACAATAGCTATTTTGAAACGTGTGTTACAAAGGGATGAACATAATCAAGTTACTCCGTTTATTTTTATTTTAACAGTAAAATCAAGTTACTATTGGATTGATGGATGAGACCCTTATGAAATTGGGTATCAACATTGAAGATCGTCTTAAGGTGGAGATTGGAGTTGGCGACAAAATGCTATTTTGGAAAGATATTTGAATATCTTCGAGACGCTGATGAAGGCTAATCTGGACCTGTTCAAATTAGCCAGGTACAAAGACGCTTTGGTTGTTAATAACTATGTGCAGGGTACGGGTTCTCCTCCTTGTGTTTGGGACTGGACTGGAGCTCCGCACTGTATAACCACCTGGGACAGGTACTGTAAGTTGTTGAATAGTCTATAGAATTACAGCCTAAAGTTGGCTTCGGACATATGGTATTGGGACAATAATCTGGGAGCCAATTTCTCCACTAAAGGTCTGCGATATGAGATCATTGTTGCTGGCTTAGGCCAAGTGAACGAGAAGCCTTTTAGATGGAACCCTTGGGCCACTTTAAAGAGTAACTTCCTGATGTGGAGGGCGATAATGGGATAATGTCTAGGGGCGTGACGATTCTGAGTATCATTTGTGACCGTTGCGGTTATGGAGCTGAGACGTACGATCACCTGTTTGTGGATTGCTTATTTGAGGAAAGTATCTGGTGGAACATTTTTATATGGATTTGGGTCCCTTGGCCTACTAACATTACATCTTTGGATGTTTTAATTCAAGTCTTAGCTGAAAGCCCCGGTTCTAAGAGGTGGAATAGGATCGTGTATACCGTGGCGCATGCCATGGTTTGGAACATTTGGCATGCTTGGAATTTGATGGCTTTCATAGGCACTTTCGCTCTTGTTAGAAGATCGGTGGAGGACATAAAAGAAGACACGCTCTCTTGGATCAAGCATCAGACAAATTTACCCCCGCTTAGTTGGGATAAATGGGTTTCTTTTGATGTTTTGGATTTGATGTAAATTTCGTTTTGGTGTTGTTTTTGGTGTTTTGGACTGTTTCGTTTCCAGTTTCTTGTCGGGCCTCTATATATATTATATTATTTTGCCGATCATAAAAAATCAAGTTACTAGATGCATAACAATGGATTAAAAACCAAACCACTATCATCTTAAGGTTAGACTGATTAGTGGGTCAATGCAGGGATGAGCATGGTACCGGTCCGTTACTGAAAATACCGGTACCGAAATTCCTCAAAAGTGGGTACCGGTACCGAAAACAACCGGTTCAGTACTGTACCGGTACTAGAAAAACAAAAAATATGGGTACCGGTAGTGGTGCCGAAATTGATTCGGTACCGGTAACGGTTCAGTATCATTACCCGGTACCATTTGCAAAACGTACACTTTATTGGATCCAAACAAGTGGAGTTTTTCCCCCAACACACTATTGCAATTATATGGATTTCAATAAATAGTTTTCGTAAATATGATTACAAATAATTGTTTGAATAATAATCTTTTATGATTGGTTAAATGATTAGGCATGTTGTACACTACTGAATTCACTTTCAACAGCTTGCAAAATATTTGACTTATTTGGCTTGCTCTATTTATCATAATATTACCACTATTATCATGTTAAGTCTTAGCTTATTTTACAATAGGTAAAAGTTCGTTGCATAAACAGAACAAAAGTCACCCACAAACGCCAAACACGCACCACAACCCATAACAACTACATGCCGACAGAACAGACGCACCCGCTGCAACGCACGGGCATTCCTACCAGTTATGTTAAATAAACATTGGGTATATCGGTTGGGTTGCAGAATAATCTTAGAAAAAATCATAGCCAACTACACCAACATCACACATTCGAATTTGGAATCGATTCATATTATAGCCCGATTCAAACCTTCAAAACCGAATATGACTTCAGTTATGTTCAAATTTCGAGTTTTTAAAAGTTTGAATCCATCTATAAACCGCCTCCAGAACTGCGGGCCGAGACCCCATTAAGACTGTCGCCCCAAATTGCTCTATTGGTCTCAGCCCAACAACATTTATTTTGTATAAGATTCAAGCATTAAAATTAGTCCAGCCCATTTCTCTTTTGTCAAATCCATGTTAATATTTACATTAACTATTTATGTTTCAACCCAATTAGGCCCATTATCTTTAACCTTTTTTTTTTACAAGCAATTTTTTTACTTTAAATACCACCTAATTTAAACCCACGTAACATTTATGGGGGACAACCACCAATACACAGCCACAAGGCCATAGACCTTAAGCAATTTAAATATTTATAAACATGACTAGCTTATACCCCGGGAGCGTCCCGGGTTGAGAAATCTAAGTAAAGTGAATAAAATTAGAAGTATCTAAACTATAAAAATGACATCTATGTATCAACTTACATTAGATACTTTAAAAAAAATACCAAAAGATCAATTTCACCTTACAACATCAACATCTAAAACAAAATATTAAGATCTCAAGCACTTCAAGGGGACATAAATTGTTTAGCACCAATACATTTTGAGTTATTTCAGAATATGTTAGAAAGAGAAAACATAGCAATTACTTGTTGGAGAGCATCCCGGGTTGAAATATCTAATATGACATAATAAAATATCTAATATGACAACTTAATTAATGACTTGCCAATATATGATTAATGAATATTATTATTATTTTAAACAAATCTCTGCCATAAGTTATCATATTCTAATATAAAAAAAAGGGTAATTGGGTCGGGTGTCACCTAATCCCATGCCCGACCCAAACCCACAATTTTTTTTAAACTAATTCCAAACCTGACACAATACCTGTCGGGTTACAAAAAATAGTCGTTTTTTTCTTCGTTTTTTATATAGCACTATGGTACTCGCTGGAAAGATAATAAAACGATCGTTAATTTGGTGTAATTTTTTCTTTAAAAAATCTCGTGTATAAAAGATATTAACGTTTAAAAGTTATGTGAGGAAAAATTAGAGATAAAAATCTAATTTTGTTTTTAAATTTTAAATTATTATTTTCTTAAAATAATGGTCTTGCCACATGAGATGACACATGGCACACTCAATAAAGAGAATATCCTCTTTGAATGTCATGTCATTAAAATGGCTTTGATTTATTATATGTATAGATTAGCGTTCACTTGGTTTCCACTCATGCATAGTTAACACAAACTTGAGCCATAATTTTATTTATTATTCTCAACCATTCGAATTCATTTAAACTATGTTTCATATACTGCATTATTTTGACATGGTTTTCCAAATATAAAAACGGATCAAAGTATTATGCATTTTTAGATAGTTAACTATTCTCACTCTATAAGGCTCCTATTCACATAACAGTATAACACGTGCTATAGAAAGGAATAAAAATAAGTTCTTGTGGATGGGGGTTGTCGAACAATTCCTCCATAATCCATTGGATGTCTTTGGGAATGTATCGTGGCGTTAAAAACACATGGAGGCTTGGGTATTGGCTTCTTACGGGCAGCAAACTTGGCCCTCTTATACAAGTGTTAAAATCAATCCAAGTTGTTCCTTACGTGGTGCAGCCTTGGAAACAATCTGATATAAATCCTTTGAGCGGGTTGAACGTACTCCAATATAGACCCTTAAATGGGTTAGACTTAGGGCGGTAAACGAACCAAACGAACACGAACAAGGCTTTATTCATGTTTGTTTGATAAGGTTTCTTGGTCAAACAAACCGTTTACGAACACACTAACGAACATAATCATATCTTTGTGTTTGGTAAGAAATTCAATTGTTTGTGAATTGTTCGTGAACACTGGTCTTGAACACAAACAAACCAAAATAAACATTTAATATGCAACTAACTAAATAAACATATTGTTAATATTAATCATTAGACAAAGTACATCCACTAAACAATAAGTCAAATTGAACTAACTTAGACATAATTATATAAAACTAGCTTATACCCGGGAGCGTCCGGGTTGAGAAATCTAAGTAAAGTGAATAAAATTAGAAGTATATAAACTATAAAAATGACATCTATGTATCAACTTACATTAAATACTTTTAAAAACATATCTATATTATCTTATTAAGGAGGAGTGATGACCAACATAGTCATTTTTATTTCTGTACAACTTAAGAAGCAACATGTACAACATTTTTAAGCAAGAAATTTAAGGGTATTATGGGGATGTTAGTGACAATTAAGACACTTAGGAGGGTAATATAGACATTTCACCATCCTCCTCCTTTACAATATCAAAACAAATTTACATTACTACCCTTCATTTCTTTACATGTCATCTTGAAACTTACAATGCAAATCAAAGGTTTTAGGAATGAATGATTCATTGATGAAGAGAGCTACAAAATTTCATCCACCATAAAATCAAGGACAAGTGAATCATCATGGAAATCAATTCATATTAATTTTCACCATAAGATTTCTTACCTACTACTTTGTTTAGTTATATGAACATTTCCTCTCAGGTTATTTATCTTTTCACCATAAGATTTCTTATCTTCATTATACTATTTTGTCTTGTTATCTGAATATTCATACTCTCAGGTTAGTTATCACTCATTACTTATTGTATAGTTTTGAGTTAATAGCCAAAATCGTCCCTGAGGTTTGGTGGTTTTTGCCACTTCTGCCCAAAAATGAAACGTGCTACAACTGGGTCCGTAGGCTTTTGTTTTTTTGCCAATTTCGTCCCTGACAGCAAACTCAGTTAATTTTAGACGTTAAGTCTAGGGGTAATTTTGTCTTTTTGGGTTCCACACTTTCAAAACCCCTTTAAATCAGACGAGTCATCTTCTTTATAACCCCATGAACCCTAATCGAACTCCAGCCATAAAACCCTAACAATCAGCCCTAAATCGACCTCCAATCCACAACCCGTTTCAAACATGCTTTGCCCATGTGGATCAACAACCCGGATTCGCACATCGTGGACCGTGCAAAACCCAGGTAGACGATTTTATTGCTGCAATAACCAGGTTTGTGCAATTCAACTCTTTATAATTTGGGGAAAACAATGCAAGACTCTAAATTTATGTCAATTGATAGGTTAGAAGATGTGGATTTGTTGCTTGGGCTGAAGGACCAATGTGTGAAAGAGCTCTTGATGCCATTCGTCAACTGTTGAGCTCTTTGAACAGACAGGAAGAAAATGCAAGGTTATTGGCTAACAAAAACTTGATGCTTGAAGATTATGCAAGAAAAATGACCAAGGAGAACAAGAGGCTCAAAACAATGTTGTTCCTAAGTTGGCTAATTTTCATCCTGTATTATGTATTACACTGAACATGATGTGTAACCTAGTAGTCTAGAATGAAATGTAATGTTTAAGTTAGGGATGATCTAATTATGTATGTTTTGGATGATCTAATTATGAAATGTAATGCAATGTTTATGTTTGGGATGATCTAAGGAGAATAGAAACAAATTGACCCATTAAGGCCATTAAGGCATACAACATACAAATATCAAATTGACCCATTAAGGCATACAAACAAACATGCACATAACACTAAGTTCCATTAACCAAAAGAAGGTCTGAACATTGTTCATAGTTAACAACCAAAAGTAGACACTGACCCATAACATAAAACAGAGTTAACAACCATTGTGCATGACCCATCAACATAACATATTAGACACTGACCCATAACATAACATAACAAAGTAGACCTTGACCCATAACATAAAACATAATAAACCTTAAACAGTTTGACACATAACACTACCAAAATGACCCAACCTTAAACAGTTTCAACCAGCTAACAACTAAACCTGCTTTCCACCTAGATCTTGATCATTATCTGTCTCTTTATCACTGATGTCAAAATCAACAGCAGCTCTAAACTCAGCCATGTCTACATCAGGCTCATTCACTAGGTTATCTTCATCTACAATGTAATCAGAATCATTTTCATCTTCACTACCACTAGCACTACCCTTTTTAGCCTTATCTTTGCCTGCATTAGCACTACCCTTTTTAGCCTTATGTTTCCTTTTTTTACCCTCATCAGTTACTTCATCACTACCCTCATCACTCTCACTACCCTCAAAACTTGGCTCATACCCTACATCTTCACTATCACTCCCACTTCCACTTCCCTCACCATTGCCAATACCCTCACCATCCTCCTCACTTTCAGAATCTACATTTACCATTTCAGGTTTTGTTACAGGTTTTGTTGGAGTCTGACTTTTCTGACTTTGTCTAACATGTTGAACATATATTTGAATCACTTTATTACTTTCAACATACTTTAGCAACCTAAGAACATCACTGTCACATGTCAATGGTCTTAAACCTAAAAGTAGGTCTTCTCCAGGAATCCTAAAATGGTAAACTATTTCATCTTCCTCATAATAACCTAATGTCACCATCATATCGTGCAAAATAATCAGAGAAAATAGGTCAGAGTTAACCTTGTCAACATAGTCAACAGTACCCCCCTGGTATGTTAGGTATTCTTCTATGAAATCACTGAAGTCGCCTTTATGGTGTATTTCCAAAGTGAAACGATCATGGTTCTTACCTGCATTTTGTCAAGCACACTGATTATTATTAACCCTAATAACATAAATCATCAATTTTTTTAAAAGAAATTACACGAACATACCATATTCAGATACAGGATCGAAGTTGGAATCTTTAGGTCGTACACACCACATCTCATTCATCGTTGCAGTTCAAGATGATTTGGAAGTGTTTTTTTGGATTAGGGTTAAACCTCAGGGACGATTATGAAGGGATATGAAGAGGTTTGTGATGAAATCGTCTGATCTAAGGGTATTTAAAAGGGGGCAAGCAAAAAGACAGAAATGCCCCTTCACTTAACGTCTAAAATTAGCTGGGTTAGTTTTAAGGACGGAATTGGCAAAAAAACAAAAGCCTACGGACCCAGTTGTAGCACGTTTCATTTTTGGGCAAAAGTGGCAAAAACCACCAAACCTCAGGGACGATTTTGGCTATTAACTCTATAGTTTTTTTGTGCCCAAAAAAGGTATAGTTTCTTAGTAGGTATTAATCAGTGTCTTCTTTATTCTTGCTGGTGCTTCTTAAAAAATATCTTTTTCATTTTTTAAATGCTGAGGGTAATATTATGTGGATGGTTTATGGTTTATTGGTGATATTGCAGGTCCTGGTTAGCCTGTTAGGCATAACACAAAGTTCAATTGAATGTCAGCATCAATAAATAAATAGTTTTGGGGAGCTAATTTGATATTGTGAGGATGTAAGTGCTCATACTTATTGTTGACAGAAAAGGTACGACCGTATTTGGGTCAATGTTCTTGAACTTGCTTGTGGGTAAGTGGGTTCTTTTGTTTGATTCCTTTCTTAAGCATGGAACTTAATTAGTGTTTTATCCTTCTTTAAAGATCTAAACTTATGGTACAAATGCTATGCTTGTAGCAATTTTACTTTTACTGTTTACACTAATTTTACATCTTGGATTTACAAGCATTCAAATCTTTTTATCTTGGATTTGATTAATATGTAATAAGTTATAACAACTTAATCACGGGCTACCCTATCTCTTTCTGGAGGCCTAAATTTAATTTTAAATTTAAGATATTTTTTCATGAAATGATTTTGAAAATTAGCCATTAAAAATCAATAGAATAGTTTGCGATTTGGTACACTTAGGAGGGTTATGTAGACATTTCATCATCATCCTTTACAATATTAAAACAAATTTACATTACCACCCTTCATTTCTTTACATGCCATCTTGAATTTACAATGCAAATCAAAGGTTTTAGGAGTGAATGATTCATTGATGAAGAGAGCTACAAAATTTCCTCCACCATTAAATCAAGGACAAGTGAATAATCAAGGGAAATCAATTCATATTAATTTTCACCATAAGATTTCTTACCTACTACTTTGTGTTGTTATATAAACATTTCCTTTCAAGTTATTTATCTTTTCACCATAAGAGTTCTTACGTTCATTATACTACTTTGTCTTGTTATCTGAATATTTACTCATAGGTTATTTATCACTCATTACTTATTGTATAGTTTTTTTTGTACCCAAAGAAGGTATAGTTTCTTGGTAGGTATTAATCAGTGTCTTCTTTATTCTTGTAGGTGCTTCTTAAAAAATAGTTTTTTCATTTTTGAAATGCTGAGGGTAATATTATGTGGATCTAATTGCTCTTCTTTCACGGATGGCTTTATGATTCAAAAATTGAATGCCCATAAATCATAACTCGTCCTTACTATTGATAGGTTTGGCAAAAAGTCTAATATATTTTTGCATTTTTCTTTTCAAGGCATTTGACCCTCCTGTGGATATGAGCCAAGTTCAGAGTTCATTCGTTAAAATTAGTAGTAGACAACTGCAATGTTTTTTTTATTGATAATGTTATATTGGCGTCTTCCACTTCATTATTGAAATGCCATGATATAATATCAGCTAAAGAGCGCAAAAAATGGAACCGCCGATCTAAAGAAGAGAGTGGATGAGCTAGCAAAGCGTTTAGAAGAGCTTGACAAAGAACAACAGGTAAACAATGGGCTTATGTAGATTGCATTGCTGTATAGTTTTAATAGTTTGACATTTGACTAGCTGATAAAGTCAACTGTAATGACATTGGATAGGGTGGTGTTGCTTGAAGGTGAATTCGGTAGAGTCGGGTTGAGTCCTACATGTAAGATAGAGTCGTGTTGACTCGTATGTCTTAGGTTGAACCTGCTATCTGTACTTTTCTCAGACTTTTAGAAGTGACCAGTTGTCATTAGTCATTACCTTTGTTCATCATTCAAGGTTTTATTTTTATTTTTAAATTTCATATTGTTAACAGCAATGGACCAAAGAAAGCAGATATCATTTGGACAAGTATATAGGTTGATGAGGAAACAAGGAGAGCTATAGGGTTGGGTTTTTTTTTCCTTTTTTCTTTTTGTAATTTGATTCATATTTTGTATTCCCTCAATGTTGTTTCGTATCGTTTCAGGTTAGGCTAGCGAACAATATATACACTTTGGATACGAAGAGTTTTTACGAGTATGAGACACACTTCACTGTAATGGTAATCATTTTTCTAAGTAGTTGTAATACGCCCATTCTATATCAAATTATATATAAATAATAAGATATCGAACATTGAATAACATGAATACACGAGAGTTTGTTAAAGAATTTGAGCATGAACATGAACGTTTGTTTTGTTTTGTTTTGTTCGCCTTTAATATTACTGGCATTTTGACATTTTTTTGGCACCTGGTTTATATGACGATGATTGATGTTGAGATTGTAGTTTTTTTATACGGCTAAATGTGAGTCTCCCCTAACTCATGGATTTACAAATAATATACCCCTTGCTTGGGTTTGAACCAAGACCTCCCACTTATAGACAAGGGTCTCTATCAATTGCGATTGAATGGCTGGTAATCGATTCAAAGGTCAAAGGGATGATCGGAAGGTTTTTGAGTCAGCAACATTAGTTCATCGAGAGAGGCAGGGTCCAACTGCTATGAATGGCGTTGATGTCATGCTTGATAGTTCCTTTAAACCCAAGTTATGGGAGGTCTTTAACTAGAAACTTATTTTCTTTTAGCACACATGCATACATATTTTTTTTATAATAATTTTTTAACTCAATTTTTTTGGTTGGCAATTACAGGTTACTTATTTCCTTGATTACGCTAGAGCTTGTAAATATGATATGAAAGCTGTTATGGGTGGAGGAGAAATCATCAAAGCTTGAGATTTCTGTAACTATATTTTCGTTTGCTTGTTTTGTAATGAAACAACCCATGTATCCCAATTGTGAAATGAACTAATAATTATCTAGACATTTCATGTTTGTATTTGTATCAAGAAAAATGATCTTTTTTGCGAACACTGTAACAAGGACAAGAACATGATGTGCTTGCATTTTTTTTTCTTATTTTAAGAGTTGTACTTGCCGGTCTACAACCCTTCACACAAATTTTGTTCTTTGATTCTTGTTAGTGTTAGTTTTTATTAATTTCTTAATTATTAAAATATAAAAGATTATTACTACCCATGAGATTCAAAAATCTACGAAATTACTTGGGTATTGAGAAATGCCGTGTTTTAAAATAATATAGCTGGTCGTTTTGTTATAATGTTGAGCTATTAACCACCCAAGAGGGCGTCATATGCATGTTGTTGTGTAGAAATGTTCAATGAATCGAATTTCAAATACTTGAATAAATTGAATCAAGTTAATAATTTTGAAGTTGCAATTGAA
Source organism: Ambrosia x helenae (assembly GCA_030844895.1). Taxonomy (NCBI): domain Eukaryota; kingdom Viridiplantae; phylum Streptophyta; class Magnoliopsida; order Asterales; family Asteraceae; genus Ambrosia; species Ambrosia x helenae. The sequence goes on along the minus strand of CM061226.1, from coordinate 100,456,161 downwards.
TTGGTTCCCCAACACTATGAGGCGATAAAACAGACGCACCCGCTGCAACGCGCGGGCATTTCCACTAGTACCAAAAGAACTATTTCACCTTACAATATCAACACCTAAAACAAAATATTAAGACCCCAAGCACTTCAAGAGGACAAAGATTGTTTAGCACCAATACATTCAGTCAAAGGTGCATACAATAAGATTTGAGCTATTTCAGAATATGATAGAAAAAGAAAACATAGCAATTACCTGTTGGAGAGCGTCCCGGGTTGAAATATCTAATATGACATAATAAAATATCTAATATGACAACATAATTAATGATTTGCCAATATATGATTAATGAATATTATTATTATTATTATTTTAAACAAATTTCTGTCATAAGTTATCATATTCTAATATAAAAAAAGGGTAATTGGGCCGGGTATCACCTAATCCGAGGCCCGACCCAAACCCACAATCTTTTTTAAACTAATATATCCCAGGAGCGTCCCGGGTTGAGAAACCTAATATGAAATATCAATTTTACACCTGAAATAAACTGATGCGTTTTACAGTTACGTGCAGGAAAGTTTCGGGTAGCACTTAACCTAAAACAATTAACAATGTATCTTCAATGTTAGTGCATAACCTTAAACAATGTATAACTCTAATATTAAAACCTAACCTAAAACAATGTACAACTCCAATGCAAACACATGTTGTAAATAAAAATCATATTTACTGGTTTGAACATAACTAATGACTTGCCTATACATGATTAATGAATAACCTGAACACTTTGTGTTTCTTTCCTGTATGAACAAAACCACACAAAAAAAATAGTCGTTTTTTTCTCCGTTTTTTATATAGCACTATGGTACCCGTTGGAAAGATAATAAAACGCTCGTTAATTTGGTGTAATTTTTTTCTTTAAAAAATCTCGTATATAAAAGATATTAACGTTTAAAAGTTATGGGAGAAAACATTAGAGATAAAAATCTAATTTTGTTTTTAAATTTTAAATTATTATTTTCCTAAAATAAAGCCCTTGCCACATGAGATGACACATGACACACTCAATGAAGAGAATACCCTCTTTGAATGACATGTCATTAAAATGGCTTTGGTTTATTATATGTATAGATATAGATTACTTAGGGCCTGTTTGGTAACCTCTTAATGAGGCTATGAATCATTCAACTTTGAATGGTTTAGCATTCAAACCGTTTGTTTCAATCTAAAAAAAGGCTCTGAATGGAATGGTTAAGAGCTGAACCATTCAGACTTGGAGCATAGCTGAACCATTAAGCACTTCTTAACCATTCAGACATCTTAATGATTTAGCACTTAATCAACCAAACAACTCCTTATATATGAATACATGATATGCCTAATTCAAAAGCTCATAATTATTTCCAAAAAAATGTTTAGATTCTTCAATATCTAACTTTCCTAAATTCTAGACATTCTTCAATTTCTTAAGACTATATAAAAACAAATATTAATTAGACAAGGATACGTAAACTTGCATTATAACTATGCATTCAAGAGTAGTAGCATCTTCAATTGTCTAGTAAGGAACATAACAAAAGGATGTGGTTTTCCATTAGTTTAGTACGACGAATAGCTAAAAAAGATTGATGTATTTTGAATGCAAGAATGATCAAAACATTTAGTTATTTAATGTATAAGAGGGGAAACGTTTAGGTAGGAAATAAAAGTTAGGAGGGAAATTAAAAGTCTAAAAACGTTTAAGTTTTAACTAGTGAACATAAACAAACATACACAAACGGATATAAACGAACGAACATAAACAAACACATTGTTGAACGTTGATGTACGCAATCGAACGAACGAGACCTTTGTTCGTGTTTGTTCATTTATTAAACAAACGAACATAAATGAACTTCCTGCCGAACAGTTTACGATCGTTCATCAAACATTTGGTTTGTTTACAACCCTATACTTAGACTCCAACAAACTAGAGTGAAATAGAGACAAGCTTTTGAGCCATTTTTCATATGATTTTTCTAGAAAGTGAGATTACTAAAAAACACTGAATTGTTATTATTGAAAGTTCTATTACATTTTGACAGAGGAGTTTGTTTATAAAGGAATACAATAAAATGAATAAAAGGGAAGACAATTAATGGGATTGAATGGATTGGAACTAACGGTTCCTTTCCATGTTTGTGGGTGCCTAAATCAAGGAAATGACGATTATGACTAAATCTGATCCTAAAATTTGTATTTCTAACACTCCCCCTCAAGTTGAGTAGTGGGATTTCCAATACTCAACTTGTCCAGACAGTAGTTGAAAATTTTCCCGTTGACTGCCTTGGTTAATATATCCGCAAGTTGGTCTTTTGAATTGACGAAGGGAAGCTTAATAATTCCTGCCTTGATTTTTTCCTTGATAAAATGTATGTCCACTTCTACATGTTTTGTACGATCGTGTTGAACCGGATTTTCTGAAATTTGTATAGTAGCTTTTTTATCACACATTATTGTACTAGCTTCAGTTTGAGAAAAGCCAATTTCATTAAGGAGTTTGTGAATCCATAAAACTTCTGCTAACCACGAGCAATTCCCCGGAATTCTACATCTGCACTAGAAAGGGCAACCACCTTTTGTTTCTTATTTCTCCATGTAACAAGATTCCCTCCTACTAGTGTAAAGCATCCGGATGTCGATCTTCGATCTCCTTTGTCTCTGGCCCAGTCTGCGTCAGTATAGGATTGAATCTTCATATGTTTGTTGGGTTGAAAATGTAAGGCTCTAAAATTGTATAGGTTTACGCTTGTCTTTATCAAACACGTTTATATTTATTAGGCTTAGTTTTTGTTTGGGCTTGGGTCAGGCCATGTGGGCCAATGGGCTAGAGGCTCCTATATATTGTCATGTTTAGTTTATTGTAGGTAGACCTCTCATTTGTAATCATGTAGCCCTCTTTGGAGAGCCTTGTACCAGACGAGTTCTCTCGTGTGCAAGGTTCCTAGAGATTGTACCAGACGTTCCTAGAGAACGTGTGCAATCTTCTTAGAGATCGTACCAGACGGTTCTTTGAAACCGTGTGCGATCGAAGCAGCGGCACAATGTTATTAATAATATATTTTCTTTTTGTTCTTGTGGTTTGATCTTATTTTCCGCATTCGATTAAACCATTGAGTGATATCTTGGTTGCTTTGGGACTAACAAGTGGTATCAGAGCCATTGAAGCCATTCAAGGGCTCGGTTTTGATAGCACTCGAAGAATGAAAAGAAATTAGCATATTTTCGGGGGATGTATGTTCGTCAAAAGAGAGGTACTCCGGTTTCATGTTATGTTTATTTATATTATTTTGGAATCGTGATTTCAAGTAATGGTTGTTCATCATAATATTGTTGGTTCATGTCCTTGAATCGGCTCTTAGTTTGGTGGGATAAATGTTGTAGATTTCGGCTTGAAGGTTCATAACATCCGTAAGTGTTATAACCAAATTCCATGCTAATTGTTATGATTAGCCGAGTCTTACTATGTTTGAAGGGAATGAAGATGTTTATGAATATTCATCAAGTGTTCATAATTTATTCATATGGATCATATGTTGTTTTGGTCCTTCATAATCCTTGATGAGTGTTCATTCGGATTGATAGTATGTGCTTGGTTGAATGGACGGGTTCTGTTAATGGATGTGGATCGGATCCAACTAATATCGGGTCACATTGATTGGTATATTAATGATTGATTTAATTACTATTATTGTGCCACAATGTAAGGAAATTAGTTAATGGGGTTTGACTGAATGATTTGGAAGATATTTATTAACCTTGGGCGCCAAGTTTAAAAAAAAAAAAAAAATAAAAAAAAAAAAAAGAATACTGCAAAGAAGGTGCGAGATTTTGGCCTAGGTAATTAGGTGGGCTTTTGGTTTCTGGATCTATATGAGGCTGGACATGGACTATTGGGTTTAATTTAGTTCTGGACTTTGCTATGTGGGCTTTCCAAATTAGTGATGCATTCGGTTTTGGGCTTGGCCGGACAAATCTAATCGGGATTACGAAGCAAAGGGATAAAGTCTCTCCTAAGTGGGCCTGTGATTTTTCTTACTCGACTTGGGCCTGGGGTGGTTTGGATTTTTGGGCTATTAGTGATGGCTTGGATTGGGCCTTCGTCTGGTACAAAATGGGGTCGCGTCTGCTTGTATTGGAAGGTTTATAGACGATGGGCTCGTTCACTGCTGAGCCTCTAAAAGAGAAGACCCAAGACTGAAGATGATCGGTTGAAGATTTTCATTTTACTGAGCCATGATAAAGACAGCATAAACTTAGGGGGATATTGTAAGGCTCTAAAATTGTATAGGTTTACGCTTGTCTTTATCAAACACGTTTATATTTATTAGGCTTAGTTTTTGTTTGGGCTTGGGTCAGGCCATGTGGGCCAATGGGCTAGAGGCTCCTATATATTGTCATGTTTAGTTTATTGTAGGTAGACCTCTCATTTGTAATCATGTAGCCCTCTTTGGAGAGCCTTGTACCAGACGAGTTCTCTCGTGTGCAAGGTTCCTAGAGATTGTACCAGACGTTCCTAGAGAACGTGTGCAATCTTCTTAGAGATCGTACCAGACGGTTCTTTGAAACCGTGTGCGATCGAAGCAGCGGCACAATGTTATTAATAATATATTTTCTTTTTGTTCTTGTGGTTTGATCTTATTTTCCGCATTCGATTAAACCATTGAGTGATATCTTGGTTGCTTTGGGACTAACAGAAAAAGAACTCCATGACCGACGATTCCCTTGAGATATCTTATAATCCTCCACACTGCATCCATATGAGTAACTTGAGGTTGGTGCATAACCTGACTCACTACTCCGACTGCATAGGCAATGTCTGGGCGAGTATGGGAGAGGTATATAAGTTTACCCACCAACCGTTTATATCTTTCTTTATCCACCAATTTTGCTTCTTTTTCCATGCAAAGTTTCTGATTAGCAATCATTGGAGTATCTGCTGGCTTGCAATCGACCATCCCTAGTTCATCTAGGAGATCGAGGATATACTTATTTTGGCATATAAAGATTCCCTTTTTCGATCGCAACACCTCGATCCCAAGGAAGTACTTGAGCTTTCCTAAGTCTTTCATTTCAAACTCTTTCATTTCAAACTCTTAGAACGCGAATAGGATGTAAATAATAGAGTAAAGTGCACGGATGGTCCCTGTGGTTTGCCCAAATTTAAAACTCTGCTCCTCAAGCATCGCCATAGCCAAGCCTCCCTTCTATGCCATATGGTGAAAAATAATTTTTTTTCTAATTAACTCGCGCAACGTGAAGGACACTGGCGATCTCAACGCGCGTCGTGAGTGAATAAAGTATAACTATCCGGGGTAATTACTGTTCGTGTATAGCGAACAGGTCAGCCCAGGCTCCTCGCATGACGCGAAGAACCGTTTTTCACATAAAGGTAATTAAATTTAATGTTTAGAAAAAAAATTCTCTTATTACCCAAACCTCCACCAAAAATCCTAATCACAAAAATATATAGTTAAGTATCTGGGATCCATTCATGGTGTAATTTTTCATGCCTAAGCAAACACGAAAACCGGCAAAAAGACTAAAAAAACAAAAATAATAACAAAAATACAAAGAAAATTAAAAAATATTACATACTCTACAACTGGGTTTTCATGCAGTTTCAATCAGGTGGCTTAAATTTTATCCATCCCATATCCAACCCGTTTAATTCTTTTCTTTCACCACTATCCATTAAGAAACAATTGATGAATTTAAAAATATGCTTGAAAAACTCATACGGGTTGGACCACCTATCCCCGCACTTACCTTGACCAAAACTGATGTTTAGCGTGTACTGTTGGTCCATGTAATCACTAGCCTTATCCCGTGTGTGGTCTGCTATAGTCTTTCTTCTTGCCATCACTGCACACAGACACTAAAACAAACACGATCACAGGCACCAGATATATAAAGAAAATAAAAAAATAGAATAAGGCACACAAAAACAAAAAGACACACAAGCACACGAAAAATAAAAACAAAAACTGACTCAACACACAAGCACGCAAAAAGAAAATAAAAGCTTAAGACTCTCTAGACACACTAAAAACAAAACGACTCAAATAAGACCAATAAATCAGTGAAGTCCTAATCAAAGCTAGTTTCGCAATCGCCAAGTATCCCCGGCAACGGCGCCAAAAACTTGATGTGCTATGTATGGTCTAAAAATATAAACTACCTAGACAACTAGTAATATAAAACAGACTCAACTAAACTAGACCACACGACAGGCAAGTGTACCTATCAATGCAGTACAGACTAAGTAAGTCCGAGTATCGAACCCACAGGACACTAATAGAAAACAAAACTAGACTCAACTAAGACTTAACAAAATTGGTTTTAAATATGATTTTTGGGTTTTTTAAATAATGAAATAAAATAAATAAACAAGATAAACAGACAGCAAGGATAACTGAGGAAAATGTCAGGATAGGAAGGCAACTACCTAGGTTAAGAATCCTACATGCAAACTCACAACTCTCGGTAATGAAAAACTGAATGGCTTACCAGATTCTAAAGATAACTTAAGAAACCTTAAGACGTACTAGATCTCCTCCCGGTCTCACTAACACACCCCAAAGAATCCTAAGGAATAAAACACTGGTTGTCTAGCTCGGATCACCTCCCGGTCTCTCTAATCACAATACACCCGAAGATGTAAAGGAGTAATTTAATTAGGTTAACTATGACTTGGAATTGCAAGAAACTAAAGACAACTAGGATAGGATCACCTCCCGGTCTCACCCAAAACCTAACACTAAAGCTCTAGACAACCCAACATTCCATCACCTCTCGGTCTCAAGAATGGAAGAATACCTAAGTCCTCGAAATTCTCTTATCAAGTTCCTATGGCTTTCGTGCACAAAACCATAAAATAAGCTACAAGCACCTAGCAAGCAACCCTAATAATCATCCAAATATGAAAGACATTCACTAAGACGATTATGGAACTCTCAAAAATAATAAATTAGACTTAACTACGCACACACATCATAATAAACACCAACTAAATCGTTACCTAAACATTAACCATTCAAAAATAAATCCAAAACCGAGAACTATAAATTAACATGCAATCATCATACAACCTAGGTAGTGGTTCAAGATTTAGCTACTCATAGTAATGAAAAATAATAAAAACAAAGGTTCAAAACCACATAAAGTCATGCTACCAATATTCATAGACACAAAGTAAATAAATATAAAAACTAAGACTTTTAGTGACCGAACCCGAGCCTTCCTGGCCTTCAATTAACCTCTACAAACAATTAGGAGCTGTTGTGGTTCTTCTGTCGGCGGCGGATGTTCTTCTGACTTCCTTTGCCGCTGATGTAGATATTGACCTTCGATGACCAAAAAATAATGTTCCTTCTCTGAAGGCGGCTGCTATGATGATCCCTCGAAAATAATGTTCCACCTCCCTTTATATTGTGGCCGCCAAAGACAAATTAATAATATTAATTTTGCGATCCACCGTTCTTGTTGCTTTTTGGCTTGGGCCACAAGCCCAAGTCAAATTTTGGTTTTTTATTTTATTATTATTATTATTATAACTCGGGTGTTTTTGGCTCGACCAAAGTTCCTCGTTTACGCTCTAACGTCCATGAACTTATGCTCTTAAGTGTTTGTGTCTCGATTAAAATTCTTTCATATTGCGCTCATTATCCATAAACACCTATAAAATAATAGAATAAATATATACATAATAAAAACGACTCAAAACGAATAAAAACTTGACCAAATAATATACAAAATACATAGGAAAGAGATGTGTTTTGCAACACATCAGAAACGCTTGATGATTGTCACTTAGGCTTGGACTTAGACTTATAAACAAGCTTATTGTATCATTTTGTTTTGAGACTTGATGTATTGGGTTGACTTTTATGTTTGACTCCTAATCATGAATGTAATAATATTTACACTTTAGTACCATGAGCTTTTGAACAATCGTCATTACGTGACACCTCGATGTTTCCGTCATCGGTTGGGGTGATACATCTTTCCATGTAATAAAACTATTTAATCAATGTAACAATATTTACATTTCTAGTCCATGAGCTATTGAACAATCGTCAGTACGTGACACCTTGATGTTTCCGCCATCGGTTGGGGTGTTACAAAATCGAACCATCATAATTATGCATTATGGTCTCAGATGATTCGAGACAGATCGGAACATCTCTGGAGGCATTTGACGGGAGATCCGAAACCTCCAGAACTAGCAACAACCATTTGGCGGCAGGTCTGAATACCAACAGGAGGTCACTCGAACCAGAGAGTCTAGGCCTTGGGCGAACGGATAAGAAAAGTTCCAATCTTGGATCATCATCCTGGATCGAAAAAAAAACAAAACTAAAATGTGATCATTGTGGTATGACTAGACATACCAAGAATCAGTGCTTTCAAATAATCGGCTATCGAGAGTGGTGGAATGACGGTCACAAAAAGGGAAACAAGGAAGGAGGAAAAACCGTTGCAACTATCGGAAAGACAAAAAAGACTAACCATGGAGGCGGCGGCGAGCAAAGAAGCATGACCTTTGTGGGTTTCACCTCTTCCGGCGGTAAAGCAGAAAACATGGAAGGAGGTAAAGGGGTTAAGAATTTATTCTCAAACCCCCTCTTTATTGACTTTAGTATTTTTTATTATGAAATTTCAAAATAAAAAAACCACCCCTAATTTATCATGATACTGGCCAATGTTGTTTAACCAAACAAGAAGGATTTTGTCGTCAAACTAACTTTTTTAGAAATCAAAACAAAGGTACGGGGGACCCACAAGGATCAACAGTAACCATGGAGTGGCCCTAAATTGTGAAAAAGTAGAGGACTCTTGGATATTTGATTGTGGTGCTACAGATACTATGACTTTTGATGTATCGGATATAGTATCAGAATCTAAGCCGAGGGTTAACTACATTAAAACAAATAATGGAGGAGGAGCCCCTGTGAAAGGGGGAGGGACAATTGAGATATCACCAACTTTAAAACTCTTAAATTGTCTCTATGTTCCTTCTTTATCACACAAATTATTATCTATCAGTCATGTCACAAAAGAATTAAATTGCACAGTTTTGATGCACCCTACTTTTTGCATCCTCCAAGATATCAGGACAGGAGAGATCATTGGGCGTGGCACTGAACGTCGGGGATTGTACTATGTGGATGAAGTGACTCAACATGGGAGTGTGATGCTTGCACACGAAACTATGGATAGAGAAGCTTGGCTCTGGCATATGAGATTGGGGCACCCGTATATCGGTTATTTACATCTTTTATTTCCAAAATTATTTCCTTCAAATAAACCTTTAAATTGTGAAACTTGTGTTTTGGCTAAAAGTCATAGACATACTTATAAATTTAATAACACAAAAGTTGATTCCCCTTTTTCGCTTATTCATTCTGATGTTTGGGGTCCTGCGGAAGTTATTGGAGGTCAACATTTTTGATATTTTGTTCTTTTTATTGATGATTGCACCCCTATGACATGAATTTATTTTCTAAAAAGCAAATAATAAGTGTTTGACAAATTTACTATTTTTTACACCATGATACAAACACAATTTAAAACCAACATCCAAAATCTTTGATCTGATAATGGGGGGAATTTGTAAATGATTCAATGAATTTTTTTTGTCAAAAAAAAGGGATTATTCACCAAACGACTTGTCCACATACTCCCGAACAGTCGAAAGAAAAAACCGTATTCTCTTGGAAATAGCTCGGGCCTATCTAATAGAGTCTCGGGTCCCTAAGTCTTTTTGGCCCGAAGCTCTAGCTACCGCCACTTATCTAATTAATAGGCTTCCTACAAAAACTTTGGATATCAAACCCCCCTAAAAGCCTTGTCTGAATTTAAAAAACTTCCACCTACCCTCACCCTTGAACCACGAATATTTGGATGTTCTGTCTTTGTCCATATACCCAAAACAGATCGAGGGAAACTCGACCCGTGAGCTGAAAAGTGCGTCTTTCTAGGCTATGGTATCACTAACATCTCAAGAACCCGATAAATCAACAAACAATGCCAGCGACCAAGATTCTCCTGTCTTGGTACCCGAGGTAAGCAATCCTCAACCCTTTGAAGGTGATCCTCAAACGTCTGATAATGGTGATAATGGTATGTTTTCACAAACTCATGAGTTTCATAATAAAAATGCCTCTGATAATATATCTCATGAGATTCATGATGATACCTCTAATGACCTTCAAAATAATGAGATACATGTAGAACAACATGTGAAGGAAGAACCAATACATGAAGATACAGTGGAAAAATATGTGTTACCACCTAGAACCAATAGAGGTGTTCCCCCAAAACGCTATTCTCCGAAAAGGAAACAAAATCATCTAGGTACCCTATGGTGAACATCGCCAAAGGGAACTTATCCAAAGAAGCACAAGCCTTTACAGCATCCTATATGACAAGAAAATTCCCAACTCTATGGAACAAGCCTTAAACTCACAAAACTGGAAGAAAACAATGGAAGAAGAAATGGGAGCCCTCATAAAGAATGAAACATGGGAGAAGAGTGTTCTTCCTCTAGGAAAGAAACCCGTAGGATGTCGGTGGGTCTTCACAATTAAACATAAACCAGATGGAACCATTGAAAGGTACAAAGCTCGTCTTGTTGCGAAAGGATATACTCAAATGTACGGGATTGAATACTCAGAGACCTTCTCCTCAGTAGCAAAAATAGATACAATTCGTGTTCTTCTCTCCATTGCTGCAAACCAAGGATGGTCGCTTCACCAATTTGATGTTAAGAATGCCTTCCTTCACGGGAAACTAAAAGAAGAAGTATATATGGAACCTCCGCCTGGGTTCAAAGAAAATTTCAAGAACGAAGAAGTATGTCGGCCGAAGAAAACTCTCTACGGGCTTAAACAATCATCTCGGGCCTGGTTTGGCAGGTTTGCTCTAGCAATAAAGGGATATGGTTTCCGAAAAAGCAACTCAGATCATACGTTGTTCCTCAAACGCAAAGGTAAACTTATAACCTGTTTAATTATATATGTTGATGACATGATTATTACAGGAAATGACGAGGAAAAGATGAAAGAGTTAAAGGCAAAGCTGTTCACAGAATTTGAAATGAAGGACTTGGGAAGACTAAAATATTTCCTTGGAATTGAAGTTCTAAGGTCCAAGCAAGGAATCTTCATTTGCCAAAAGAAGTATATTCTTGATCTTCTAGCCGAAACGGGAATGATTGACTGTAAACCAGCTGACAGCCCGATGATAGCCAACCAAAAACTTTATATGAAAGACGGAGCAAAATTAGCCAACAAAGAGAGATACCAACGTCTAGTGGGGAAACTTATATACCTCTCACATACTCGTCCAGACATTGCATATGCAGTTGGGGTCGTTAGCCAGTTTATGTATCAACCTCAAGTTGCCCACATGGAAGTTGTATGGAGAATTATTAGATGCCTCAAAGGCACAGTAGGACATGGGGTTCTCTTTCAACCCAACAAACACCTAAAGGTTTAGGCGTATACAGATGCAGATTGGGCAGGAGATAAAGAAGACCGAAGATCAACATCTGGCTACTTCACTCTCGTTGGTGGGAACCTTGTTACTTGGAGAAGCAAAAAGCAAAAGGTTGTGGCCTTATCCAGTGCAGAAGTTTTGTGGATACGCAAACTTCTGAAAGAAATTGGATTTACTCAAAACGAAACTAGTACGATAATGTGTGACAACAAAGCCGCTATACAAATTTCAGAGAACCCCATCCAACATGATCGAACAAAGCACGTGGAAGTTGACAAACACTTCATTAAGGAAAAACTTGAAACGGGGATTATCGAGCTCCATTACATTCGATCAGAAGACCAATTGGCAGATATTCTAACTAAAGCAGTTAATGGGAAAATATTTAACCATTGCCTTGACAAGTTATGTGTTGGAGACCCCACTACTTAACTTGAGGGGGAGTGTTGAAAAATAAATATCCTTGGTTCAATAGTGCTATCACTTCCTAATTTATGGTTCCTCCAATCAAGCACTGCATGACCGTTGCCCTACAATCAAGGAGTGCCATCAATATCTTTTTTTTTTAATTCTTTTCTTGTAATGTCCGATTGGCCATCTATTTATTTTTCACTCTTTCATTGTAAACACATTAGTTTTCAAAACAATAGAAAAAATAATTCATCAATCCTCTGTACCTTGTCTTGATAACAAATCCAACAGTTATTCATAAAATATGCGAGGTGGTTGAGTTGGTTTGGATGCAAGTAATGCAGTGGTGAAAAAAAAACCTCGAGTTATGGAATCTTCAATTTTGTAGAATTGTCGAAGAAATAAAAGAGATCACGTATGTATGGATGAAGTATAAATCGCAAGAGGAGATCCCAGACATTCAAGATTGGCTAGAGGTGTGTATCTTTAACATGAAAGTGTAACGTGTGTTGTAAGTGTTTTCAAAAGTTTCGGGTGATTAAGCGTAATTTGGTGTGGGTGTGTTTTTTGGTGGTATGTTAGCCGGGTGGGTGGGTATGGATAGTACCAGGCGTGTGTCTTGGTGTGAGTTTTGTTTTGTGGGTAAACGGGTCAAACTTGTGACTGGTGCTATGTTCACCGGCTACACATATTCATTTCGTGTTAAAATTTGTTTCGTGGTGGGTGTGTATTATTTCTTTTCTGGGGAATACCAAGGTTTCTTTTTTCCAAATCATAACAGTGGTGGGTGCCGGATCATAACAGTGAAGTATGCAGAAAATAATAATAATAGATATAATAATAATAATAATAATAATAATAATAATAATAATAATAATAATAATAATAATAATAATAATAATAATATTATGTGGAATATCCTTTACAATATTAAAGGTGGTTATGCAAGAAAGGTGTGGATTTTAAGCGAGTTATGGCATAATAGCTGATCCTTCAAGTCTGTCACAATTAAGCTGTTGGGTTCAGTAAAATATAGATTGGCGTGTGTGCGTTTTTTTGGTGAATATGCTACTTGGGTGGGGAGAGAGGGTAGTGCTAAGTATGCGTCTTGGTGTGAGTTCTTATGTTGGAAAACGGGTCAAATTTTGTGTTTGGTGCTATTCTCCCGGCGGCATATATCTTTCACGTTTTATTCGATTCGGGGTGTGTGTTTTTTCTTTCTTCTGGGGGTTATGGGTTCTCTGCAGAGTCATGACCTGAATGGGTGAATGTTGGTTGTCATCTTGATGGTGTAAATTGAGTTACACACATGATTAAAAGGGACTGCAACAGTATAGTTCGGGTCTCGGCCTGATATCTCTTTCGTCACACTGCTGCAGTATGGTTGGACTCCTGGCGAACATAATTGGCGGATCAGAAATAAAAATTGGAAGATGTCTTGGATGATTTTACACACTGCAGAATCGATTTTGCTGCTGAGAAGTTGCAGTATACACTGCTGCGGAATAAATGGTCGCTGCGGTACGGATCAGAAACAAAAATTGGAGAGATGTTTCGGATGATTTTACACACTGCAGCATCGAATTTAGCTGCTGAGAAGAGGTAGTATACATTGCTGCAGAAAAAATGGTCGCTGCGGCTGTTATCTATGCAGCGTTTTCTTATGTTTTTTAGTGGGTTGGCTATGTAGCAATCTGTACATGTTACTGGTGATCTGAGAAGCTGCTCTGCTGCACGGTATACTTATTCGTTGCGGTCTGATCTGGGAGTAAATGCTGAGTTTGTGCTTCATTTTGTTCTCGGACATGCAGTGTTCTGCGAAAGATTCAAGAGTGGGTTGAGTTGAAGATTGGAAGACAAGATGTTTTGGTTGGGGATGATGTGAGTTCAGTGGCGGATCCAGGATTTTTTTCCAGTTGGTTCATATATTTTCAGTTGTCAATTTTTTCACGGCCAAACGTTAAAAGTTTCAGGCCGGGTCGGATCGGGTCAAAATTCTCACAAGTAAACTTTAAACTTTTGATGACGGCAAATTGGGTTATATCTAAACGGGTCAGGTGAAAAAAATACACGAACTCGTAGCAAAAAGATGGAATAAAATATACATCTCCACTTGTATACAATGATCTAGCGTTCAGTTGCTTTTTGTAATATATGCAACACAACACACGCCTACAACTACACTAATGTTGTTTTCGCGGCGAAACGCAGGGAACACACTAGGTTATAATTAGAGTCTATATAAGTAGATAGAATATTTATGGCGGTGCAAATTATTTTAGTTCATTGTTCATAAAAATTATCACACTTGTATTCATGAGAAAAAAAAAACATAAAATTAAGTACGTATTCAATTCAATTCAATTCAATTCAATTGAAACTTCGTGGACTGACAACATAACTCAAAAAGGCTTGTCCCAATTAAATAACTATGAAGTGCAGTGGAGGACCATATAGAATAGAAATTGAAGCATATTCATCTTAGAAAAGAAATTAAAATTACCTCACAAAAAATCAGAAATTGAAACATATTTGAAGCTAACTGTGAAGTGACGGTGGGCGGTAGAGCCGTGCAGTAGGTGATTTTAGACGAGGGTGAAGTGGGGTCGGAGATTTAGGGATGGCAAAAAAACTCGAGCCCGACGGGTATACCCGAAACCCGAAGCATTTGGGACGGGTATACCCGATACCCGACGGGTATGGGACGGGTTTGGTATTGGAAAAAAAAAATTCGCGGGTATGGGACGGGTATGGTATTAGGTGATACCCGACCCGATTACCCGAAACTAAATACCCGTCTACCCGAAATATATACCCGAATACTTTTAAGTTTTATATATATATTTTCTTAACTATTTTTTAGTAATGTTTCATTCTAATAGATTCATTATTTGAATATTAAACTTTTCATCTAAAATATATATTCTAATAACATTATTATTTATATTTATATGCTATGAAATATATAAATAGTTTTCAAAATTCATACTATAATATATATTTACATGTTAAATGTTTCAAAAATTATTATGGTGATGATAACATATATGTTACTTATTACAATTTTATATACTCTAAATTTCTTAAAACATAAAACTATAAAAGAAAATAATCTCCTTCTTCTAATAAAGGAGTAACTATGGGGACACTTGTCCCCATACTAGAGCTCCTCACTACTATTGTCCACATGTCAATCACCCCTCTTATAACCCGGATTATGCGCCCGATCCAATGACCCGATTCAGATTTTTATAACCCACACAACAAATAACTTTCATCTAAAACTCTCTGTCCATAAGTGTGTGTCTGGTAGAGCAATGTTTTTATTAATCAATTTCTTTTTTAAATCACAACAAGGCATACAGAACTGAATAAAAAACAATTTGGCCCATTCATGCATTCAAAAGCTTCAAAATTCCAAAGGTATGTGTAATATCTGTATGTTTTAACATAAATCTGTTTCTTATTTTCATCTGATTATATGTTTTATATTAAAAATCTATAAAAATCTATTATATGGATATAAACTTGATATCCTTCAAGAATTTCTAAATATTCTCATTAATGTTAACTGTTATTATAACTGTTTGCAATCAACAGGGTATGAGATCATGTCTTAGCTTCTTGAAAGAATGCGACACGAAAGGTAATCAACTGTTGTGTTTCGTTAGCAAGGTGAGGTTTTATGTTTGCTTATATTCTTGAACCAATACAATCGATTACTTCTTTACGTTACCTAATCAATATTACTAGATAGATCAGTGTGTCGGTTGATTTAGTTGCGTTTAAAACGGGTATGTCAGAAATACATGATATCATGAACTAAAACAAATATTTATTGAATGAAATCAAAGACGAAGAACAGACTCCAACAAATCTTCCTAAATATTACAACTGGAAGATTTACAAAAGACTCTATAAAACTCTCTAAACTCTCAGATCATTGTGATCATACACTAGACAAAATGATTAGATCTAAAACCAGAATACAAGATGTAAACTCAACAATGTAAACTGAAAACCCTAATCGCCTAAGTACAGGAGAGATAACCAGAGAGAATAATGTGAACGAATAGTGATGAATGATGAGAGAGAAGCTGACACAAAGCTTTTATAACAGACTCTAGAACCATCTGATTGTGTTAGTTGTGAACGGTAGAGATCATCCTTCAAATAATAATCGTGTGGCAACGATTACTCCTGATCACCTCACACGGATTGGGCCCTTCTTTATTATAATAGCATGACATTATGGACCAGCCCATTTACCATCGGTAGTGTATGATATGGCCCACTAATTGTGTTATATCAGCCCAGTAATATCAAAACGTGTAACAGACTTGCAATAGACAATAAAACCTTCAAGCTATATCTTTGATCATCATATCCTGAATATCTACCAGCTATACCTTGATCATCATCTATCTACCATCTACACCTTGATCATCAACTATCTACCATCTACATCTTGATCACTGAATCCTGCAAACATACTTATGCAAGATGTTCAAGTCATAGCATTTATAAACATATTATTAGATTGACCAAAATATGATACTTATCATTTTGACACCCCCCCTCAATCTAATAACCAAATGGGTCAAACATGTTGAGTTTTTTGCATAACTCAAAATGTTGTCCAGGACCAAGACCTTTGGTCATTATATCAGCAACCTGTTGATCAGACCTAATATCACATGTTTTAACTACACCTTTTGAAACTAAGTCTCTTAGAAAGAAAAGATCAATTCCAAAGTGTTTTGTCTTATCAAAAAACACTGGATTAGCAGCTATGACAAAGCAGACTGATTATCACAAAATAAAGGCACTGGCAACTGTGGGACTATGTTAAATTCTTGCAACAAGTTAAGAACCCACATTATCTCACAAGCAGTTGCACAAAGAGCCCTATATTCTGCTTCAGCAGATGACCTAGACACAGTTGGTTGCTTTTTACTTTTCCAGGATATCAAACAAGATCCTAGAAAAATACAGAATTCTGTTAAAGACTTCCTGGAATCTACACATTTGGCCCAATCTGAGTCCGAATATGCAGTTAACTCAAAACTAGACCCTTTTGAAAACATTATACCTTTTCCAGGATCCTTTTTCAAATACCTTAACAATCTTAAAGCAAGTTTCAAATGACCATGTAATGGTCTATGCATATACTGACTCAACAGATGAACAGAATATGAAATATCAGGCCTAGTGTGAGACAAATAAATCAACTTACCAATCAATTGTTGGTATCTAGTTATATTGTCTAACACATCCATCTTATTTTCACACAATGCAGTAACAACATGATTAGGCTCCATTGGACTGTTGACTGGTTTGCATGCAAGCATACCATACTCAGTCAAAAGATCTAAGCAATATTTCCTTTGTGACATGCATAAATCTTGTTCACAAGGAATAACCTCTATGCCTAAAAAATATTTCAGCTCCCCAAGATCTTTAATTAAGAACCTTTCTTTTAACCATGTTTTAACTTTATTTATTTCATCAACAGAGTTACCAGTTAGCACTATATCATCAACATAAACTAAAAGAACCACAATAACAGATTCAACAGTTTTAATGAACAAAGAATAATCACATTTGCTTTGTTTAAACCCTAACTCAACCAAGACTCCTACTAACTTTTCATTCCACATCCTAGGAGCCTGTTTAAGGCCATACAAAGACTTTCTAAGTCTACATACTTTATTTTCCTGTTCAGAACAATATCCCTCAGGAAGTGCCATATACACTTCCTCATGTAGATCACCATACAGAAAAGCATTGTTAATGTCTAACTGAAACTGTTTCCAGCCATTCTGAACAGCCAGAGACATGATGCACTTAACTGTAACAAATTTAACAACAGGAGAAAATGTTTCATCAAAATCAATCCCCTCCTTTTGACTATAACCTTTAGCCACTAACCTAGCCTTAAACCTTTCTATTTCACCTGTAGATTTGTACTTAATCTTATATATCCATCTACATCCTACAATACTCCTACCTTTGGGAAAATCTACAATTTCCCAAGTTTGATTCCTATTAAGAGCTTCTATTTCTTCATTCATAGCTGTGACCCAATTAGGATCTTTAACAGCTTCTTTGAAGTTTCTAGGTTCTAGACTCTTATTTAAGGTAGTAGCAAAAACTTTGTTATTATAGGACAGATTAGCATAGTTAACCACCTTTTCTACCCCATACTTGACTTTCCCTTTAATGACAAAGTCATCAAGTCTTCTAGGGAAAGTAGAACTCCTACTAGACCTTCTAGTACTGGATTGAGTTAATTGGTCATTGCCATTACCCTCAGATATAGTATGACTTTCACTGCCATACTTCACATGCTCAGCCCTGTCATTCCCTAAGTCCTGCTGTGAGGAACATGAGGGTTGTTCCTGATTATCAGCAGTTTCAGAGGGAGACTGCTGAGACCCATGTGTATCTGGCTCAGTCTTACCTAACTCCCTTCCATCATCATCGGGCACTTGAAAATTTTTGGATGTTTCATTATCATATAGATCAAAAAAGTTTAATGAATTAATTTCTAAATTTGTATTTTCATTGTTATTTTCAAAAACTATTTTTTCTTTAAAAGGAAAGATATCTTCAAAAAACTTTACATCCCTAGAGAAAAAAATGATTTTATTTTCTAAACTGTAGAGTTTATATCCTTTCTTTTCAGTACTATAACCTATGAAAACACATTTTTCTGACTTACTTTTTAGTTTGTCTAATTCATTTAAAACAGTAGCAAAACAGAGACATCCAAACATTTTCATATGACACAGGAAGGGCTCAAAACCATATACTAATTCATAGGGAGTTCTACCATCAAGCACAGAGGAGGGAGTCCTATTGATTAAGTAAGAAGCAGTTAGTACACATTCAACCCAAAACCTAACAGGTAAATTACTTTGAAACAATAAGGCCCTAGTGACATTCAAAAGGTGTCTGTGTTTCCTTTCAACCACCCCATTTTGTTGGGGTGTGTAAGCACAAGTTGTTTGATGTAAAATACCATTAGTTTTACAGAAATTAGACATTTGATGGTTTATAAACTCCAAACCATTATCACTTCTAAAACATTTTACAACCTTTTCAAATTGTGTTTTTAAAATTTTAACAAATTCTTGTATATTTTCGAACACCTCTGATGTGCTAAAAGTAGTTTAATAAAAATAACTAAATTAAACCTAAAACTAGACACCTAGTAATACTCTAGACTCTCTAAAACTAAACTACTGATAGGCAAGTGAACCTATCGACTCTAGTATAGCTAAAGTAAGTCCGGATATCGAACCCACGAGACTCTAATGGAAAACGAAAACTAGACTCGATTACTTATCCTAAATATCTATTAAATTAATTTATTATTTTAAAGGGGGGTTTTACTGAAAAATAAATTGCAATAAAATAAAGAATAACTAAAATTACCAAACTGAACTAGAGACACGAACTTAGTTGAGCTGAATTCAGATGATGATGAGACACTACCTAGACCAGACTCCTAACTATGCCTGATAAGCTTCTATGGTTATGGAACTGAATTGGAACCGGGATCTTAAAATACTAAACATCAAGAATAAACTAGACACCCTCGACCCTTCTCAAGGGGAAACCCTAGAATATTTTTGTGATGTTAAACTACCGGTTGGAGTACAAACCCTCACAGGTTATCTAACTCTTATGATCAAGTACCCGCTAGACAATCTACCTCACAGCGCGAAAGCCTCACTACACTAGGTGTAAGGGGTAATTATTGAAGCCTAGATCTAACTTGATATGCAAGAGTTGAAAGGGAAACTAGGCAGATCTTCTCACAAAGCCTCTAACCTAGCAATCTAACAACCTAGACATACCAACAAGTCCTCACCTCACAGCTATTGAACTTGGAAGAATACCTAAAATCTTCTAACCACCAAATACCACTCCTATGGTAAACTCGCGACTATTGACCATAAACTAGTTGCCACACAAAGTCTGCAACCTAACTAGCACTCATACATGAAAGACATTCACAAAAGTGCAAGTGGAGTGAATAAGTGACAATAAGAAAATAATAAATACGCATATACACCAGATCTAAAGAAATCAAAATCTTTACTGAATCATAAATCCAAAACACGTTCCAAAAACCATAGTAAATAAAAACAAATCAAAACATAGTTATTTGTCTTGGCCTAGGTAGCTATTAAAGTTTTAGCCACAAATCATCTTGAAAAGAAAAACAAAGCCAAATAAAAATTCAACAATCATTATATAGAACAAAGATAATAAAGGAACGAAAACACCGAATGATTGACACCCGAATAATCGCTGGCTTAAAACCTTTGATCCCTGGCCTGCCTCCTTAATAATATTTGCTTCTTTATTTGTCGCTCCTCTGTTGTGCCCCTTGATAATAATTTGCGCCTCTCAAATAAAAATAATATGCGATCTCCTCTGGCTTTCCTCCTGCTCCCGTCAATCCCTTCTCTCAATCCCAAGGTTTTCAGAACCGGACCGGACGTCGAACCGGACCCCCGGCCGGTTCACCGGTTCGACCGGTCCGACCGGTCCGACGAACCGGCCCAAAAAACAAAAAAAAAATAAAAAATAAATAAAAAAAATTAAAAAATCCGGTCCGACCGGTCCGGTTTCCGGTCCGACCGGTCCGGTTTCCGGTCCGGCCGGTTTTCCGGTCCGACCGGCCGGTTTTCCGGTCCGACCGGCCGGTTCACCGGTTCAACCCCGGTTCGCTGCAAAAACGGTCCGACTACCCGAACCGGACCGGTCCAGGCCCCGGAGCCCGGTCCGACCGGCCGGTCCGGTCCGGTCCGGTTTTCAAAACAATGCTCAATCCCCCCTCCAAAATAATATATGGCGGCTCCTCTTTATCCTTCTAAAAATAATGCTCACCGCCTTCTTTAGCCCTATTTGTCTCATACCAATTTGCAAAAGCCCATTCACGGTTTTTTTTTTTCTTTTTAATTTACTATTATTAGTTTATTATTATTATTATTAAACTTATTATTATTATATATAGTATTATAACTCGGTGCTCTAGACTCGAGTGTTCTTGACTTGACAAAAGTTGCTCGTTTACGCTCCAACGTCCATGAACACCTACCAAAATATAAAATAAAATAGATAAATACTAACAAAGACCCAAAACTAATAAAAATCTATAAAAACCTATACTAAATAAAATAGACCGGTACAAGCCTAAAACTAATAAAAACACTATTTAAACGATTCAAAAACTATACAAACTTTACATTGGAAATAGATGTATTTTACAATACATCAACCTCAGTCTTGTAC
The DNA here is from genome assembly GCA_030844895.1 of Ambrosia x helenae. Taxonomy (NCBI): domain Eukaryota; kingdom Viridiplantae; phylum Streptophyta; class Magnoliopsida; order Asterales; family Asteraceae; genus Ambrosia; species Ambrosia x helenae. Next base: position 100,434,912 of record CM061226.1, on the reverse strand, counting down.
TTCATAGGACAAACCCAGACAGCTCTAGAGTAATCATCTACAATAGTCAAAAAATACCTAAATCCTTGTCTACTTTGAACCCTATAAGGTCCCCAAACATCTAAGTGAACTAATTCTCCTAAGGAGGTTGTTTTATGTTCACTTAGGGGAAAGGGATCTCTATGTTGCTTAGCCTTGAGGCATACCTCACAAGGACCATCATTAGCAACAAACTTAACACCTAGAATTGGTTCAAGTTTTCTGATAACAATATCAGAAGGATGACCTAACCTAGCATGCCATAGGTCAGATATTTTACTACTATAGACACTAACCTGATTACTAATATAAGAACCACCACAAAAATACAGTCCTTCAAGTTGACTACCAGTCACCAGGGTTTTCTTGGTGGACAAGTCCTGAATGTAACAATTGCTCTCATCAAATCCCACAAACAATTTGTTATCTTTTGCAAGTTTATGAACTGAGATTAAATTAACACAGTATTCAGGAACCATAAACACATCATACAGAGTAACACCTTTAGCAAGTTTTAGATTTCCTATTTTAGTTACTAGTGCTTTAGTACCATTAGGATGTCTAACTTGTATATTTAAATCAGAAACATTAGTTAAATCTGTAAGATCATGTTCACTAGTTACCATATGTTGGTTAGCTCCTGAATCAACAATCCATCCTAGTTTAAACTTATTTCCACCAATGTGAAAACAAAAAATAGGTTTAATATATGAGTTTGAACAAAAGCATTTAATATGTTACCTGTAACATTACAACTTTGTGGAGCATCATTAGACTTTTCACCTATCAAACTAAGCAACTTAGATAATTGATCAGAAGTCAAAGAAGAAACAGGAGCATCATTCTTTTCATTAATGCTACAACTACTGCTATTGGAGAGAACCTTTTTTTATTGACCCCCTCTTGGTCTCATCCAAGAAGGGTAACCAATAATCTCAAAACATTTATCAATTGTATGTCCTGTTTTATTACAGTGTGTGCATTTTGGATTTGAATTTGTTACTTTGTTAGTTCTTTTGTTTGTATCAGTAACCATATTAACCTTAGCTAAAAGACCCATAGTTTGATTTTTCTTTGACAGAGTGCTAGAGTTCCTATGAGATTCCTCTCTAGAAACAATAGCAAAAGCCTCTTTTACTGAAGGTAACTGTTCTCTCAACAAAAGAGTAGTTCTAACATTAAGATACACACTATCTAAACCCATCAAAAACTGCATTAACTTTATCATATGATTAAAGTCATTAAATTCTTTAGCAACATTACACACACAAGCAGGTAATTGTACAATTTGATCTAACTGTTTCCACATTATGTTCAACTTATGATAATAATCAGATACTGGCATTCCAGATTGTGTAAATGAATTAATCCTTTGATACAAATCAAACACTACTGACCCATCTACCTTATCATAAGTTTCTTTTAGTTCATTCCATACACCAGAAGCAAGTTTAGAAAAGACATGTCCCATATACAACTCTTCACTTATAGAATTTAAAATCCAAGTCATGACAATTGAATTACATCTATCCCATTGCCTAGCCAAGATGTCATCAGTTTCAGATTTAATACATGTTTTATCAATGAATCCCCACTTGTTTTTAACTTGTAAAGCAAGTGTCATGGCATTAGCCCATACAGTGTAATTTTCAGATCCTTTAAGTTTAATTGACACAATAGTGAGATTACTAGAATCTGATGCATGCAAATATAATGGATCACTAGCATCTAGCTTGCTAACCAGGGTTTCCTGTCCTGGTCCTCCCCCAAGAGGGAGAGGATCAGGATTAACATTATCACCCATGTTTAGCACTTAAACACAAATAATCACAGCAACAAGTACACAAAGTTATGCAAACTATAAGCCAATCACACCCAAGAAAAACAAGAAGTATCCAAACAAACACAGATTATAAGAAAAAAACCAAAACCAGGCGAAGCCAAGCCAGGGACCAGATCACAGGACACTCTCAGGGTGCCTGCGCAAGCCTTAACTTGGGAGCCTCCTAGACCTAGATGACCAACGACACAACCACACAATGAGCCAACTCCGGTCCACCTAACCCGGACAGTGCTCCTAGACCCACAAGTCAACAAAGAATTAAACAGGAAAGATCTCACCAAATAGGCCCAAGTTAGGGTTCGCCTAATAGGTTACCCTTTGATTGGGGGTAACAGCAATGGAATCACCTCGCTAGGGTTTTTACGACCCCTAGCACATCGCCTTCACGAAATCACCTCTTGTCCAAAACCCTTGAGATTAGGGTTCCTCTTCTTTTCCTTGCACCCAGAATGGTTTTAACTGATAAACCCAGAATCTTCAACAGAGCAGCTAAATCACAGCGGAATAACTGGTTCTCAGAAACCCTAGATCACCAAATAGATCTCGAATCAAGAACCAAATGGAACGACTCACAAACTCACAGATCTTATCAAAAAACACTCTGATCAGAAAGAAGGACCGATAACCCTCAAGAATCACAACCAAGAAACCCAGAGCTCTGATACCATGTCAGAAATACATGATATCATGAACTAAAACAAATATTTATTGAATGAAATCAAAGACGAAGAACAGACTCCAACAAATCTTCCTAAATATTACAACTGGAAGATTTACAAAAGACTCTATAAAACTCTCTAAACTCTCAGATCATTGTGATCATACACTAGACAAAATGATTAGATCTAAAACCAGAATACAAGATGTAAACTCAACAATGTAAACTGAAAACCCTAATCGCCTAAGTACAGGAGAGATAACCAGAGAGAATAATGTGAACGAATAGTGATGAATGATGAGAGAGAAGCTGACACAAAGCTTTTATAACAGACTCTAGAACCATCTGATTGTGTTAGTTGTGAACGGTAGAGATCATCCTTCAAATAATAATCGTGTGGCAACGATTACTCCTGATCACCTCACACGGATTGGGCCCTTCTTTATTATAATAGCATGACATTATGGACCAGCCCATTTACCATCGGTAGTGTATGATATGGCCCACTAATTGTGTTATATCAGCCCAGTAATATCAAAACGTGTAACAGACTTGCAATAGACAATAAAACCTTCAAGCTATATCTTTGATCATCATATCCTGAATATCTACCAGCTATACCTTGATCATCATCTATCTACCATCTACACCTTGATCATCAACTATCTACCATCTACATCTTGATCACTGAATCCTGCAAACATACTTATGCAAGATGTTCAAGTCATAGCATTTATAAACATATTATTAGATTGACCAAAATATGATACTTATCATTTTGACAGGGTATGTGTGTTTATTTCTGGTTGTCTTTTTCTAATTTTAGAATACATAATTTTTAGTGCGGGTTCGCGTTGAATATGATTTGTTCTCCAATCTGTTTGTCAGGCCTTTTGGTATCTTGAGTGGCACCTCAATTTGTTGATATTATGGGCCTTAGCTTGTACTGGGAAGTCATCAGAGGCTCAAGACTTATTCAGTGGCTTAAAGTCGAGGTTTGAGTGTTTTCTTTTTCCTCACATTGAATTAATTTCATTTGTCTTACTATTAATGCTTTGTTCCTCCGACACAAGGTTTCTACAATGAATCTGAAGAAGGCAAACTTAATACAGAAGGACTCGTGTACTTAAAACTTGCTCATGAACCAATTTTTGCTTTTTATTTTACAATTGAGGTGTAATCAAGGAGAATGAGACATGTTATATGCATGATGATTCTGTTATTATTTGGTTTTAGCTTGCAGAAGGTGTATACACGTACGGTAGAGGTGATTTCACTCGAGCACTAGAGTTGCTTGGTCCAAACTTTGATGCCGAAAGTTGTGATGCCTTGGGCTGACTCCCAAAGGTTATAATGACCTCTTTTTTTTCTGATTTTCTTTCAGTTTAAATCCTTTTTATATCTGTTTTGGTGAAGTTCTTAGATCAGTGTTTCATGCTCTTGTATAGGAATTATATGAATCTTTAATTTTAATCTATAACAAGTCAAGTCAAAATGTGACTTTTAATGTATAAATTATTATAGTGCATTGAGCTTGGAAATCTGGAAATTATGTTTTTTATTAAGAAAGGTTGATTTGTAAATATTGATAGATGATGTTGAAGTTTAATCCGACTGGTTTTGTAAAAAAGAATCGGGTTGTGTTAAATGGATCGGATTTTTTGGATTGAGATTGATAAGGTTTGTTTACTCTCCAAGATTTGAGCCTAGAACTATACAAGGCGAGTTAAACCTTCCGATTATGGTGGATCTACATTGAATGCATTTAATGTGTGGGTTTCAAAATCTTGGGCGCCAAGTTTATTATAAAATGAACCGGGTATTAAAGTTTGGAAACTTTTGATATTTGAGCTGGACGAGATTTGCTGTTCAATTGGTAGGATTGCATTAAATATGGGACTTTGTATGGAAAGAATGTAATTGGATGGTGCCTACACTTTTGTTAATAATATGGAGGTGGATTTAATTATGGCAATGGATTCAATGTATGTTGCCATGTTGGCATGGATGGTTTGGAAAGGATTGGTGTCAATACTTAAATAGGTGCACATTTTTCTGTTTAAAAAATGCGCCGAGAATTTGTCATGGATTGGGTCATGTTCTTAAAACTTATATTACAATCTTTATAAAATAACTCTCATTTGACTCGGGATGTATCGGGTGTACACCCGGGTCTCTAACCTAGTATATATATATATACACACACATGCAAATACCAACGGGTATACCCGATACCCGCGGGTATGCTCTATACCCGACGGGTAATACCCGACAAAAACCCGACGGGTAATGGGACGGGTATGGTATGAGATTTTATAACCGGGTATGGGTATGGTATTAGCCAAACCCGACCCATACCCGACCCGTTGCCATCCCTAGTCGGAGTAGAGCTCATGTGGTTCTATGAATGGGTATGTTGCTGTGCATCAGTGTATGTTATGTCTTATTGGAGGTGTTGGTGAATTCATATTAGATTGTTAGTCGATGGAATGGAAAGCCTAATATGGGATCAGTGTTTTAAAACAAACAAAAAAGAAACGAAACGAAAAACTTTAATAAAAGACCACGAGTAGTATCGAAAACGGGAAGTGTGGTTTAGAAGTGGGAAGAACTCTCGCTGAGCCATTAATCAGTTTGGTTGTGGGTTCAAACAAATAATATTTGTGGGTTCATCACATATTTTTATACAGGCTTTCTTCTAAAATTTCCAAACCTAGTGGGTTCGCGTGAACCCACCCCGTTACACGTAGATCCGTCCCTGTGTGAGTTTATAATGGCTGCATTCTTGTGGAAAAGTGGAAGAGTAGAAAATGCCTATACTTTATTAGATCTAGCTCAAGCGTATAGTGTTTTTGGATGGGCGAATGTGGTTTTTTGTGATCATTAGGCGAGTGTCTTGTATGTGTATTTTTCGTTTATTTTGGTTTTCTAATATCTAGTTAGGAAACCTTTGTACTCACTAAGTGTTTTAGTTTTTCGCATGGAATAAAAGTTCTCTTCTCCGTTAAAAAATAAAAAATGTATCTTCCGACGAGATGTGTTGGTGAGAAACGTCGTGTCAAATTATTAAAGGTGTCTTTAATTCTTACTAAGTTTTGTATATTTGGAAACTAATGAAAGAAAGGAAATTTATTGACAATGGGGTTAATGTGGCAAAAGTTATTAAAGACGTCAAAGGTGGTGTTTTTAATGATACAATATTTTTCAATGGGGGAAAACACTACATTAGAAAAACATCATTTTTTTGGTTAGCGAATTTTCTATGTTGTGGCAGAGATTATCACAACCCTCAGAAGGGGAGTCCCCTAGCCACTTTTCAATGGTCAGACTATGTTGTCTTAACCGGGCCCACGCTGACACGAGAGTGGCCGGCCCACAAGCGAGTCGAGGCTGCGCATAAGAGGCACACTAAGGCTTCCACCCGGAAAATTTCCCGCCACCTGCCACTTGACAGATGTTGCACCATCCACAAGAGGCAAGCCTCTCTGGAGTAAATGCACGATAGTAGAAAACCGTGTGGCCATCAGAATCGAACCTGACACCTACAAGTAGACTAGTTTCAACCATCACTTGACAATACCCCCAAATAGAGCTTATGGGAATCGAACTCAAAGTCTCCCAAAGGAGATTTGAGGTGACAAGCATTGAGCCACACGTAGGGGGTTTTCAATGTGACGTTTTTGTTTCTTTTCCCTTCTATTTGCTCTTATTTGTAATCCTAGGTGGTGCCAATGCTAGCGGCATGCTAGGTACTCGTCTTTTAATAAGATTTGATGTTCCAAACAATATCTAAACTGCATCGATTAGATCAGTAAAGTATGCGCCTTTTTACTCAAATAGCAAAATTCCAAATTACTAATTATGTTTAGCATTCCTTTTATGCAGCTTGTTTGAAACTTTACTCGATCTTTGTTCACATAGGAACTACTATATCGTGGGGAAAAGGCATAACTTTAAAAGATTCGATCCGTTAAATGTGCTAGCAAGTTTGAAAGACGAATTTTAGCTCGGCGGCTGAATGGGCTTCTTATGCGAGGTTGCTTTCATTGATCAGGGACTTTTCTTTTAGCAGCAATGGGGACTCTTGGAGGTGGGCTAATGATGATGGCGTTGAGTTTTCGGTTAGATGTATTCGGCGCCAGCTGGACTCCATCAGACATGGGGACGGGTCCAGCAATCTTGTTCGTTGGGAGTCGTGGGTTCCGCCCAAATGCAATGTTTTCTTGTGGAGAGCTTTATTGGGGAGAATTGCGGTCAAATCTGAACTCGTCAAACGGGGAGTTCAACTGGGAGGGCTGACTTGTGTTAGGTGCGGCTACGGAATCGAGGATGTTGATCATGCCTTATGGAATTGCGTGGTGGCTAAGTCGATTTGGTGGCACGTTTTCGTCTGGATCCGTATTCCCTTCCCGGTGTCTGCCTCTAGCTTGGCTGATCTCTTTATGTATTTAAAGGAATGTCCGGGGTCGAAGACTTGGAAGAGGTTTGTCGTTTCCATTGCTTGCGCGACAATTTGGCGAATCTGGGCCGCTCGAAATGTGAAGACGTTCGAAGACTCTTTTGTTCCGGTTGGGAGAGTGGTCGAATTTATCAAGGAAGACTCTTTTCTTTGGATTAGTAATCGTTCAAATGCGGCAAATCCTTCTTGGGAGAAATGGGTGAACTTTGACATTGTCTTAAGTTTGTAATTGGGGGCGCCTTCGTGGGTTGTTCCGTGTTTCTCTGTTTCCTTTGTTTGTTTTCTCCCAGCCGCTTGCTGGCTCTTTATATAATATATAAAGTGTTTGCCGTTCAAAAAAAAAGTTTGAAAGACGAGATAAAAAGGTAAAAACAAAGAGTAAATGTAATGATGAAATCCATAATTACTTTTAGCAAGAAAACGCTATATGTACGATGTACTGTTATCAATATTAAGATTCACCGAAATAAGTGTTATTTGGGACTTATTTGTATTTTATATATATAATATAATTAAATAGCCGCCGCATTGCATGTGCAACAACTACTAACTTCATTGTTTTTTTTACTACTTTGTTTCTTTTAAAAAGGCATTGATCTACTAATTAAGAAAGACCTCGTTCTAATAAATAATAATGGTGACCAACTGACCATTCTAGACTTTGGATTATTTGATTTTTTATATGCATTATTAGTTTCATTAATGTTTATTTTAAAGTTCTACTTTATTTTTTTAATGAGAAACTAATTAGCACACTCATATACAGGGGCGGATTTAGGCTATTAGAAATGGGTTTCTGGAAACCCAGTCAGTTTCAAAATTATAGTGTTAATGTATATCAAAAACTGATAGGAACCCATAAGAAAAAACACTTAGGAACCCATTCATATAGATGCTAAGTGTTTTGGTGGTTGAAACCCTCTAAAACATCCAGCTGGTCTCCGGTTCGAGTCTTAAGGCGCGCACTTCTTGTAATTTTCAGTTTCTATTTTTTGTATACAAAGCCTAGGGTTTGTAAACCTAAACCCATCTCCTCCAAACAATCAAACCCAACCGGCTCCTCTCCTTGCCTCTCTTCCAAACCCAACATTTTTCTTTCTTTATTTCTTATAAAAAGTCTCTAAAAAATAAATCTCTTATTGCAGAAAGATAAGTTTTATTTCATTCTCCATCAGGCACAACTGTTGGATCCTACAGTAAAGGGGACACTTGATGTTCTTAAATCTGCTGCAAAAGTTCAATCTCTCAAGATAGTGGTGTTCACTTCTCAACCTTACTTCTGAGGGCATTAACTACAGCTAATATTCATATGCCCAAATTAAGTTTTATGTTGTGTAAGTGGTTAGATTTTATATATCCATGAGACCATAAAAAAAATTAATTTCGACCGGAATTTATAGTCTTGCAACTGTAAGTTTTTGTTTTGTGTTTGTAGGGTGTAATATCTAATCGTAGGCTCTTTTGTACTTGGAATTTGGTGATAAGTTTTCATGGCTGTATTACACATCATTATTTTTCAGGTTCGTGGTTTGGACTTTTGTTCTCTGTCCCCAAATCATCTTGCCTCTGTATATGGGATATTGCAAAATCAACAGAATGGGTATGCATATCTAGTCAATAAGTTGATTTGTCTATATATTAGGCATTTACGTAATAGATTGATTGCTTAATACTTAATTTGTAGATTGATCCCCCACTTGTGGCTCAATGGTTGTCAGCTCAAATCTCTTTTGGGAGACTTTGAGTTCGATTCCCATAAGCTCCATTTGGGGGTATTGCCAAGTGATGGTCGAAACTAGCCTACTTGTAGATGGCCCCTCGGTTTTCTACTACCGTGCATTTACTCCAGAGAGGCTTGCCACTTGTGGAGGGTGCAACATCTGTCAAGTGGCAGGGTGGCAGGAAATTTTCCGGGTGGAAGCCTTAGTGCCCCTTATGCGCAGCCTCGACTCGCTTGTGGGCCGGCCACTCTCGTGTCAACGTGGGCCCGGTTAAGACAACATAGTCTGACCATTGGAGAGTGGCTAGGGGACTCCTCTTCTAGGGGGTTGTGATGATCTCTGTAATAGATGCCTACCATATTTACGGATATTAATTGTATTCATTGTAATTAAATGTGATTGAGATATTAGTGGAAAGGTTGTTACACCTTCGAATTAGAGATTACACTAATCATGTATATATTAACTCATATGTTAATGAGAAAGATCAAGGGATTGCATTGTTTCATGGTATCAGGTTAGGCCTCCTACACCTATGCCGCCACCGCTGCCATCCCTCCTTCATCGGTTGCCCACTGCATCCGATTACATACTCCCCTTCATCGTCCCTTCTGTTCTATTTGCTTCCCACCTTCTTTTCTTTCTACCCGCAACCACCCTTCCCAATATTCCTCTGTTTTTCCATCTTCTTCCTGATTCACACACCAACATGTCCGATAAAATTCATCCAGCGGTGACTGTCACGAACATCACCAATTTTATTCCCATAAAATTAGAGTTCGACATGGCTCATTGGCCAACTTGGTCTGAGTTGTTTAAAGTACATTGCAAGGCTTATCAGGTCCATGATCATCTTCTTCCCCGACAACCGACCACCCCACCCGCACCAGCAGACAAAGACAAGGCACCCGCCTCTTCCTCAGCAGCCGATGACACCTAGGAGAGGCTGGATTCCATCGTCAAACAGTGGATTTTTAGCACCTCTCTCAAGACCTCGTCCACACGGTTATTGAACCCGGGCAAGAAAAAACGGCATATCAAGTATGGGTGGCCCTTGGAGATCTTTTTGAAGACAACAAAAGTGCTCGCGCCTTACACCTTCGTCATCAATTCAACACCACTCGCCTTGAATCTTTTCCCAATGCATCGACATATTGTCAAAGACTGAAAACACTCGCCGATCAACTTGCGAGTGTTGGTCACCCTGTTTCTAACGATGATTTGGTTTTGCAGCTCATTGCAGGTTTAACGGAGCAATACGAAAGCTTTGGCATTCTTCTCCAGGGTCAAGAACCATTGATGCCCTTTTATAAAGCTAGATCTAAACTATGCATGCATGAATCGCAAAAGGCGGAAAGCTTACTTCAGGCGTCCAAATCAGCGGGTACAGCTCTGCAAACATCTAGCCGTACCTCGCCACCACAAGCATCTTCGGATCAGACATCGTCGCAAAACTGGTCTCGCGGACGCGGCAGACAGCCCCGCGGATGTAACATCGCAAAATTTTCCCCAAAATTTTAATACATAAAAAGCCCTTATATATAAATATATTTATTACACCTTTATCATTAATATTATACAAATGTGCCTAAGTCTTTATTTATCCTAACTCACAACTTATATACATACATAAATGTATATAAATAATAATAATAATAATAATAATATGATTCTAAATTCTTTTTTTTTTTCACATACAAGATTTTTTTTTTTTTTAAATAAAGCCTTGAGTCAAATAGTCAAAGTCCTAGTCAAAGTCTTAGTCAAACAGTCAAAGTCTTAGTCAAATAGTCAATTCATCATAAAACCTTACTTTATGGTGTTGACCAATTTTAATGGACTAATTGAATCCAAAACTAGTATAAAAACCCACCTATGACCCATTATACTTTGCACCTCTAAATCGATTGTTTCAATCCGATTAAACTTTCCCTCATACCTTTCTTCTATAGTCTATTACTTCTACAATTGAAGCTTTGATTATAAGTTCTTGTAATTGGCAACTTTAGGGCTACACATATTCTATTTCTCAAGACTTAATACTATACTAAGGTGAGTTTACGTAACCATGTTTATGCAATTCTTCATACTTGCAACATTATACTTAAGCAATTCTACATGCATGTCTAGTTGTAAACTTTAATGCCTCATGAATTAGACAACAACAACAGTTTCAACGAGTTTCAACGAGTTTCAACATTACATAATCATTAGCTATGGCCAAGCCGGCGATACTCAATAATAGATCTATTGGATTGACAATCCCACCGGGATACGTGTACCTCCTACATAGGTAGCGTGGGTGATTGTTATCGTTCCAACATATTAAGGTGAACCGTGGATGACGGGATGGACCTAAACTAGTCGGAGGTTTGATTATGTCGATTCAACATATCATGTTTATTCATGTAGACTTAAACTTACGATAGACATATGAATTGCTAAACTTTTATACTTAAACTATTTGCTTGACATGGCTTATGTATTCTCACCAACTTCTAGTTGACCCCCCCCCCCATTTTTTCCAAACTCAACAGGAAATACTGATGCTTGAAGTCTAGAGCTAGCATGAGGAGATATTTGAAGCTTTGCTTGATTATTTGATGTAGACTTTAATGTAATTCAATATTGTAATGAAATAAAGGATTATTTAAACTTGTGTACTACCATGAGCTACTGAACAATCATCAATACGCGACATCCCGATGTTTCCGCCATCGGTTGGGGTGTTACAGATTGGTATCAGAGCCTTGGTTATAGGGAATTAGGTTATTAGAAAAAAAAAATAATCTAGTCTATAACCATAGGAATATAACCAGTATTTGCTCCTTTTACTTGCTATTCTCTATCTCACTCCTACTTCTTATCCCTACTTCAACCCCTACATGAAGATTGCTCTCCATCACAAGATCTACTCTTAGACTAATAGGACAATCCTCATGTTTAGCCTGAACCACCTTGAGATCTCGTCGAAGTTCTAGATTTTAATAACGAACACGTGCAATCTGGAAGGGTGAACACCTGTATTCTGAGTTTTCTGTCTAGGACTGGCATTGCGCATATATCCCAATCAGACGAGGGACCCGGATGCCTACCTGGGAATTCTCGGGATGAGTGTTCACTTATAGGCTAAAGCATGTCTTCACTATGTTATTAGAATCTAGAAGTTTTGATAAGTCAACGTTTTCGTTTATTCGTTTTAATTAATGAATAAATGATTACACTCACCTTCCTTAAACTAAGCTCAAAAATCTCAAAATTTTACAGCTTAAATCAATCTCATTTCATAACCATCCATGGATTTCACAATCACACTTCACCTTACCATCTTAGCCACTTTTTAAATATTCAACACCCTACCCATATCATATAATCTCCATACTATAAAATAAACTCTTTATCAACTATCTTCACATTCACTATCTCTCACAACTTTGATTTTGCTTCAAGAATTTTTCATCATCCTCTAAAGAACTAAATTCATATCCTTCACCTTCTCACACATGAGCTAGTTACCCATGATAACCAAACTATTGAAACTTGATTGTGTGTTGCATCAAACATAATTCTTAGTTATACATGAGGATTCGACTATTTGCCTTATTTGAACATTTGAAACTAGAATTCATGGAATATAAACTATTTACTATAGACACACCTAGAGTCATTAACCTTATCTAGGGCAACTCTATTACAACTCGTATGCTATACTTGATACTTGATTGCTTACATGTACATATTATCAATTTGCAATTCATGTGTGTAATAATTGGTACACTTAATCAAACAACTGATAGAGGATGAAGTACTTGCTCAACAGTTAGTAGAGTACAAAATAACCTACTCAACGATTGGTAGAGGTCATCATGCCTGCTCAACAGTCGGTAGAGGCCCTACAACCTGCTCAACGACTGGTAGAGGCTATCATACCTGCTCAACAATCGGTAGAGGTTCCTACTCACTGACTAGTAGAAGTCTTTTTCCTGCTCAACAGTTGGACTCATTTTTGGATACATGGTTAATCATATTATTTTACATGTGTGTCTAGAGTTATAGAAGGACACAAAACCCTAATGTAAGGTAAATTGGTGATTGCGGTCCGGAACGTAATCATGAATTTACAGGTACGTTAAGGTAGTGTGAAATTCTATCAAGGTTTTCGGTAGTTGACCAATTATAAACCTTAGTTATCTGGTAGTTCATTTAGTCTTTCAATAGTCCATCAACTCATTCCTTTTAGGACTCCTAAAACTTAAGATTCTTATTCTCCTTGCTATTTCAGATGAACCTAATCCAACCCTTAAAACTCACACATATCAAAACTCTTACCCAAATTATTCGAAACAGTTTATTCTATTACCTATAAATTTATGTCATGCCTTAACTCGAAACTTCCCAAACCACCCTTGTCCTAATTTCTACCCAATCACCTTCAACCCTGTGTTTTCAATAAACTTCGGGACGAAGTTTCCAAAAGTAGGGGAGACTGTAACATCGCAAAATTTTCCCCAAAATTTTAATACATAAAAGCCCTTATATATATATATATATATTTATTACACCTTTATCATTAATATTATACAAATGTGCCTAAGTCTTTATTTATCCTAACTCACAACTTATATACATACATAAATGTATATAAATAATAATAATAATAATAATAATAATAATATGATTCTAAATTCTTTTTTTTTTTCACATACAAGATTTTTTTTTAAATAAAGCCTTGAGTCAAATAGTCAAAGTCCTAGTTAAAGTCTTAGTCAAACAGTCAAAGTCTTAGTCAAATAGTCAATTCATCATAAAACCTTACTTTATGGTGTTGACCAATTTTAATGGACTAATTGAATCCAAAACTAGTATAAAAACCCACCTATGACCCATTATACTTTGCACCTCTAAATCGATTGTTTCAATCCGATTAAACTTTCCCTCATACCTTTCTTCTATAGTCTATTACTTCTACAATTGAAGTTTTGATTATAAGTTCTTGTAATTGGCAACTTTGGGGCTACACATATTCTATTTCTCAAGACTTAATACTATACTAAGGTGAGTTTACGTAACCATGTTTATGCAATTCTTCATACTTGCAACATTATACTTAAGCAATTCTACGTGCATGTCTAGTTGTAAACTTTAATGCCTCATGAATTAGACAACAACAACAGTTTCAACGAGTTTCAACGAGTTTCAACATTACATAATCATTAGCTATGGCCAAGCTGGCGATACTCAATAATAGATCTATTGGATTGACAATCCCACCCGGATACGTGTACCTCCTACATAGGTAGCGTGGGTGATTGTTATCGTTCCAACATATTAAGGTGAACCGTGGATGACGGATGGACTTAAACTAGTCGGAGGTTTGATTATGTCGATTCAACATATCATGTTTATTCATGTAGACTTAAACTTACGATAGACATATGAATTGCTAAACTTTTATACTTAAACTATTTGCTTGACATGGCTTATGTATTCTCACCAACTTCTAGTTGACCCCCCCATTTTTTTCAAACTCAACAGGAAATACTGATGATTGAAGTCTAGAGCTAGCATGAGGAGATATTTGAAGCTTTGCTTGATCATTTGATGTAGACTTTAATGTAATTCAATATTGTAATGAAATAAAGGATTATTTAAACTTGTGTACTACCATGAGCTACTGAACAATCATCAATACGCGACATCCCGATGTTTCCGCCATCGGTTGGGGTGTTACAGCGGACGCGGACGTGGACGGCAGAACTGGGGCAGAGGCAGGTTCACTAATTATTGGGCTACTCCTAATCCTTGGGCTCCTCCTAATCCTTGGGGCTGGTCCATGCCTCCATTTGGCCCATGGATGCAACAGGCCCAACAGGAATCTTCTTATCCTCAGCAGTGGGCCGCGCCCCCATGTCCTTACCCAACATCTTCTAGCCGGCCCAACAACAAGCAAAATGGACCAGGAATCCTCGGTGCCAAGCCCAATCAGGCCCATCATGCTGCCTATACCCCAACCGACATTGATCAAGCCCTCAGTGCTATGTCACTGAATCAACAACAAGAACCAACCGGGTACATGGATTCTGGTGCGACAGGTAACATGTCTAATACCTTTGTTAATTTCGATTCCTTTTCTAATAATAGCTTGGGCCAAAAATAGTTGTCGGTGATGGTTCAACCATCCCGGTTCATGGACTTGGAAATCAAACCCTACCACCACCTTACCCACCCCTTGTCCTTAAAAACGTCCTTTATGCCCCTAAACTTATCAAAAACCTAATATCAGTTCGTCGGTTTACAACCGACAACTCTGTCTCTGTTGAATTTGACCTATTTGGTTTTCTTGTGAAGGACTACAAGAGCCGGATCCCTATCCTCCGTGCAACAGCAGCGGTGATCTATATCCACTCATGCTTGGACCCGGTACCACCACCTTTCCTGCCACCTTTGCTGCGGTCACATTAACCCTTTGGCATCAACGTCTCGGCCACCCCGACGTGCCCCACTTCAATCTTTAAAGACTTCTAGTTTTGTTCAATTTCCAAATTACATTAATAATGTTTGTCAATCATGTGTTATTGGCAAAAGTATTAGACTTCCATTTGCTACGTCTAATACTCGTACTTATTTTCCTTTTGACTTAATTCATAGTGATTTGTGGACTTCACCAATTTTGAGTTCCAATGGCCACAGATATTATATATTATTTATTGATGATGTCACAAATTTTTTATGGACCTACCCTTTAGCAAATAAATCTCAAGTCTACACCATTTTTTTGCCAATTTCAAAAACAAGTAACCACCCAATTTGAACGTCCCATTAAAACATTTCAATGTGATAACGGCACCGAATACATAAACTCATCCTTTCATAACTTCTTCACCACACATGGAATTCTATTTAGACGTTCGTGCCCACACACATCGTCTCAAAATGAAAAAGCGGAACGTATGATTCGTACCATCAACAACATGATCCGCACCATTCTAACCCATGCCTCCTTACCCAACACATTTTGGCACCATGCCCTTGAAACCGCTACTTACCTACTCAACATCCTACCCGTTAAACACCTACAAAACAAAACACCTACTGAACTCCTCTATCTTCGCACACCCACATATGACCACCTTCGTGTATTCGGTTGCCTTTGTTATCCCTTAACCCCCTCCACTACCATTCACAAACTTGACCCACGTTCCACTCCTTGTGTATTCTTGGGCTATCCCACCACCCATCGAGGCTACAAATGCTTCGACCTCAAAACAAAAACCATCACCATATCCCGTCATGTGGCTTTTGACGAAACCACTTTTCCCTTCGCCAACACCATTCAACCACCCCCGTCCTACGACTTCTTGTCGGTTTTCCCACCATCACTCTGGCCCTATGTCCAACATTCACATACACCTGATCTAAACCATCCCACAAACCCGCCCAGCCCACCACCACATCCTAACAATCTGCCTAGTCCAACTAATTCTCTGGCCCATCCCTTCACTCCACCTACGGCCCAACCTCATAGTCCTAATCAGCCCACCTCACATGAAACAGGCCCACAAACCTCACCATCCATGCCCCACAGCCCAAATCCCCCCTACCCACCCGTCACAAACCTCCCCACCTGTTCAACAACCACCACCGACCACCTCCACCCACCCCATGCGTACACGTGCCATGGATGGTATTACCAAACCCAAACACCGTCTAAATCTCCACACCTCCACCACTATGCCCGTACCTATACCCAAAACCCCGACCGAGGCCTTGTCCATACCGGTGTGGTATAAAGCCATGACCGATGAATACCAAGCTCTTATTAGAAATGAGACATGGAATTAACACCTAGGTTACCAGACATGAACGTTATTCGGAGCATGTGGTTATTTAAACATAAATTCAAATCCGATGGGTCATTGGAATGTTACAAGGCGCGTTTAGTTTGTGATGGTCGCCTTCAATAGGTCGGTATTGATTGCGGAGAGACTTTTAGCCCATTGGTCAAACCTGGCACCATTCGCACGGTGCTCACCATTGCCCTCTCTCAGTCTTGGCAGGTTCACCAACTGGATGTTACCGATGCTTTTCTACATGGTCATTTAAATGAAACTGTTTACATGTACCAGCCGATGGGTTTTCGGGATAAACAATATCCAGATCATGTATGTCGTCTAAAGAAATCTCTCTACGGTTTAAAACAGGCACCACGTGCATGGTATCAACGTTTCATCGACTACGTTCTCACACTCGGGTTTGCTCAAAGCAAGTGTGATGCTTCCCTATTTACCTTTCATCAGGATGACCAGGTCGCATACCTTCTCCTTTATGTCGACGACATTGTCCTGGTTACATCTTCAGATTCTCTACGCACATCTCTCATGCACCACCTCTCTGCCGAATTTGCAATGAA
This sequence comes from Ambrosia x helenae, assembly GCA_030844895.1. Lineage (NCBI taxonomy): Eukaryota > Viridiplantae > Streptophyta > Magnoliopsida > Asterales > Asteraceae > Ambrosia > Ambrosia x helenae. Next base: position 100,417,803 of record CM061226.1, on the reverse strand, counting down.
GGATCTAGGACCTCTAAGCTTCTTCTTGGGTTTAAATGTCAAACACAACGATGACACAATGTTCCTTTCGCAGCATGCCTACGCCCAGGAGATCATTGAACGAGCAGGCATGTCTTCAAGCAAACCCGTGCACACTCCAGTTGATACTAATTCTAAACTCACGGTCGATGCTGGTTCGGATTTCCATGACCCATCACTCTACCGCAGTCTTGCTGGCGCCTTACAGTATCTCACTTTTACCAGGCCTGACATCTCTTATGCGGTTCAACAAATCTGCATTCACATGCATGCACCAAAAACAGATCACTGGAACGCTCTTAAGCGGATAATTCGCTATATTCAGGGTACCAGCACATACGGTCTCACTCTAGGTCCTTCTAAGGACCCACGACTGCGAGCTTATACAGATGCTGATTGGGCAGGCTGTCCTGACACGCGACGCTCCACCAGTGGCTTCTGCGTCTACTATGGTGACAATCTTATATCATGGTCGTCTAAACGCCAGGCCACTGTTTCACGTTCCAGTGCCGAGGCCGAATACCGTGGAGTGGCCCATGCCGTCGCTGAAGTTTGTTGGCTTCGCAACCTATTGCTAGAGCTTCGGCGTCCTCATACATCCGCCACTCTGATCTACTGTGACAATGTTAGTGTCATTTATCTTTCCAGTAACCCGGTACAGCATCAACGTACCAAGCACATTGAAATTGACATTCATTTTGTTCGCGAAAAAGTTCAAAAAGGGGAGGTTCGAGTACTTCATGTCCCATCCAGATATCAGATCGCTGACATTTTCACCAAGGGTCTCCCACGCGTACTATTTGAAGATTTCAGAACCAGTCTCAACCTTCGGTCACCTCCGGCTTCGACTGCGGGGGTGTAATAGATGCCTACCATATTTATGGATATTAATTGTATTCATTGTAATTAAATGTGATTGAGATATTAGTGGAAAGGTTGTTACACCTTCCAATTAGAGATTACCCTAATCATGTATATATTAACTCATATGTTAATGAGAAAGATCAAGGGATTGCATTGTTTCACTCTGCCACAACATAGAAAATTCGTCTTACAAAAAAAAAAAAAAAAAAAAAAAAAAAACTTAATTTGTAGATTGATTTAGGAATAAGCATTATACAATATCAAATCTAAACTAAAAGTGTGAATCTAGTCATTCAAGAAGAATAAAATAAATAAGACGAGATGATTTAACCAATGGAAAGTCGAAGTGTGAATCTAGTATGTTTTATGGTTGAATAATTATAGGGATGTTAAATTTTAACCTGCTAAAACCTGGATCGACCCGAACCCCTAAACCGACCCCAATTTTTTAATGTTTGGTCATATGAAGTTGGAGCATCTAAAAAAGGGAACCCAGTGAAAAAAATTCCACTGCTCATATACTTGCATATTACATGACTAGATTAGAGACCCGTGAATTCCACGAGTGAAGAAATTTTTAAATAAAACATATTATCGACTAAATAAAATTAAACAATTTTTTATATGGGCAGTGTTAAACTAAAAGTTTAAAACATAACATGAAAGAAAATATAACATGACAAATTAATATTCTGTCAAAGTTTTCAATTTTAATTTTGTTGTGCTCGTGAATTATGTAAGTTGAAAAAAAAATCGATGCAAATAAATCTCGTAATAAAAAAAATTCTTCCACCAAACAAAATAATAGGATAATTTTCAAAAGAAAACATAAGTCAAAATATAATGTTCACAAAACTTAATAATAGTGCATGGCAAAAGGAATTAAATCAAGTACGAAAAAAAAAACGAATTATGAATACGTTTATAACATCCATTGCAGCATGGTAATTTCCTAGCATTTTGACATCGAGCGTTGCAAGCAAAACACATATCGTCATCATCTTCTTCAAATTATTTACCCTTAATCATGCTTACGTGATGCTATCCTTTATTATGCATGCCAATGGTTTTTGGAACTCGTACAAAATACGTCGCACAATCCACAATAAAACACATGTATTTAGGTGATTTATTAATCACATATAGGCAAGTACTAATCGTGTTATAATAGTATATATGTTTTTGGCAAAAGTATTAGACTTCCATTTGCTACGTCTAATACTCGTACTTATTTTCCTTTTGACTTAATTCATAGTGATTTGTGGACTTCACCAATTTTGAGTTCCAATGGCCACAGATATTATATATTATTTATTGATGATGTCACAAATTTTTTATGGACCTACCCTTTAGCAAATAAATCTCAAGTCTACACCATTTTTTTGCCAATTTCAAAAACAAGTAACCACCCAATTTGAACGTCCCATTAAAACATTTCAATGTGATAACGGCACCGAATACATAAACTCATCCTTTCATAACTTCTTCACCACACATGGAATTCTATTTAGACGTTCGTGCCCACACACATCGTCTCAAAATGAAAAAGCGGAACGTATGATTCGTACCATCAACAACATGATCCGCACCATTCTAACCCATGCCTCCTTACCCAACACATTTTGGCACCATGCCCTTGAAACCGCTACTTACCTACTCAACATCCTACCCGTTAAACACCTACAAAACAAAACACCTACTGAACTCCTCTATCTTCGCACACCCACATATGACCACCTTCGTGTATTCGGTTGCCTTTGTTATCCCTTAACCCCCTCCACTACCATTCACAAACTTGACCCACGTTCCACTCCTTGTGTATTCTTGGGCTATCCCACCACCCATCGAGGCTACAAATGCTTCGACCTCAAAACAAAAACCATCACCATATCCCGTCATGTGGCTTTTGACGAAACCACTTTTCCCTTCGCCAACACCATTCAACCACCCCCGTCCTACGACTTCTTGTCGGTTTTCCCACCATCACTCTGGCCCTATGTCCAACATTCACATACACCTGATCTAAACCATCCCACAAACCCGCCCAGCCCACCACCACATCCTAACAATCTGCCTAGTCCAACTAATTCTCTGGCCCATCCCTTCACTCCACCTACGGCCCAACCTCATAGTCCTAATCAGCCCACCTCACATGAAACAGGCCCACAAACCTCACCATCCATGCCCCACAGCCCAAATCCTCCCCCTACCCACCCGTCACAAACCTCCCCACCTGTTCAACAACCACCACCGACCACCTCCACCCACCCCATGCGTACACGTGCCATGGATGGTATTACCAAACCCAAACACCGTCTAAATCTCCACACCTCCACCACTATGCCCGTACCTATACCCAAAACCCCGACCGAGGCCTTGTCCATACCGGTGTGGTATAAAGCCATGACCGATGAATACCAAGCTCTTATTAGAAATGAGACATGGGAATTAACACCTAGGTTACCAGACATGAACGTTATTCGGAGCATGTGGTTATTTAAACATAAATTCAAATCCGATGGGTCATTGGAATGTTACAAGGCGCGTTTAGTTTGTGATGGTCGCCTTCAATAGGTCGGTATTGATTGCGGAGAGACTTTTAGCCCATTGGTCAAACCTGGCACCATTCGCACGGTGCTCACCATTGCCCTCTCTCAGTCTTGGCAGGTTCACCAACTGGATGTTACCGATGCTTTTCTACATGGTCATTTAAATGAAACTGTTTACATGTACCAGCCGATGGGTTTTCGGGATAAACAATATCCAGATCATGTATGTCGTCTAAAGAAATCTCTCTACGGTTTAAAACAGGCACCACGTGCATGGTATCAACGTTTCATCGACTACGTTCTCACACTCGGGTTTGCTCAAAGCAAGTGTGATGCTTCCCTATTTACCTTTCATCAGGATGACCAGGTCGCATACCTTCTCCTTTATGTCGACGACATTGTCCTGGTTACATCTTCAGATTCTCTACGCACATCTCTCATGCACCACCTCTCTGCCGAATTTGCAATGAAGGATCTAGGACCTCTAAGCTTCTTCTTGGGTTTAAATGTCAAACACAACGATGACACAATGTTCCTTTCGCAGCATGCCTACGCCCAGGAGATCATTGAACGAGCAGGCATGTCTTCAAGCAAACCCGTGCACACTCCAGTTGATACTAATTCTAAACTCACGGTCGATGCTGGTTCGGATTTCCATGACCCATCACTCTACCGCAGTCTTGCTGGCGCCTTACAGTATCTCACTTTTACCAGGCCTGACATCTCTTATGCGGTTCAACAAATCTGCATTCACATGCATGCACCAAAAACAGATCACTGGAACGCTCTTAAGCGGATAATTCGCTATATTCAGGGTACCAGCACATACGGTCTCACTCTAGGTCCTTCTAAGGACCCACGACTGCGAGCTTATACAGATGCTGATTGGGCAGGCTGTCCTGACACGCGACGCTCCACCAGTGGCTTCTGCGTCTACTATGGTGACAATCTTATATCATGGTCGTCTAAACGCCAGGCCACTGTTTCACGTTCCAGTGCCGAGGCCGAATACCGTGGAGTGGCCCATGCCGTCGCTGAAGTTTGTTGGCTTCGCAACCTATTGCTAGAGCTTCGGCGTCCTCATACATCCGCCACTCTGATCTACTGTGACAATGTTAGTGTCATTTATCTTTCCAGTAACCCGGTACAGCATCAACGTACCAAGCACATTGAAATTGACATTCATTTTGTTCGCGAAAAAGTTCAAAAAGGGGAGGTTCGAGTACTTCATGTCCCATCCAGATATCAGATCGCTGACATTTTCACCAAGGGTCTCCCACGCGTACTATTTGAAGATTTCAGAACCAGTCTCAACCTTCGGTCACCTCCGGCTTCGACTGCGGGGGTGTAATAGATGCCTACCATATTTACGGATATTAATTGTATTCATTGTAATTAAATGTGATTGAGATATTAGTGGAAAGGTTGTTACACCTTCCAATTAGAGATTACCCTAATCATGTATATATTAACTCACTAGGTTTGAGACCCGTGGGGACCCACGGTGCAAACCATAGTAAATAAAAAAATTATATGAAACTAAGAGTTGTATTGTTCAAGTTTACTGGCTACAAACGTAAAGTGTTAAAAATAACGGTTAGCCTGAAATTTGTTTTCTTATAAAAACGTCAAAGTGGATATTTTTATAAGCCCTCAGTAACGTTAGTAATGAAAACCGATTAACTATTATGATCAGTACTCAACAAAAGTATAAAATTTTGAAAAAAATAACAAAGGTATGAATACATTGTGTTTTTGTAAATGACTTTTTATCATATTTTTTATTTTTAATGTAATTGTAATTAGTACATAACTTGTTTTATTGACAAAATGCAAGGCACTATTCAAAGCAAACAAAAAAAGTTTAAAATAATACTTTATTATTGAAGTTGTATATACATAACGTCCACAAAGATAATAAAAAAATTGCATAAAAATTACTCAAATTATTCATAAATCCTGAAAGACTTCTTTGTACACAACGTTTGATGTTTTGTTTGTCAATTCACCATTTTCATCTACTATAACAATCTTAAGTCCATCTCGACTTCTAACCCTTGAAAGCGCAACATACAACTGCCCGTGTGAAAAAACTGGATCCTTCAAATACAACCCAACTCTGGATAAGGATTGTCCTTGACTTTTGTTTATTGTCATTGCGAAAGAAACAGCAAGTGGAAATTGCCTTCTGTTAAATTTAAAAGGAATTTTCTTATCTGAGGGGGATAAAGTAATTCTTGGAATAAAAGTTCGCATTCCAATGTTACTTCCTGATATGATTTTCGCTTCAATGACACGTTTTCTCATTTTAACAACTTGTAACCTTGTTCCATTGCACAAACCGCTTTTCTGATCAATGTTTCTGAGTAACATTACGGGAACGCCAACTTTTAAAACCAAACGATGGTTTGGTATTCCAGAAAACTTAAGACCATTAAGGACATCAGGAGAAACTAATCTTTCATCAACCTGTTTGTTCACATCTTCAGACTGGCAAACACTATCCGAACTTAGATACTCAACTTCGTCACCCGGAAACATTGAAAGTAATATATCATTAATTTCATGAACAACTTTATTCTTCGGTGCCAATATAGCTCGATCTTGAAAATAAGTCGGAATGTGGATGTTATCCAAAAGTGAAGGATAAACAAAGGCTATCAAATCAGAAACAGGATCCGAAGATTGAGAAATAAGTAAGTCATCAGGTATCAAAATAACATCTTGATCATCACTTATTGTATCAACCTTTCCTTCTCCTATGTCCAGAAGCCAAGATGCAAACTTTTTAGTTTCCTCAATATCATAACTGCAGCTTCCAGAAAGCAACCTCATATTTTTTGTTAACTCTAAAACAGTGCATTTGTGCCAAATGTATGATGAACTTAAAGAGGCATTAACAATGTCATGCCTAGTTTCATTTGGTACAACTGGTAGAATTTGCCTAAAGTCACCCCCAAACACAACAACCTTTCCACCAAATAACAAATCAGACGACTCATCAGCATGTACACCAAATACATCTTTTAAACTTCGATCTAGTGCTTCAAAAGCATGTTTATGAGTCATGGGTGCTTCATCCCATATAATCAAGTCAGTTTGTTTAACCAGCTGTGCAACATCACTATTAGGTGGTATGAAGCACATAGAATCTTCAGTTAGGTTTATAGGAATACGAAACCTGGAATGTGCTGTCCTACCACCGGCCAATAGCAAAGAAGCGATACCACTCGAAGAAACATTCAAAACAATCTTTCTTTTACATCTTATGGATGAAGATAAAGTCTTCCATAGGAATGTTTTACCCGTACCACCGTAACCATAAACAAAAAAAACCCCTCCTTTTTTTTCCTCAACAGATTTAATTACACAATTATAAATATTTTTTTGTTCATCTGTTAAAGAAGAGAACTGAGAATCAAATTCTTCAACCAAACTGTTTGAGTCATAGCCCAACTCCTCACAAATAAGACGATTTTCTAATAATGATAGAAAATCATTCTCAGGATATGGCATACCTACGAAATGTCGTAGACTGCAACTATTACGCAATAAGAACTTCTCAATATCTAGCAAAGCTAAATTCTTAAGTTCGTCGTCTGAAAGGATCAAATCTGGGAAAAAAAAATGTCTTAGAATGGAATATATAGAATAAAATTAACAAATAAAATTAATAATTGAATATGTGGAACTATTAAAATTAGTATAATTTACATTCCTAATAATTATGAATCATTACAATTTAGTATATGCCCAAAAAATTCTAGAAAATCTATTTTAAAGTAATAATATATTAAAAAAAGTTAATACCTGGACAGTTTGAATCTATTCTTCTCTTGTGTAAAATGTCATCAGACAAATAATTTCATGTTTCCTCCCACACAATGTCAGGTCTTGACAAACTGTTGGACGCTAAAAGAGTTGCAAATAAGTTTCTTAGATAAGGACCAGAACCTGCAAAAGCCGCTTCCTTTATTGCTTCAACATATTCTGTATCATCATCTAGGAGTCCCATTGCGTAGCATGCATCCCTAAAAGATGATTGTACTTTCCCATCAACTTTAAGAATATCTTGAAACGATGTTGGTCCTTTAACCTTATTCAAAAGCATTCTCAAAAAATAAGCTTCGCCAACAGAAGCAGGAACTGAATGAATTCGACCAATTGACTTTATTCTTTGCCTAACCTCCCATTTTCGTTCTTGTGCTTTCCAAACATATTGTGAAGGGAATTGGATGTAAGTTAGTTGCCTTGCATTGGCATCAATTTTGTTGCGTTTCATCCAACCCAAAAACATAGAGGAAGCACAAGAGGGTTTATTGAGAACGTCGTCAATGTCTTGCGTAGGATCGAAAACAATTCTTTGTTCACCAGGTAGATGAAAAGGTAGTCTCATTACAGGAGGTGACCTGTAATGAATATCATATGAGAATATTCTCCATGAAGCCTCACACGCAGAAATATAACGACAATCATAAAATCCTTTGACTTCATCAACAACTTTGTCTTCACCGGGTACTTTCTTGCTTTCGACAAAATTAAGAGTAACTCTATCTGGACCCTTGTTAATGTATTTAAATAAATACTTAATGGATCCAGCTTGGTTACACCATTCAACGTTGATATGAGCCTGGTATCTTTTAAGAAGTGTCTTGTTATATGGAACAACATATCTGTTATCTAATTGCTCACCAGACTTTTCTACAAACGACCCATTATCTCTGCGTCTATAAACTGCATAACCTTCGGTATCAATAAAAGTCTCATTCTGGAAATTTTTTGGGAAGTTTTTTGAACATTTGTCATTGACCATACACGGACAACTCATGTTCAAAGGACCACAAGGACCGTGAATCATAAATTCACGTACAAGTTCATACAATTCTGCATCTTCATCTTTATTCGGTATCTCTGCTGAAATGAACTTGTCAATATGGTCAACTGTAGGAAGCTTATAACCAGCAGCCATAAACAAACAAATGTGTGCGTGTGGTAATCCACGTTTTTGAAACTCAACGGTATATACAGCTGCAAAAAAATACATACAACTGAACTTACAACTGAAAATACACGATTAGTTTAGATAGATGAGAGATTTGATTGCACATGAATCATGAAAAGGAATCGGTTATCATAGTGATAATAAAAAAATACATAGATTATTAACATATACCCCACAATATTAAGATAAGATCTGCAAATCATTGAAATAATCGAAAGGAATTAAAAAGTGAAGAAGATCTTACATATTGGTAAAGTGGTTTTTTGGGAGAAGATAAATGAAAAAGTGAAACAATTATGATTTAGGTAGGTATATAATGACACAGATTGTTGTTGGGCTGAAGCTCACATAATATAAACATGTAAATCGGGCCTATGCCGCTTAAAAAAATGTAAACCCAATATGTTATATAATATGTATGATATGTATGTTATATGGGATTGTGTTAGCAAGCTATTGGGCCGATCATTTTTCCTTGTATCACATACATATATTTCAGTAAAAAAATTGAATATATCTACATATTTATGTTACAATTTATTTAGTTTTAATTAGATATGAATCATACAAAAATAAAACTGAATATTATGTTTGATGAGTACATCCACCAATCTAGTTGTATCTATATTTACTCAACATAATATTGAAATGGATGAAAACATACTTATCAATCAAGCAAACGCATTTATTAAATATTAAGATCGTTATGAAACTTAATAAAAAGAGGAAACCATATCATGGTATAAAGAGAAAATAACAAAGTAGAAATTGTTCAAAATTATTAAAAAAACAAAACATAAAGCAATGAAACTCGTTGACCATAAGCATAGCAAACAAATCCTCTTCATTTTGGGTTTAGGAAGACGAGAGGCTCAACGTAATTTTAAGTTACTCCATACTACCACCACTTCCAATCTTAGTTGAAGGAGTTGGTGTGCTTTCATCATCAGAGATCGCGTCAATCAGTTTACGCTTAACCATTTGATACTTGGAACTGATAGAACATTGTTCTCCTTCAGCGTAAACTTTCTTATCAACAATGGAAATTGGCGTATCATTATCGCCTGTGTCAGATTCCTAAAAAAATATAGTTACAAACATATATATCAGGATCATCAGTGATTGTGTATGAAAGAAAAAATGAGTAAAATGTATTACTATGAAAATATGTGTTTGTGAAAATGGTACCTTGGAAGCAGAAATAACATTAGACGGCATTGCTATGAGAGACGTGTGAAGTGATTCTGATTCAGCAGGCTGAAAAAAAAATGCAAAAACTTAGAAATGTAACAAAGTCTTACGTAAATAAAATTTGCAAAGTTATGTGAGATGGAATTCGAATATGTACTTGTCCTACATACAACTTTTTCTTAAGATGCGAGATAATTGTTGGATCATCAGTTATCTTAGTTACACCATAAACATCATATTTGTTGTTTAAATTGAAGCCAGAGACAAAGATTTTAAAAGCAAACTCTCTGTCTAACAAAGTCTTAATCTCTTCAGGATATTCAACTGTATCACCAACCTATATATATAAGGAATAACCAAATAGATAATTATTACAAAACCATAACTAAGGAATTATTAAAAATAATTGTATACTTAAAATCGGTTCCTAAAAATAAGGAATACCGTATTCAAATCAAGCAATTCAGAAGCACTTTTACTAATAAGTTGTGCAACGTCACGATGAAACAACGTAAGCGATACAGCACCATTAACGTCTTGCACACGAACCTGAATTTTAAACCTAGAAAAAAAATTTGAAAAAAAAAAACAACAAAAATTTATAACTAAGTTGGGTTGAAATGAAAGTAGATTTGTGAAAATTATAATAGATGTTAAAAATATATCCGACCTTGGTGTAGGGTCAACTTTTTTGGCACTACAACTATCATTCAAACACTCGTAAACCTTTTCTTCCTGAAAATCTGAACTTCCTTCACCAACCTGCTTGATTATATAATCAATACTACATTTTTTTGTGCATTTGGGGCATCCCATGTAGTACCAGCCAATTTCAGTAAACAGGTGTTTAATAGTACCCAATAATACCAGAGGCTGCGCCTGTATGAATATTATAGTTTGTTACCAAAATAAGATAGTATATGGTATACAAAGGAAATTAATATTAAAATAAAATTATAGTTTTAACTTCATTACAATTTATTATATTTAATTATAAATATCGTATTTAAGTATGAACATTATACTTACATCTTGAATCTCACAAATGTCGCCAATGTTACTAAAAGGAGTGTTATGGACAAATTCATCTTCATCAGAGCAAAACATAGAAGTTCCATATGGTTGAAGAGAAGAGGAAGGATTATCAGCGATTTTCTTACCCAACCTGAGAAAAATAATTACATACATACACATTACATATTTATTGAGACTGTTTATAAAGGTTGTGTAATTCGTATTTAAAAACCTAATAGTACATACCCTATTTTGTAGAGCTTTATATCTTCAATATCTCCATTTATGAAAAGTCGACTAACACGATCTCCAAAAGAGTTAGAAACATACGGTTTTCCTATATAAAAAAAAAATTAGGAAAAAATATTTTTTTATTTAATAAAAAAAATAATAGAGGTTAGAACTTAATATATAATGCAAAATATAATGAATGTATAAATATAATTATAACAATATATAAATAGATTAACATTATACAACCATTATAAAACTTCAAACGGCCAAACTGCATTATTATTATAAATCCTTTCTCTGTTTGATGAGTTGCAACATATTTAGACATCTCCATGGCATAACTATCCCACAACGTTAAATAGATGCGCAAGCCCCTTCACAAAAGTACAAATTATTTTAGTAAAAAATAAATAAAGAATTTATAAAGGTACGTAATTTTTTTTATATATAAAATGCAAAAAAATAAAAAAAATAAATAAATAATACATACTCGATATCTTGAACTTCCATTGTTAACCTCTTTTTATCAGCGACAACCTTTTTTTCTTTATCATCATTGCTAAAGAACTTGTTAACATGTCCAATAACATCTAAGATCAATTATAAAATAAACATTAATTAAAGATAAGTTATAAATTTACTGCGATTGTTTGGTTGTGATTAAAAAAAAAACATTAAAACGAAAATATACCTATTGTAACATATTCATCAACATCCCTTTCCAGAATTCTTTGAAAGGGCACAAAAGAGAAACCAAAATCTGGACCTTGGAAACCATGATATTCGGAAACTTGAGTATTCATATTGAAGCAGAGTTTGTTTGAGTTTGGTGCATACTTGTATTTAGAAGAATTGACCCCAACTCCTGGGTTTATTATAATAAGAGAAGAATTTTCAATCAGAAACCTCTCGAATTTAAAAAACAACCGCTTAAATACATTGGCTTGAATCCTGTCACCCTGTTGATTATAAAAAAAAGAAGATAATTGATATACATTAAAATTAAAAGCATCACAATATAAAAAAAAATTAATGAAATTTAAAAATAATAGGATGTAAAAAAAAAAAAAACGTGTGGTTAAGTTTTATATTTTCATCACATAGGATCATTTCAATTGAGTACACATCATTAGGATTGCGACGATCGGGTAGACGCCAAACCCGAATAATCTTTAGCTTTAACGCCACACTGTTTCGGTTTACATGAATTTAGTTAACCATTGTAAACTCATTTGCATCTACAGCAGCCATTGATCTTGTTAACTGGAAAAAAATGATGTAAATAACAAAAGATGACTTCAATAACACAACAAATAAAAATCAAATCAAAATAACTTCGACATTATGTAATTAAATATGAGAAACAGATAGTAACCTAATAATATATCTTTGCGATTACTTAAAGTGGCTCCAACGTGTCTTATTACAATCGTATGTGAATTGGTTTGACTTCTTTATATAGTTATTGAATATAGCGAATAATAGGAAATGGATGTAATGGTGGGCGGTTAATTAGGATTTGAATTAGCATATATTTAAAGATTATAACATTATGTATTGATTCACTTAAGTCAAGGTCAATCATTTATTGATTAAATCGGTTTATCAAGCATTATATAGGTATTGATGTAGGAATTAAATCAATTCAATAATAACAAATAGATTAAAGAGTGGAGGGTAATTAGGAACCGAATTACGATTGAATACATTATTGTTATAAGTTTATGTATTGATTGAATTTAGTCAAAGTAAAGTATTCAAAGCAACACAGCCGTATGTTAAGCATTATAGTTAGTTGTAAGTTGTTTTGATCTATTCAATGTTATTTAACTAATGTTCTTTATATGTTATGTCAAGCATTATATAGGAATTCAATCAATTGAATAATAAAAATCGGATGAAAGAGTGGAGGGTAATTAGGATTCAACTTAGAATTGTTATTATTGTTATAACTTTATGTATCGATAGAATTTAATAAAAGTCAAGCATTGAAATAATTAATGGCGACTTTTAAGTATTATACCTAGTTGTGAATTGTTTTTTTTATTGAATCAATGTTATTAAACTAAATGAATTTAGCGAATAATAGGAAATGGATGTAATGGTGGGCGGTTAATTAGCATTTGAATTAGCATATATTTAAAGGTTATAACATTATGTATTGATTCACTTTAGTCAAGGTCAATCATTTATTGATTATACCTACTTGTGAATTTTTTTTTTATTTCTTCAATGTTATTAAACTAAATTAATGTATTGATTACATTTAGTCAAAGTCAACATTGAAATAATTAATGACGAATTTTAAGTATTATACCTAGTATTGATTTTTTTTCCTCATGTTTTATCCAATGTTATTAAACTAAATGTTCTTTACATGTTATGTAAAGCATTATATATGTATTCAATTGATTCAATAATAAGAAATGGATGAAAGAGTGGAGGGTAATTAGCATTCGAATTAACTCTTATATATTATTGTTATAAATTAATGTATTGATTAAATTTAGTAAAAGTCAAGAATTTAAACCATTAAAGCCGAATTCATATGATTATACATATTTGTGATGTTATTTTTTTTTTTATCTGTTGGATGTTACTAAACTAAATGTTATTTACATGTTATGTAAAGCATAATATAGGTATGCAATCAATTCAACAATAAGGAATGGATGAAAGAGTGGAGGATAATTAGCATCCGAATTAGCTCTTATATATTATTGTTATAAATTAATTAATGTATTGAATAAATTTAGTCAAAGTCAAGAATTAAACCATTAAAGCCGAAATTAAAGTCTAATCATAAATTAATGTATTGATTACATTTAGTCAATGTCAAGCATTGAAATCATTAATGACGAATTTAAAGTATTATAGCATAATCAAAGGTCAAAAGACATTTTTATAATCAGTAAAATTTATTTAAAATAAGTTAAAAAAGGAAATATAATAAAAATACATAAAAAACTAACAATAAACATACGAGTGTATGGAAATATGTGTTTAATGGAATGAACGAAAAATTACATTTAACAGGGATTAATTGATTTGTGAGAAATCAATAACTTCTTGTGTGTCAATCTTGGTAACAAAAAGCCTACGTTTATGCGAACACCATTTGAAAAGGCAGTAGTCTCCAATAGAAATACCTTCTGATTCATGAAAGCATTCGGAGCAATAAACTCAAATATCACGTAAAACATAGAGAAGCATAAATCATGTACAACTTTTGACCATCCATTTGTTAAGCAGAATTCATCATCTATAAATTCTAACAAAACAAACCAAGATTGACCATGGTATGTTGAAACTTTAATGTTGTTGTTTCGTAAGTTTTTAGATAACAAAAACCTGTTCATGGATTTAGGCAATGTCTGCACAAACACGTAAAAACAAACATTATAATAACAAATAAGGTTTTTTTACTTAAAAAATATTAGAAACGTCATACCAAAACTCGTGCGGAAGGGTCATGAATAACCTTGAAGAATTTGTCACCCTTGTGATAAGCCATATCGAAGTTATGTGTCCTACTGAAATCCTGTTCTTCGTATGCAAAAAACAAACTTTTGTTAGTATATACATAAAGTCACTCATACTAAAAACTGATTTTAATTATCTTCTTTTATGAAATCCGGTATTTTGTTTTTTTTTATATACTTGTTTCTTATATTCACACATACTCAAAACCGATTTCAATTGCAATCTGTTTATTAAAAAACACAATCATATATTCAATGATTAAAGCTGAGCAGAATTACTCGCATATCGATTACATTCAAAGCATAGAGTTGATTGTAAAAAGATTATCAAATGGTTTTAATAAAAAAAAACGATTCTTTTTGGTTTAAACATAATCGAAAAACAATACGATTTGAAAGTTGTTTTAATAAGAACACGATTGTATTTATTATATATGTAAAATGGTTTGAAACATTTGCTTTACGGATTTCAAATGAATCAGAAAAGTCAACCGGAAATCTTGGATGTTTTGTAGCACGCCATTTAGATATAGGATTCACATTTCTGTTTGTAAAAAATTAAGGATTTAGATATAGGATTCACATTTCTGATTGTAAATAAATAAGGATACAATCTTATTGTTTTTATCTTTTATGTTAGATGATTGCAAACATTATGATGAAGAACATACCTTGCAAAAATGACAATGAGATAGGAAGGAGAAAGGAATTAGTAGGAGAGGAATGAGTAATGAGAAATGGATGTTGACAAAAGTAAATAAAAAGAGGTTTATATAGGTCTTAGTCTTGGAGCTCCATATAGTAGTTGGATCCTTCAAGACCCTCTAAAATGCTAGGGTTCAACCCTAGTGTTTTGGTTTATTATATAGATAGATATGTTAATGAGAAAGATCAAGGGATTGCATTGTTTCACTCTGCCACAACATAGAAAATTCGTCTTACAAAAAAAAAAAAAAAAAAAAAAAAAAAACTTAATTTGTAGATTGATTTAGGAATAAGCATTATACAATATCAAATCTAAACTAAAAGTGTGAATCTAGTCATTCAAGAAGAATAAAATAAATAAGACGAGATGATTTAACCAATGGAAAGTCGAAGTGTGAATCTAGTATGTTTTATGGTTGAATAATTATAGGGATGTTAAATTTTAACCTGCTAAAACCTGGATCGACCCGAACCCCTAAACCGACCCCAATTTTTTAATGTTTGGTCATATGAAGTTGGAGCATCTAAAAAAGGGAACCCAGTGAAAAAAATTCCACTGCTCATATACTTGCATATTACATGACTAGATTAGAGACCCGTGAATTCCACGAGTGAAGAAATTTTTAAATAAAACATATTATCGACTAAATAAAATTAAACAATTTTTATATGGGCAGTGTTAAACTAAAAGTTTAAAACATAACATGAAAGAAAATATAACATGACAAATTAATATTCTGTCAAAGTTTTCAATTTTAATTTTGTTGTGCTCGTGAATTATGTAAGTTGAAAAAAAAATCGATGCAAATAAATCTCGTAATAAAAAAAATTCTTCCACCAAACAAAATAATAGGATAATTTTCAAAAGAAAACATAAGTCAAAATATAATGTTCACAAAACTTAATAATAGTGCATGGCAAAAGGAATTAAATCAAGTACGAAAAAAAAAAACGAATTATGAATACGTTTATAACATCCATTGCAGCATGGTAATTTCCTAGCATTTTGACATCGAGCGTTGCAAGCAAAACACATATCGACATCATCTTCTTCAAATTATTTACCCTTAATCATGCTTACGTGATGCTATCCTTTATTATGCATGCCAATGGTTTTTGGAACTCGTACAAAATACGTCGCACAATCCACAATAAAACACATGTATTTAGGTGATTTATTAATCACATATAGGCAAGTACTAATCGTGTTATGATAGTATATATGTTTTTAAATCTACTATTACATATATGAATTGCCCATGTTCATGTGCTATAACGATATGCTTATCATTAAAAGAGGTTGAGATTTTTTTAATCTGCTGGGAACGCAGCATGAGAGCCCCCCTTCGTAGTATAAACATTAGAACAACTTTCTTTAGCATTAAAAGTGGTTGAGACTCTTTACTTCTTTTATCCTTTTTTATTAAGTTATATTAGATTTTTGAACCCCGGGACACTCCCGAGGTAATCAACTAGTAAATTATATGTAGCATTACGTAACAAACTCGAACATGGGAATGCTTTACCTTCTATGATTATGACTAGGACCTTGCTATTCCCACCCCCAAAAAATTATTTTTAGCCCCTTAAAGCACTGGCCTTTGGCCAAAGCTCGGCGTATAGGGCTCACGGGTGACATCATTGTCACATCTACCAAAACTTTTTCAGACTTTAAGTCAAATCAATGACACATTGTACCTCAAAGCGCTGAGCTTTGGGCAAAGCTCAGTACTTTGAATCCCAAAAGCTGACAGCAGCAGCATCCTTGGGATTGGTGTTAGTGGGTGTTGGGTTTTTTGTGGTGTTTGTTTTTTTAAGATTTTTTTTAAGTTTGTTAATAATAATAATAATAATAATAATAATAAAAATATATATATAATAACTTTCTAACATTTCATTCATTTAAACATCTAATTATAAAATAAGGTTTTGAACGAACGATCTTGTTGTTTATTACTCCATTTATTACTTAAGTGTTAGCATATTAATCATTCGAAACAAACCTCATATAAACAAACAAATAGATATAAGCATTCATTAACAAATAAAAACAAACAAAAGATCAACTGCATTAATATATAATAATCATTTCGATGATACAAAATATAAAATAAACTGAAATCTAATACAACAAGACCAGGGAGACGGTGGTGGTGAGGGGAGAAGTTGGTAGAAGATTAGGAGGAAGGCTCTTACCCGATCATAGTTTCGTTTGAGACTGACCGGACATTTTCTTCACACCAGGAGTTGGTCGATTGGGTACAAGATACGGGAATGAAAAATGGTACATGATTTTTTATAATTATTTTAATTTTTTGTTCGTTTTTTATGTAATTTTCATTTTTTTTTTTCAGAAGTTCAGGATATAGATTAGATATGTAACATTAGTAAAAATAATAAAAATTGTATTGATTGTATAATTCATGTATTACGTACAATGATTTGTGAAAGTTGTTCATCAACATAATATGTTTACTGAAAACCACAAACGAGCAATAAACGAACCAAAACGCGTCAAACAGAGTCCGGACACCCAGGATATCGATTAGACATGCTAAATATGTATTTTTGATAAAAACGGTATTAATTGTATAGTTCATGTATCACGTACACTAATTTATGAAAGTTGTTGTGACATCCGTCACTTTTCACTTTACTTTTGTCCAATTTTAGTCCATTTCATTTAATAATTCTTTTATAAGTAATAATAATAATAATAATAATAATAATAATAATAATAATAATAATAATGATAATAAATCAGATATTTTTTTTATCTAGTTTAGTTATAAAATTATAATGTTTATACAAAAGCTATCATGATGTTTCTAAACCAAACAAGACCCAACCATTCTCTCTTAATTCTGAGCCCAACTTATTGATCTGGCCCAACAGAACCAACCCACTATTATAAGCCCATACACGAGCCCAGCCCCACACTTCCCTTTCCTCTCCCCCTCTGCACAGCCAAACAGAAAAAAAAGAGCCTCCCAGGACTCGAACCCGAGCCTGGGAGCGGTTCGAACACAACACAACACCCGCGCCAACAACCAACTGGGCTACACCCCATGATGTGTTTATTATTCAAACCATATATATATATATATACACACTTAACCCATACTTCTTTTTCCCCTTCCTCTGCTGTTCGAACGCTGCACCAAAAACCACACCAAGGAGCCATAATTTCTGATCCAAAAAACACGTCTATAATCAATCAATCCCGGATTTTACGCACCCTAATCACCTCTCCTTCCTAAACCAATACCACGTGTGATTGAACGCGTCAATTATCGAGTTAATGCCCATTATTGAACTTTCCTAAACAACTCGAATGAAATCTGTATAAATACTCGTTTTTGAATCAATTAGACTCGCACACAATCTTTGAAAAGAATGATTAACAAACCCCCACCCTCAAAACTTATTGTATCGTGTTTGTTCGTGCTAAATCAAGAACGTTTGACTTTTGCTTTGACTTCGATTTAGAAGGCTTTCGCGTCTGGTAAATTTCAATTTCTTGTGCTATCATATTAATCGGCCCTTCCACTTCAAAAACCCTATGTTTAATTTAGTTATTATCACGTATTTTGATTGATTGTAAAATCTAGGGTTCGAATGCTTGAATTGGGGAAGAACATAAACGCAGATCTGTTTATTTAATTTAAACGGATGCAAACTCAACACAACCACTGATCCTGATCTAGTGGTTGTGTCTGTTGTTATCAAACCCGAGCACGTGAGTTCGATTCCCACACTACACAGTTTTATTCTTTTCTTTTATAAAAGTTTTTAAATTTGCTTCAAACATGACTATATAATTATTTTAACACAAGATTAATCGTTCTCAGGGTCCAGACCAACTGGTCTGGGCTTGTGATTATAAACACGAAGCGGCCAGAGGCCCGGGTTCGATTCTTGCAAGCTACAAACATGTTTTTTTTAAAGACTTTTCTTTTGTATTTTTAGTTATTATCTTTAAAAACGAATTAAAAATACCAAATCTGATTTATAAATTCTATAAAATTTATTTTATGTCCTTCAAATGGTAATGTTTATTATCCAAATTTTAGATTTTCAAAAATCATTTATTTAATATATATAATAAATATTTCAACTTTATTCTATTTTATTTATAAAATTCTATAAAAATATCAAAACGATTATGTAAATTCCCACAAAAATTATTCTAAGTTTATATAACATTAAACATTTCTGAAATGATTTTTATTTCTGAAAAATCATTTATTTAATATTTTTAATCAATTTTCATTAGTTTAAGTCATAAATAAATCATAATAAATTCATTTTTCAATGTTTTTACACCAAAAATTTTACATAAATTATTTCTATTCATTTGGAACAGAAATACAATTTTTAATTTAAAAATTCTTTAATTTTAATATTTTTTAGTTATATTTTGACAATTTGAAATAAATAGATTTAATAATCTATTTATAAGAAAATAATTTTATAAAAATATATTTTCACACTTAAAACTTTATATTGTGACCATCTTTGATTTAAAATTTACAAAAAGACTTTTGTTTATTTATTTATCAAATTTCTCTTATTTATTTATTATTTAAACGAATACTTATCCCCAATTCGAAACCCTAGAAAATACTTATAGACTAGATAGACTTAGACTTATTTGTTACCCTATACATAGGGTGATACTTGGCAACGTTGGATTACATTTATTCAATTCCACAAGACTTATCACCTTGCTAAGGTGAGTATTACTTATCCCCTTTTTCGCTTTTACAACTTTTGGGGTGATTCATGCACAAGTATACAAAACTTTCATATTCATTTACACATACATTTTTTATTCATTTACAATTCATATACGTGTCTTGTTTATCTTTGTGCTTATGGTTGAACATGAACGTAGCTTACATACAAAATCATACATCTAGACATAACTTATGTTATGGTGCTCTTTACATATAGACGTAACTTATGTTACGGTGCTCATTTAGACATAACTTATGTTATGGTGCTCTTTTAGAGTTGACACGTGTTAGGGTGCTCATTATCAATTTCATCTTACCAACTTTACATTTGATCTTTGTCTTGTTTGGTTACTTGTGTGCTTACATAATGCCTTGATGATGCTAGACACATGAATTGTACCACTTTTCAAACTTATACTATATGTACAAAGCTAGGTAGTACTCACCAATATCATATGTTGACAAAATTTATTTTCGTGCATGTTTCAGGATAAGCTGCTTGACGCTTCATATAGGACTTTGGACTTAGACTAAATAAATCAAGTATCTCAATTTTGTTGTGTATTCATTTTCACATGTTGTAAAACAATATTCAATAATCAAATATTTACATTTTAGTACCATGAGCTTTTGAACAATCGTCACTACGTGACACCTCGATGATTCTGCCATCGGTTGGGGTGTTACAGTTGTTCATACTCGGATGTTTCTACTCAAAACGACAAACGAGCAATAAATGAACCAAAACGCATCAAACAGAGCCCGGACAACCAGGATATCGATTAGACATGCTAAATATGTATTTTGATTAAAAAAACGGTATTTATTGTATAGTTCATGTATCATGTACACTAATTTATGAAAGTTGTTCATACTCGGATGTTTCTACTCAAAACGACAAATGAGCAATAAACGAACCGAAACACATCAAAAAAAATTATTGGAAACAAGTTAAAAATACTTAAAAATGAATTAAAATTAATTAAAACAATAAAAAAAACATTAAAACAATTTTTTTTAAAAAGGCCCAAAGCACTGAGCTTAGGGCAAAATGTAGAGCCCAGCACTTCACTGCATAATTTTTTTTAAACTTTTATATTTTAAATGTTTAATATTAAAAGCATCAATTTTTTTTAATATGTAAAACATTATTATTATTTTTAAAACTTTTATATTTTAAAACTTTAATATTAAAAGGATCATTTTTTTTTAAATTTGTATATGAGGGCCTGCCTCCTGCTGTGCGGTTCGTTGTTCGGGAATTTTACCGCCGCCTCAGGCGGCACAAGCGTTCGATGGATTAGGTGGTGCAAACGTTGATGGAGGTGCGTGAGGTTGCTGGGTTAGATGAGCTACCACTGCCACAACCATCGGATGATCGGTAGTTTATCTTTGTTTGTATTAGATTTCAGTTTATTTTATATTTTGTATCATCGAACTGATTATTAGAGTCCGGACGCCCAGGATATCGATTAGACATGCTAAATATGTATTTTGATAAAAAAAATGGTATTGATTGTATAGTTCATTTATTACGTACAATGATTTGTGAAAGTTGTTCATCAACATAATATGTCTACTAAAAACCACAAACGAGCAATAAACGAACCCAAACGCGTCAAACAGAGTCCGAACCCAGGATATCGAACTGATTATTATATGTTAATGCAGTCGATCTTTTGTTTGTTTTTATTTGTTAACAAATGCTTATATCTATTTGTTTGTTTATATGACGTTTGTTTCGAATGATTAATATGTTAACACTTAACGTAATAAATAGAGTAATAAACAACAAGATCGTTCGTTCAAAACCTTATTTTATAATTAGACGTTTAAATGAATGAAATGTTAGAAGTTATTATATCTATTTATTATTATTAGTATTACCTTATTATTATTATTATTTACAAACTTTAAAAAAAAAAAAAAAAAAACTTTAAAAAAACAAACACCAAAAAACCCCACCAAAAAAATCCTACAAAGAACAACCAAAACCGCACCCAAAACACCCCAAAAAACCCAACCCAACCCAACACCCTATAACACCAATCCCAAGACCCCATCTGCTGATGTCAGCTTTTGGGTTTTAAAGTTTAGCGTTTAACACCAATCCCAAGGCCATGATCTGATGCTGTCAGCTTTTGGGCTTCAAAGCACTGAGTTTTGCTCAAAGCTCAGCGCTTTGAAGGTGGCTGGAGGATGCAGATAGACAAGGTGTGATTGCCAATAGACAGGGGGCTTATGAATAATGAACTACTTTTATTATAATTTTCTTTACTACATTTCTATTTTATAGCATGTATTTGATATTGTGACATTATTTACTAGTTTTCTTGATGTTTGTATTAATTTTTCGTTAGTGGTTAACATTTGATCATATTAGATTATGTTTTTAGAATAAACATTCTTGGCTGTCATAGGAATCAGACAACTATTTACTATAGTTTTCGACTTTCGTAGTCCATCTTTTTTATTTAGTAGATGGCCCACAATTATGTCGCTTTAATCGAAGTTGGACTAACCATACGAGGTGCCTGCCTCCCATTTATACTCGACGGCCCTTGTTAGTTTTTTTTTGAACGGCAAACATCATTTCATTAAAACGCCCAAATATATATAATCGTTCTATAAGCAAGGTGCTCAATAGAACAATAAACCCAATCCAACCTAACAATTACACATCAAAATTTTTCCATTTATCCCAATCCCATACATAATTCTTCGCCCTAGCCCTTAACCACATAAAAGCTAGCGATTTGATTTCCCCCAATAAACGATCCAGGTTAGTTCTCACCCCATTAAAGATCTTGTCGTTTCTTCCTTTCCAAATCGTCCAACAAGTTGCTAGGATGATTACTTGCAATGCTTTTTTCTTCACTTTACTCAGCCCGTTAACTTTATGTACAGCCAGGATATCCTTGAAGGAAAACGCAAAAATGGGCTGAATTTTACACCAAACGTTGATCTTGTTCCACAAGTTTGCCGCAATGAAGCATGAAATGAAAAGGTGATCCGCTGATGCTGGCGCGTCTCCGCAAAGCACACAAGACGTCGAACCTGTGATGATATGCCTTTTGACAAGTTCCGGCTTAGTCGGTAATCTTTCTTGTTCGGCCCGCCACGCAAAAAGATTGATCTTCTTAGGCACCCAATTGTTCCAATTAGTCGGACAGTATGGAACTCCTTAGGCTGCAAGCAGTTTCCGCACAGAGGCAACAGAGAAGCCCGCAGCTGACTCAACCGCCCAGACCCATTCATCCGTCTGACCCGTCCCTGTACAGCCCCGAATGACCAGCTCACAGATCTGTAAGTCCCTTAATTCCGACTCCAACAAGGGCTCTCTTCTCCAATCCCAAACCCCCACCAGTTGCCCATTCACATTATTTGTCCGAGTCGCCACTGTGCAGTCTTTGTCTCTTTCCAGGACGAACAAAGAAGGACACAATCTCATAAGAGGCACCTCCGAACACCAGCAATCGATCCAGAACCTGATGGAATTGCCGCTGCCCAATTTACCCCGTATCAATTCATCCGAGCGAATGTTCAAATTATCCAATTCTTTCGCCACTTTAACAATTGAACTCCAAACCCCTGTTAAGGCCGTTTTGACTGGGAGGTACGACCAAGAACGGCTATTATCATGAAGTGCCATAATTGTTCTCCTCCACGGGTTATTCATCTCCGTTTTAAATCGCCACCACCACCTTAGGAGTAAGCTTAAATTCATGTGCTTTAAGGTACCCAGGCCTACACCTCCTTTATCCTTCGGGCCGACGACCCGCTCCCGACATACCCAAGCGGTTGCTTTTTTTTGTCTTCATCACCGCTCCAGAAAAACCATCTACGGAGACCTTCGAGCTGATCCAGGACTCCATTCGGGGCCAAAAACAGTGAAAAATGGTACAATCGGAGGCTATCGAGTACCGATTTGAGGAGGACTAACCGTCCCCCCATAGATAAGTGCTTGGCTTTCCATTTCGATAACCGAGCTTTGCATACATCCACAACACCTTTCCAGTGCCTAATTTGGTTCATGTTTGCACCGATGACGACACCCAAATACTTACAAGGTAGAGAACCGCGTTGGACCATAATGCTACTAGCAACCGCTTCAACCGAGTCGGAACCCACCCCAATACCATAAAGATTGGTTTTGTGGTGATTGACCTTCAAACCAGAGATTAAGTAGAAGCATCTTAGGAGGCGTGCTACGTACAATAAGTTTTGCTCATTCCACTCCCCCATCATTGCCACGTCATCCGCAAACATAAGATGGGTTAAAATCGGACCGTTTTTAGGAAGCTTAATACCTTGTATGAATCCCAATGTTTCAGCTTTTGACATAAGACAAGAAAAGGCCTCCATAGCCAAAATAAAAATAAACGGGGAGAGAGGGTCCCCTTGGCGAACTACTCGGTAGCATTGAAACTCCCAAGTCGGCGACCCATTAAGAAGCACCGAAGCTCGAGACGATTCCAAAATTCCCGCCACCCAACTCCTCCATCGACTGGGAAATCCCATTTATTGGAGGACCCTATCAATAAACGCCCAACTAATCCTATCAGAGGCCTTTTCCAGGTCCACTTTAAGTAAGAAACTTTGTTTTTTCGTTTTCTTCGCCCAAGAGATTGTTTCGTTGAGTATTAGTGGCCCGTCTAAAATATTGCATCCGGCAATAAACCCGAACTGATTTTCAGAAACCAGCTCCGCAATCACTGCCTTGACCCGATTTGCAAGCGTTTTTGAGATAATCTTGGAAATACACCCCAATAGGCTAATGGGGCGGTACTCGTTCAACGAAATAGGATCCGGATTTTTGGGGATAAGGACGATAAATGAGGAGGAGACACCTCTGCTAATGATACCGCTTTCATAGAAATCATCCATAACATGGGTAATATCGTCCTTGAGAAGGTTCCAGAATCGTTTAAAAAAGGCGAAATTAAACCCGTCTGGACCGGGCGCCTTGTCATCCCCACATTCCCAAATGGCGTCTTTAATTTCCTGAACCGAGAAACGACTAGTAAGTTTGGCAGCCATGTCTTCGGATAACTTACGAACCCCCGGTAATACAAAGGACGGCCTACTCTGAGCGACTTCCCTGTACTTGTTAGCAAAAAATTTACAGGCCTCCAACTTCATCGTGTTCGGATCACAGCACCAATCATCGTCAACTAAAAAACCATTGATTCTTTTGCTATTGTTCTGTTGATTAATGATACTATGAAAGAAGCTTGAATTCTCATCACCATCGATCGCCCACCGTAATCTCGAGCGCTGTTTAAGGTCGCTAGCCTCATCGGCTAGAATAACTTCTCTTTCTTTCTTGCTATTCACCCAACTAGACCTTTCTTCTTCAGACAATGGACGGATCTCAGCCAAGTTATCAAGATCATCCATTATTTTTTCAACATCTTTTAGTTTCTTTTTCCTTTTTTTCTTTCTCAATCACCACCCACTTCTTG
Organism: Ambrosia x helenae; assembly: GCA_030844895.1. Taxonomy (NCBI): domain Eukaryota; kingdom Viridiplantae; phylum Streptophyta; class Magnoliopsida; order Asterales; family Asteraceae; genus Ambrosia; species Ambrosia x helenae. The sequence continues at coordinate 100,392,540 of CM061226.1, read as the reverse complement.
ATCACCTCTTTGATGCGCCTTAATTTATTAGCAAAAATCACATCGCTTCTCCCATAAAATGTTTGACCATCCAATGCCCCGAAGACCACCTCTTCGAATCCTGGACACGACAACCAGGAATTGAAGAAGCGAAAAGGGGGTGCACCAAAATTAACCACATTTGTATTCAGTGTAATCGGGCAGTGGTCCAAATCTCTCTTAGGCCAAGCCCGAACTGTTGGTTCATGCCATACCTCCGTAAAGTTTTGATTAACCTAAAACCGATCAAGTTTACTCATTTTTCGACCATCATCAGAAATTCTAGTAAACTTTTTCCCGCCCATCAGAAATTCAACTAGTCTGTTATCTTCAATGAAACCATTAAACGCCTTGGCACAAACAGCGTTAAACTCAGAATTTAATCTTTCTTCTTGCGATCAAACTGCGTTAAAATCCCCCATAATAATCCATATCCCGGGTTTATTTTCTATTAGATTCAATAATTCGTGCCATAACTCCCTCTTCCCACCAATCCCCTATGGCCCATAGATGTTTGCAAAATGAACGATACCTGTACCTTGAGGAATCGTACCAGACACGATTAGGAAGTTCCTGTGTTTACTCGACTGAAGGTACTTAAAAGTGCCCGGATCCCACATTGAGATAAGTCCCCCAGAATTCCCTTCGGCATTAATCCAATCGCACATGACCGGTCTATTGCCCCATAGCTTCCTCACTGGAATCCTTGACCCATCAGATTTTACAGTTTCTTGTATTGCAACAAAAGATGCCCTATGCCCCTTGATAACCTCATTGATGGAAAGAATTTTAGGGTCCTCTCCGATCCCCCTAACATTGTAACAAAGGACAATCATTGATCCACCATTGTGACGTCTTCATCCCTAATTGCACCGTTCACAGCTTCTTCAAAACCAGACAAATCAATGCCAAGAGCTTCACCAAAGGTCTTAGTATTAGCAGCTTCAAGATCCTCCGGATCATCTTGAGCAACAACCGCATCAGAACTTTCAACCCTTGACTGAGGTTCGGTATTGGATCCATCACAGTTGGGAGGCACCTGATCTTCCACAGCAGCCCGGTTAGACACTACATCACCAAGAAGAACACTGGTTATGGGAAAAAGGGTTAGAAGGCCCAATAATCTCCTTAGATAAACCAGCAATAAAGGACTCCTTAATCACTTCGGGTGGGGTATTCAGATCCAAGACACCTGGCCCAATCCACTCATTATTAAAGAAATTGAATTTTTCATTAAGCCCATTACTAGGCCCATCGTACCACTTGTCCTCCATTCTAGGCCTTTTGCGTGATGGTGGGACCACTGGGGAGTCCCCACAATTATCTACTTTACTCTGTACCCCCTGTTGGCATCCTATTGGATTACCCACTGAATTATCATCAAGTCTGGTGGACCCTTTCCCCATGCACGATTGTTGATCTTCCCCATGCAAACTATTATTGCAAAACCTTTCATCTACCTCCAAACCTTTTGGACTTCCGGCCAACCCTCTCGCCGTTACCGATACCGGTGACAAGGACACATTAGAAACATTGTTCTCCGGTGGGATTTCTCTATCTTCCAACTCCCTATTATGCTCATCTTCATCCATGTGAGATTGTTCATCAACGCTATCAGCTGGTCTGGTTTCCGAATGAAGTTTGATGGATCTAGTAGGTTCAGCTTTAACAAAATCCAGACACCATTCCATATCAACCTTAGACACCCATACTCCGAATTTGGCCCCCCGACAAGTGACCACCATCGACTGCTCAATCCTCTTGCCATCTTGAGTGAGAATGGCAACCTTTTCCGAAGCCAAATTGCCATCATTCGTCGAAGCCGCTGAGCCATGAACTATCCTCCCAAATTTCCGGCCAATCTCATCAAACACCCGATCATCCCACAAACTTAGTGGAACTCCCTTGATTTGGATCCAAGCAACTCTGTTGTAGATGAGCTCTTGTCCAACCCATACCACTAATGATGAGAAACATTTAGACCAAGTCTCCAGCTGTTCACTCAAGAAAGCTTGGGCCATCACTGATCCTTGAAAGGTGAGGATCACCTTTAACCCTCCCACATATTTAATTGTGAACTCATCTCGAACTTCCAGCGACAACAGTTCATCCAAAGAAGCAAGTCTGTTCAAATCGTGGGCAACACCGATTAGTGAGCATTTCTTCCATTCATTCGCCGCCGGAACCGGGTATTGCGGAAGATTAATAGACACCTCCATATTACTATTATCTATGACTCCAGTTGTAACTTCCTTGAACGATGGCGAACCTTTTGTCTTCCATGCTTGCTGGTTAACGTTGTTTATGCCCAGAGGCACCTGTGGTATGGTGGTAGAATTCTTCCGTACCTTTGCTCTGTTCAAGCTATCCTGTTTACCAAACTTTGTCATATTAACGACGACCTTGTTTTTCCCGAACTGTGCTTTCCCCATCGTGTTAGCCATCTCCGTGCCATTCACGACATCTTCGAATCTGATGAAGGCAAAGAATCTCCCAAATTTATCTTTTCTCATAGGTAGATAAGCATCCACCATATTCCCATAGTGTTTAAACTCCTTCCATAGATCTCCCCATGAACACCACCCCAGTAGGTTAGTAACATAAAAGGTGGTTGTGTTTTCATTTTCAACGTACTGATTATTTGGGTGGTTTACTGTTTGATTCCTCTTTCGTCAGCGTGGTATTTCCCATTCTCCTTCTTCGTGTTCTCTCTCCATTTGTTTTTGACTTAGGGTGTTCCACGGCCCTTGTTAGTTTAACATTAAAAAAATTATGATGCAAAATGTATCTTTAAATAATATTTATGTTTTTACTTTTTAGTACTTTTTATATAAATATACTAGCGGTTTGTGGCGGTCTTGGTTTTCTACCAGTACTTCCTATAACAAAAGAAAGGGAAAACAGAAAAAGGCATGGCCCAAAAAAATCAAACACGTGTTTTACCTTGGTTGAAAACCATAAAAACGTATACCAAAAACAATTTCAACAGCAAAGACCGATATCGTTTGGTTTGGATCGGGTTCGGTTTGTCATACATAACTAAAGAATGTTTACAAACCTATAAAATGATAAACTAAACATTTGATCGAAATTAATATAAGACTAGTGTAAATGTTATTTTATTACAAAGATATCATGTATGAATTCACAAAATCATTTGTTTTTATATAACCATTCTAGTAATCATATAAAAATAATAGAACGCCCGGCACTTAGTGACTACGTCGTAATTCACGGTTGAATTTTGAAAAGTTTATAGAATTTTTTTTGAAGGGTGACTTTCTATGTACTAGATCGAATTGGTCACCGGGTTTCGTCAAAGATGTTACCCGTCAGCTCTGCCGCGAACGCGATGTTCTATCGGGCCCCGGCCGCCGCGCAAACTGACTTTCGCCCCCACACGAGAAACTCGCTAGGGTAACAGCCGGGTAAAACCGGATTGTCCTCCGGATCGAACCATGCATCGGTAGGAAACGATCCATCATTAGAACGTCTCGCACATTTTGCTACAACCGGTTAAAAATAGTAACGTGAAAATAATAGAAAGATAAAATGTCCTACTAAAGGGGAAAAAGAAGGAAAGGAAATAAAGAATTGAGAAAGACCTCTTCATATTATTTCTACATGGGCTCTCCAAAATATATATATATATATATATATATATATATATACACACACTAGCTAATACCCTGGGAGCGAGTGTCCCTGATTGAAAAATCTAATATGTTGTAATAAAATTTTCGATAAGTATTAGGATTTAGGATGTCTAATGTATGCATTTTTATTTGCATCTCAATAAATCTACCAAAAACTCTAAAACTCACAATCTTCCATAGTTGTCAATACTTTTCTACACATACTGTCAACACTCAACAACCAACAAACTATAAAAACTTCTAATTCAAACCATTTTGAATCAAAACTGAACTTACCAATTACCAATAGTCATTTACTTATAGTTATTTAACATCAATACAGCTGAATTGAAACTTGTTGCTAGCAATTCTACTCAAAGTCTCAATTCTCAAAGTACATAAACATAATCACATCTCTTCAATCCCTCATACCCAATCACTGCATGTCCATAGTATTCTAATCAGTAATAACTCATATTCCCAAACCTAAAACCTAAACACTAATCAGCTAAACAATCACTTAAGTAAGCTGCAACTATTCAAAAACTCATCACATCTCTATAATCTCTTACATTCTAATGACTCCTATAATGAATGAAAATTAAGAAATCAAACAAAATCACATATGAAAATGAAAATTAATAAAAAAAAAAAAAGGAACAACTAAGCCATTAGTAATCTTGATTTAGAATAACATAACATGAACAAAAGCTAAGTATCTGCATACAATTCAGGAAAGGCTTTGTATTCAGGAAAAAAAAATATGACTTCCAATCCTAGCTATTCAAGTAAACAAAACCTTCACATGAACACATTTATAAAATCAATAAATTATGACAAGGCTACTATGAAGACCTAATAAATAACATATATATATATGAATGATAAATAAAGATTACACAAAATCTCAATCATCAATAAGTGATTTAGAAGAACTAAACTAAAAACCATTTGACAGATGAACGCATATGACCAAAAACATCAAACATGATTCAAGATTTCAAAAACTATATGATTTAGATTTTCAAGATTGAGATTTCAACGTACTTGTTGTTTTCTTCCTTTCCTTCCATTCTGATTGAGAGCTAAGGATTTTGGAATCTGAAAATGCAAAGACACTATCGACAGAGAGTTGATATAATATGGCGATAGTAGCAAAGTGTAACTTACTGTCAGGTGCTATAGGTTTCTTCTTGTTGATTACAACTGAAGGTTCCTCTTGTTCATCAGTTTTTGTAGCATCTTCTTCATGGGGTCTTTTTCTTATGTTTTTGTTATTTGAGGGTTTTTTTTTTTTTTTTTTTTTTTTTTTAAACTGAACACTACATAAATTAAAGAAAATTTGTAAACAACCTGCATTTAATAAAACTTATTATTATTATTATTATTATTATTATTATTATTATTATTATTATACGTCATGGTAGAATTAGGTTAAAAATGTACCTTGTTCGGTTTTTTGGGGTTTTCTTTGGGGTTTTCAGCCATTAGATTAGAAGTCAGGGTTTTTAGTTTTGGATGTTGGTGCGTTGATTGGAGGATCGTCTGTTAATTGGGCAGTTGGAGAAGGAGGGGTTTTTTTAAAGGCTTAGTTCAGTGGAAATCCTTGTACAACCCTAACCTAGCGGTCCCAAGTTCGAATCCATACCCACACACCGGTGTCCTCCTTGCCTAAGCTCAAACCCACCCTAATATTAAAACAAATTGAAAAAGAGGGTTATTATAATTATATTATAACTAATATTAAAACAAATTGAAAATATTGTCCTTGGTGCTTACCTGCTTCGTAGAAAATATGAAATTGCCTTTTCATTTACCTTTTATTAAAGTGATTCAGATCACCGAGAAGGCACGCACGAGTAATCAAGTTGATATGTGGCGTCTAATAACAATTAACAAAAGGTTAGGGTTTTTAGGGTTTGGGATAGGAGAAAAGTTTATATAGGTGATAAGAATTATTATTTTTATTTTTTAAATTCTCACAGGATGCCACATGGCACATTTAAAGGGAGAAGATTGCACCTATGAATGCCACATCACCAAACTTCAATTCTTTTATATATAGTTATATTATTATTATTATTATTATTATTATTATTATTATTATGATATGTTATAATATGATATGATGATTATGATATATAAACTGACCAATCCAAAAGATATACGTGAGAAAACCATCTGATCCAATCAATCCCAACTTAGAAGTGTAGACACTTTGTAAATTGTATAGTATAGTGAAGAAACAATAAGTATCTCGGGGATTATCACTAATCACCGAGTGGTGTATACTTACGTTACTACAAGTACGTTCCTTTACCCAAACCTTAGCCAGAGAGAGTGAATGTGAGTGAGTGTGTATGTGGTAAAAGAAATAGCACAAAGATGTAAGTGGTTCGGTCAAGTATGACCTACGTCCACTGTGAAGAGCCGAAAGTATTATTACTTTGGAGAGTACAAAGCATACAAGTAAACCTAGCTCTATGTTACAAGTGAATAATTTTAGATCCTTTGCAAGGAGCTCATGTCTTGTATTTATAGTGGAGGTTTTGGGCTTGACGAGAAGCCCACGACGAGTCTTGTAAACTTTGGGCCTTGGCCCGGCCCAACTGTGTTTGGTCTCTGGAAAAGGCGGGAAAAGGACGTCCACTGTATATGACGTCAGCGGTGAGCTGCCATGCGGACACGTGGCAGTGTGCGACTGGCCACCGACGGTATGTCGTTCTGAACCAGCATGGTTGACTTACCTGTCGGCGTCTGACGTGACCTCTGACAGCAGGTAAGCATGCCTGGCCAGAATAGTAGAGGCAGCATGGTGGAAGCATGGAACTAGTCACGTCACTGTTGAACGTCAGTGGTTGTTGGGCAACCACGGACACGCGTCACTACTCTGTTAGTGGTGTCAGTGATCCTTTACAGGTGTATCTTTCTGACCCTTGATCTTCCGTACCTCGTACCTGGGAATGTTATGATGTGAACTAGTCCGCGCGTTGGTGGACGCACACGTGTTCTTCCCTGGTGGGTGAGGTCTTGTGGTTCAAGTCTCCTCCGCGGAACTCATCTTGCGGGAACATTTCCGCGAATCTTCATCTGGCGGGGATAGGGGTGCCGCGTCCGCCTGGATTAGGCTCCTTATCCCTTCTTATAGGAATATAATATATATGTGATTTAATTAATAGTCTATTATATAATTGAAATTAATAAATCTTACGTGACATTTAAAGAGGGCATCATTCTCCTTGAATGTGTCATGTGTCATGTCATGTCGCATTAATTGATTTTAGGAAAAAAATAAAATTAAAAACAAAATTGGATTTTTCTCTCTCATGTTTCCTCCCATAATTTTTAAACGTTAATATCTTTTATATACGAGATTTTTTAAAGAAAAAAAATTACACCAAATTAACGAGCATTCATTTATCTTTCCAACGAGTACCATAGTGCTATATAAAAAACGAAGAAAAAACGACTATTTTTTGTGGGGTTTTGTTCATTCAGAAAAAAAAAAACACAAAATGTTCAGTTATTCATTAATCATGTATAGACAAGTTACTAATTATGTTCAAATCAGTAAATATGAATTCTATTTTCAACATGTGTGAGCATTGGAGTCGTATATTGTTTTAGGTTAGGTATTAATATTAGAGTTATACATTGAGATTCAAAGAGGGCATCCCCCCTCTTGAGTATGTCATGTGGCATGCCTCTTTGGCATTAAGTGATTTTAGGAAAACAAAATAATGTATGTTAGAGTTGTACATTTGTTTTAGGTTATGTAACACCCCAACCGATGGCGGAAACATCGAGGTGTCACGTAGTGACGATTGTTCAATAGCTCATGGACTAAAGTGCAAATTTGAATACATTGATTAAATAATTTATTACATTGAAATGAAATACAACGATTCTAACTGCCAACTAAATTGAAATACAATGAATCAAAATCTAAATATAAATCCGAAAGCTTAAAGAATGCATCTCAAAACAACCTGAAACATGTACAAAATATTTTGGTCAATACAAAAATTGTATTGGTGAGCATACCCTGTTTAAATAAATATAGTAGAAAAGTGTTTAGCAATTCATGTGTCGTATACTGTTTGCAATTATGTAATAAGTGGTATCCGGGTCAAATCAACCCTAAGAGAAGAAAGCAGATATATATAGTATGCGCTAGTAGTAATGTAATACATAGCAATGACGAGGACTCTCAACAGAGTCACAAGGGTATAAACCATAGTACTATTCATTGAAATGCCAGGCCGCAACGGTTAATGATTTGACAGGTCATAGATACACAAAATGACACAAGCAAACACACATAAGAATTGCTATTTTAGTAAAAGGAAATATAAACTTGATAGTAAGTACATGAGTCACCCCAAAATAGTAAGACAGTAAAAAGGGGAAAGATATACTCACAGTTTGCGAAAGCGAGCAAAATCCACTTAAGCGGTCGTGAGCTAAGTAATGGGAATTCGAGGAATTCAACCTATAATGTGTAAGAATACTAATAAGGAAGTGTCTAAAAAGTCTAAGGTAACTAGGGTCTAAGGCATTAGGGTTTGCTAAGTCGATTTGGGGAATTAGAGTTTTTACGATAAGTCGAATTAATATAAAAGTTGTATATTAAAATAATATACCAAAGTTTGTAAATATGATTTAGGTAATAACCGTAATATAATTATTACCAATTAAATATTTAGATCAAAATATATTTGAATAATTATGACAAAATAATTTAGTTAACTACTTTAACTCATTATTGTAAATAAATACAATAATCATAAATGTTGAAATAAATAGTTATGAGTTACTCAAAGATCCATCAATGATAACAAAGACTTTTAATCATAAGACATTTTTATTTTATAAGAAAAATATTTGTAAAATAGATGTTGTAATAGTATAAATAAATAAACGTGTAATTATGTCGTAATTGATAAATAAGACTAATAATACAAGACATGATCCAAAAATGCTATTTTTGTAGGAAATGGACACTTTCTGATGTAAACTAACAATAATAATTTTCCCATAATTTTTATAAACTTATTTATATTTAAAACTGATTTAATGCGATTAAATCATGTTTAAATGATTAAAAATAGGAAAATCAATAAAAATAAAAGTTTTCTGAACCAATAATTTTTAATTAAGTTCATGATGATTAGAAATAATTTATCAAAAATTTTGAGATAAAAATCATTAAAAATGAATTTTTTAATCAATTAATTATGATTAAAACAATTTAAATTAATAAAATCATGATATTAGATATTTTTCATAAAACTAAAAATATGACAATTTTCTATGAGGTATCAAGAAGCTACACCTAAATTTTCATGATTTTTGGACAAAAAGTGAATTTATTATGAATATTATAAGTTTTTATGGTTATAATATTATTCATAAAAAGAAATAACAATAAATAAATAAATAAATAGAAAGAAAAACACAAAAATGAAGGGGGGGGGGGGTTGTCTGGGTTCGAACCCGGGTACCCTTTGTCCCAACATATACCACCAACCACTACACCATTTGATCCATATGTTAGAAGTTTTTGATTTATAATCTATTTAAACATTATCTTCAAAGTCATCTTCTTCCCCAACTTCTATAACTTAGAACCCTAACCCTAAGTTTATACAATAAGCTAATTTAAACACGATATGTTATCTGTAATAGAGGGTTTCTGATCAGAAACACAAGACAAGCAAGACGGCATAAGAAAAAGAAGCTTACAAGGTGATATAGAGTCGAACACGAGGATGATATGCCCGTATATAAAGAACCCGATTACACCATTTCTGGACTCGGTTATAGCGTTTTTATGGTGGGTTTGCAATGGTTAAAGGACAGTGATGTGTTGTGAAACACACATTGTTAATATTTTAGTTTTGTATATATTTTAGTGTTTAATCGGTGCATTTTAAATAGAATTTATTTAATAAATCTATATTGATTTTAGTATAAAGTATTTTGTAAAATTATGTTATTAATAATAATAATACAAGACTAAAGTGTCGACATATTAATCTAAGTCCATACAATCATTCATTGTTATGTATATTCGGTTCTCAAATCATATAATTATTTAATTGATTATTGTTTCACAGAATGACAAATGAAGTTATCTTTAGTAATTTTTGGATTGGAATCAAAGGCTATTGGGCTGATTAATGTTAGTTACGTAAGTGGGCCACAAAAGAAAAACCCTTGTATCGATTAAAGGGTTAAAGACGGCAGCTTAAATGAGAGGTCGCACAACAGCTTCGGGGACGCAAGGCATCGCACAGAAGACAAGAAAATAGAGGAAAAAGCTTTAATGGGCGAGATGCTAGGCTAAAGGTTCCGTGACTTCCTCTAGACGAATGGTTCAATTAGGTTTTGCACGTTTTCAATTTATTTTTAGTATTGGATTTTGTTTTTGCTTGTGATGACAAACATCTTAAACATTATTGATGCATTAGTTAATTGAAACAATTGAGTTGTGTTTTGAGTCCTTTCTTTACAACTTGTTCGGTTGATGACAAAACTTAGTAGCGGGTTGGGTGACATAAAGAGGGTTGACTTGACGCTTACAATTTGGTAGATAATAGGGTTTGATGACAAGAACTTGTGCTACCAGTTAATTAACTAATTTCCAGAACTATGTCTATGTGGTTCCCAATCTATAAACTGAAAATTGTGTGAAACCTAGAACCAGAAGTTTAGAGGAAGTTACATCTTTATTATTATTGTTTTATATTCAAACCACTTAATCAACTTTTGCAACCACAACAACATTCTACTTCATAAAATATTATTTTAAATTAATTAGTTTAACTAATAAAATTGCTATCAACACTAACCACATACTCCTCGTGGTTCGACAACCCTACTCCCTATACTACAGTCCTTGTAGCTAAGGAGTTGTTTTTAATATAGTTTTTGATTAGCACTCGACACGCGATCAAAATGGCGCCGTTGCCGGGGAGTTTGTGCGCTTAGTGTTTTTAGTTTTATTATTTTTTTTTCAAACTAAAAAAAAAACCAAAAAAAAAATATTTTTTTTTCTTGTCTTTTATTTTTCTCTATTTTGTTCAGTATTACGCTGGGTATGTTAGTTTTGCAGGAAAAATGAATTCAAGATGAATTGGGTGGATTATGATGCATGTGGGTGTTGCGAGAGCCCATATCATGTGATGCAAGATTGTCCAATTGCCCGTCAGAGAGTTAAAGCATATAATGCACGAAAAGATCGTATTATCTTTGGGCTAGAAAAAGATGAAGACTCATACTTATCATCCTCTTATTATTGGCCACAATATCAGAACAGTCAGCAAAGATACTACAAGCCAAACATTTATCAATCTAGGGAACAAACTGCAGATTACTACATGAATACTGATTCGATTGTGAATGGAGGCCAGAGTGTTGACTACGGTTATCAGCAGCAGCAACAAAACAATGAAGAGGGAATCAATGATCAGCTGAGTGAGATCTTAGAGGCCATAAAGGCTGTCCATGAAGATGTAAAGGCGATCCGGGAAGATTTTAAGAGAATTCAGAAGGATAATGAAGTTCGGGACCACACCGTTGAGGCATTGTTTAAGCAAGTTGGTCAACTGGCAGCAGAGATGGAACTTGAAGATTTGACTGTTGAACCGGATATGGTTAATGTTGATGTGGCTGAAAAAGTTGTTGAAGAGGCATATGTGGAGCAGGATGTGATGGAGGAAGCCTTAGAAGAGGAAGCTACCAGCCTTAAGGTAGGCGTGACTTCGTACGTACAACCACTTGTAGACACACTTGCTGAAGAACCAGTGAACCGGGTAACCTTGGTGTACCCTAACCATCCTTCTATATTTATGAGCAAAGTAGACAAAGTTGAAGATGATGGATTGAGTGGGCAAAAGAGGAAGGTGAGCATTGAAGACCTTGGACAAAGTATAGTCAAGTGGCCCAGCAATGATCCTACAGACATGTCAAAGATAAGAAAGAAGATAAAGATTCGACATGTCAACTACCGAACATACATTGGGAATTCGGTAGGCAAATGTTCTTTGAGACCACTATGAATGAACATCAGGTATGATTTTTGTATATTTTGTATATTTATTTGTTTTTATGTTGTTTTATTTTAGTTTATTTTTATTTTGAGTGTGTTTGAGTCAGTTTTATTTTTATTTGAGTCATGGGATTGCTTGATATGATTTGAATAATCGATTGCCTCGCCCGTACTCAATCTCCATTCGAGCGGGGACGATCTGGAAACTACTAACATTTGCAGGTATCCCGATTTGTTTGTTTTGTTTTTTTTCCTTGTTTCTTTGTTTCAGGTTTGTTTATCGGACGCGAATGAAATGCTATACGGTTCGAGTGGTAAGAACTCCAGAGACTCATACGTGCACTGTCTATATCCAGGGGAGTCTGTTCCTTTTACTGTTGTATTTTATTTGTATTTCTATTTTATTTTATTCCCTATCTTACATTGAGGACAATGTGTCGTTCAAGTGTGGGGGTGGGGAAACTTCGTTTTTATTTATTCTTGAGTCTTAAAAAAATCATTAAAAATTCAAAAAAAAAAAATCGAGAAAATGTCTTGATAATTGTTCAAAAAAAAAACATTCTAATCAGACATAAAGCAGCTCTTTCAGTACATACCAGTTGTTTCTTGATTGTTTTGGCAGTAGATCCTTAGTCATGGTCTAATTTGTGGAAAAGTAATATGAACCGTTTTCAGCAGGTGTTTTAAGAAAAAAATTTAGAATTGCCTGACTAGGTTTAACAAGCTATTGGTAATAAATGCATGCACACATCGGTAACCCATTTCTCCACTTTTGTGAGATCTTGAGCCTACTAGATGATAGATTGATTTATATACATTTTCGTTTGTTGAGAGTAGGCCAAATGTTTCTCTGTTGCAGAACTTGTGTGATTTGATACATGCTGATGATGTAGACTAGATATGCACATAGATGATAAAGGCAATTTAGGATACCTTGTTCGTTTGATACCCACTTATTTGTTTTGTGTTAACCTGTTTACCCAAGAATATTACCATTAGTAGCCAATTTTGAGCCTTATACCCTTTCGTTTGCTAAACCACATAATCACCCAAAGAAACCAGTACCTTTACCAAGTGTTGATGACATCCAAAGTGTTAAGTGGTTGTATTTATGTTAGAAAAAATATATATGTGAAAAAAAAATGAAAAAAAAAACAAAAAAAAAAAAAGAAAAAGAAAAAAAAAGGGAAAAGAAAAATAAAGAGAAGTTATTCGTTATGGGTCAATCCTATCCTATGTTTCGCTTGTTTAGTTTTTATCATGAATAAAGGATTGTCAGTCACTTTGGTTACACCATTTTTATTTTAGCCACTTTCTAGCCAAATCTATCATACCTTTACCCGAAGCCCAAAACCCGCAAGTCCTTTAGATATGTGCATTGTCTACAGTTAAGGTGTGATTGTTATACAAGCCTATGATAACAGAGTTACATTTTTGGTTTTGAGTGAATAATACTAGCGCATTACATGCTAGTCCAGATATAAACCGAGTGGAGTGAAACATTGTGAGGGGTGTGTTGCATGAGAATAAAAACTGAAAGCATGTTAGACTTAGTTGGGCGAGTTCTGTTTTCAAATTGTGCATCATGGTTGCCTGCTGAATTAACACATCTAATGCTGATCTATAAATGGGGTATGACTTTGGACCTTAGCTAAGGTATGATGGAGCGACTGGAGTGCTAGTCTGTGATAATGTCTTGAGCATAGTGTATATAATTTTTTCGAGACGAAAAAAGATAAGTGTGGGGGTGTGATGTGTTGTGAAACACACATTGTTAATATTTTAGTTTTGTATATATTTTAGTGTTTAATCGGTGCATTTTAAATAAAATTTATTTAATAAATCTATATTGATTTTAGTATAAAGTATTTTGTAAAATTATGTTATTAATAATAATAATACAAGACTAAAGTGTCGACATATTAATCTAAGTCCATACAATCATTCATTGTTATGTATATTCGGTTCTCAAATCATATAATTATTTAATTGATTATTGTTTCACAGAATGACAAATGAAGTTATCTTTAGTAATTTTTGGATTGGAATCAAAGGCTATTGGGCTGATTAATGTTAGTTACGTAAGTGGGCCACAAAAGAAAAACCCTTGTATCGATTAAAGGGTTAAAGACGGCAGCTTAAAGGAGAGGTCGCACAACAGCTTCGGGGACGCAAGGCATCGCACAAAAGACAAGAAAATAGAGGAAAAAGCTTTAATGGGCGAGATGCTAGGCTAAAGGTTCTGTGACTTCCTCTAGACGAATGGTTCAATTAGGTTTTGCACGTTTTCAATTTATTTTTAGTATTGGATTTTGTTTTTGCTTGTGATGACAAACATCTTAAACATTATTGATGCATTAGTTAATTGAAACAATTGAGTTGTGTTTTGAGTCCTTTCTTTACAACTTGTTCGGTTGATGACAAAACTTAGTAGCGGGTTGGGTGACATAAAGAGGGTTGACTTGACGCTTACAATTTGGTAGATAATAGGGTTTGATGACAAGAACTTGTGCTACCAGTTAATTAACTAATTTCCAGAACTATGTCTATGTGGTTCCCAATCTATAAACTGAAAATTATGTGAAACCTTTTTTTTTTTTTTTTTTGAAAGGTAAATTTCAATCAAAACGCCACGAACGGTCCTCAAAGCGAGGACCCCCGGGCAAAAACAAACGGATTACAATGCATCAAGAGGATTATTACACCAAACATTCCATTCTAAGTTTTTAATTTTCGACCTATGTTTGAACCAAAAATAAGAAGTCATCTTGATGCTCTCCAAGACTTGAAACGGGCGGCGACGAATGTCTTTGAAGATTCTCGCGTTTCGTTCATTCCATATTTCCCACAATGTAGTGATAACGAGGCCCCGAAAGATGTAACATCTTTAGAGGAAGTTAGAGGAAGTTTAGAGGAAGTTACATCTTTATTATTATTGTTTTATATTCAAACCACTTAATCAACTTTTGCAACCACAACAACATTCTACTTCATAAAATATTATTTTAAATTAATTAGTTTAACTAATAAAATTGCTATCAACACTAACCACATACTCCTCGTGGTTCGACAACCCTACTCCCTATACTACAGTCCTTGTAGCTAAGGAGTTGTTTTTAATATAGTTTTTGATTAGCACTCGACACGCGATCAGACAGTGAATGAAATGGAGTGAACAATTTATAGAATTTCAGTTTTACACATAGATTGATGGGTTTTCAATTGGCGGCGGTTACAAGAAATAGAACTCGATAATACTATGATTAATGTGTGTTAAAGCGTGAAATAAATCTTGTAACAGGTCTATAATTGATGGAGATAATCAAATGGAGCAATAAAGGTGAGTAATTGGGCATTAAAACCCGTTTTCATAGGTGGCCGGAGTTTCGCCGGATTCCAACCGGAAATCCGACCGGAATTTCGTGAAGAAGCAGGGAGGGATGGTTCAAACTTTTAAAACTTTTACACCTTGACACTTTTGGCCCCTCAATTATAACTAAGTTAGTTTTATACAAATCTTGGTTAATTTTTCCTTTTAAGACCTAACAAACTTAGCAAGGTTAGCTCTTATTCTACATAAAACTTAACCAAGTTTTATTTATTTAACCAAGAATTTTCTAAAACTTTATAAACTTGAAAGTTTTATAGAATCCATTGCGTAGACGTTTCAAGATAGGTATTTGATTAAATCTTATACCCGATCCATCATTAATATAAAAGATAAAAAATATATTATTTTTTTTTTCGCTCTAAAATTAAATTTGAAAATGACGAAATTTGTAAGGGTTAAACTGAAAATATTTGAAGGGCTACTATTGTCAATTTGACGAAAGGCGAAGGTGACGGATGTCACAGGTTAGACGTTAACATTAGAGATACATTGTTAATCAGGGTGTAAATGACACGTAGAGCTCGGGAGCTACTCGGGATCGGCTCATTTGTTTTAGGTTAGGTATTAATATTAGAGTTATACATTGTTTAAGGTTAGACGTTAACATTGGAGATACATTGTTAATCAGGGTGTAAATGACACGTAGAGCTCGGGAGCTACTCGGGATCGGCTCAATAAAAAGCTCGAACGAGCCGAGCTCGAGTTCGAGCCTGAAATATGACTTGTTTAGTTATCGAGTCCGAGCTCGAGCCTTACATACATATAATTGAAAGCAATATATCCTACATGAGATTCAAAGAGGGCATCCCCCCTCTTGAGTATGTCATGTGGCATGCCTATGTGGCATTAGGTGATTTTAGGAAAACAAAATAATGTATGTTAGAGTTGTACATTTGTTTTAGGTTAGATACCAATATTAGTATGTTAGAGTTGTACATTTTTTTAGTCTTTAGGATATATATATATATATGTAAATATTAGAGTTACATTAGAGTTATACATTGTTTTAGGTTAGGTGTTAGCATTGGAGTTGTACATTATTTTAGGTTAGGTATTAATATTAAAGTTATACATTTTGTGGGGTTTTGCTCATACAGAAGAAAAAAAACACAAAGTGTTCAGGTAATTCATTAATCATGTATAGGCAAGTCACTAATTATGTTCAAATCAGTAAATATGAATTCTATTTTCAACATGTGTTAGCATTGGAGTTGTACATTGTTTTAGGTTATGTATTAATATTAGAGTTATATATTGTTTAAGGTTAGGCGTTAACATTGGAGATACATTGTTAATTGTTTTTGTTTAGGTGCTACCCGAAGTTTTCCTGTATGTAACTGTAAAGCGCATTATTCTATTTCTGTAAAGCGCATCATTCTATTTCATATGTAAAATTAATATGTCATAATAGATTTCTCAACCCCAGAACATTGCCGGGATATAATCTCCTAACATATATACTGGTCACCTTTTGTGAAACAAAAAAGTAGCTTTAAAACATATTTGAAATTGATACATGTGAAATGAAAACTTTGTGTTTGAAAAAAAATAATGTTTAAACATTATGTTTTTGCAAAGTATAAATGTAGCGCACGTGATTCTCGTGACAATGATCAATTCTTAAATATTACTATCGCACATATAATATAACTAGTTTTTATCCTGGGAGCGTCCCAGGTTGAAATATCTAATATAAAATAATAAAATATATTATTATTATTATTATTATTATTATTCTAAACAAATCTCTGCCATAAGTTATCATATTCAAATATAAAAAAAAAACGAATCTCTGCGCCGTGGTATAAATCTAGTGTCATTACAAATGGATTCGAAAGTTTGTAATCGATCATTCTAAAAAGAACTAACATGAAATAAGAAAAAAAAAGTTAATTATTGAAATATCGAACGCATTAGTCTAAGGGTTATGTGATGCGTTAAAAAATTCATGGGTATAAGATCGGGTATGTAGTTCGGGTATTTGGGTATGTTGTTTCGGGTAATCGGGTCGGGTATCACCTAATCCCAGACCCGACCCAAACCCACAATTTTTTTTAAACTAATCCCAAACCCGACACAATACCTGTCGGGTTACAAAAAAAATAGTCATTTTTTTCTCTGATTTTTATATAGCACTATGGTACTCGTTAGAAAGATAATAAAACGCTCGTTAATTTGGTGTAATTTTTTTCTTTAAAAAATCTCGTATATAAAAGATATTAACGTTTAAAAGCTATGGGAGAAAACACGAGAGATAAAATAATAAAGGTTTAATATTTAGATTTAGTAGATTAGGTATTTAATAGATTAGGTTAAAGATTATAATAGATTAGGTTAAATCATATTTATTTTTTTTCTTTTAATTGGTTTAAAGTTGCCACATCACATCCTATGTGGCATCTCTCAAAGGAGAGATTGCATAAGAATATGACATGTATGATTAATCCCTTTGCAATATATATATATATATATATCTATTATCTATTAATATATATAAAAGAATTGAAGATTGCTGACGTGGCGTGCAATGGTGCCTTCAACCCCTCCATGAAAGTGCCACGTGGCATCATAATTGAAAGATTTTAGTGTTTTTGAATTATTTCCTTTTTTTAATTAAAATAAAGATAAGCATAAAACCCTAAATTTATCTCTCTATCTCTCAATTCTCAATTACTAAAATTAAATTGAGTTATTTTAGGAAAAAACAATTTTAAAACAAATTTAATTTTTTCTCTCTTATGTTCCTCCCATAATTTTTAAACGTTAATATCTTTTATATTCGAGATTTTTTAAATAAAAAAATTACACCAAAATAACGAGCGTTTTATTATCTTTTCAACGAGTACCATAGTGCTATATAAAAAACGGAGAAAAAAACGACTATTTTTTGTGGGGTTATGTTCATACAGAAAAAAAACACAAAGTGTTCAGGTTATTCATTAATCATGTTTTTTCTTTTAAACCAGGTTCTTATCTACGATGTTGAAATTCAGCCCAATCGTCATGCTATCATTGGAATTTTACTCTTCTAAAGATGGATAGGTATACTTCATCAAGAGAAGCTAGAAGAAAGAATCGCGCAACACTGCAACACATGGTGTCACTTTATAGCAAGGTTATTTTTTTATTTATTTAATTACAAGAGTAATAATTATTACTATTAGTATTAGTATTATTAGAATGGTTATATTTTTCAACTCCCATCATGAATTCTACATCTATATAAGTCAAAGTCAAATTGTAACATATTTTAAATTACGTGAAGATGATTATATGTTGAAGGTTATCTTTTTAATACTGTATTATGTTTAATATGGTTTATGCTTTTATTTTTTTAACTTTTTAATTAAATGTTTTTTTTAACTAAGATTGATTATGTTTAAGTTATTTACTCTTTTCGTGATTTGAGTTTTCTTCTTTTATCATTTTTTATCATTTTTTATTAAATAATATTAAATTTTTCAACCCCGGGACCTTCCCGCGGTAATCAGCTAGTATAATATATATATATATAGATATAGATATATAGAAAGTTATGATGATTTTGGTCCCTGTAAAGGCTATAATTTGGCTATTATGACTCTTTTCAGCATAATTTTTTATAATTTAACTTTTTTGGTACCCGTAATTTTATTTTCTTCTCAATTTAGGTTGACGTCTAACACTATTAAATTACTCTATTATGTGGAACGTCATTTTAGTCTTTGTACACCTAAGGACTAATAATTACATGGTTAGTTGATTAGTTCAATGTATGAGAGACTAGCTTAAGTGGTAAAGACATTAATTAGTCTTCTAGATAGAAGGTTACGGGTTAAAATTTTGGGCAAAAATGTAACGGGTGTAATTTACGTGTTAAGCTTCATTTAGCCGGTTAAAAAAATGAATACGGAGAACAACTCTAACCACCACAACCACTTTTTTCCAACACCACCATTCGACTAGAATAATCAGTAATTGTAAGGAGTGAAGAACTACTAATCAACAAAAATAAAAGAGGTAAAGAAAATGCATTGGGTTTCGTGGGATACGGTAACGAGACCAATAAAACAGGGCGGTTTGGGTATTTCTAGGCTGGCAGACGTTAATGTAGCGCTTTTAGTGAAGTGGGCATGGAGATACAAGACCCAATCTGATTTATTATGGCATAGAGTGGTAGACGAGTGTCATTTCAATTACAATAACTAGGAAACTCTGTCGTTTAATTGGTACTCGACATGGTGTTGGAAAACGCTGGCGGTGACTGTTAACAGAGTAACGCTGCAGTCCCTTTTTCTAACGTCTCATTTCCGAGGGGTCTTGGGTAATGGGAGAAAGATTCGTTTTTGGATTGATAGATGGCTTGGTGATTCGCCCTTGAAAGAATCTTTTCCTACTCTATTTCGGGCGACTGATAACAAAAAATTTAAGGTAGGAGAGGTGTGGAATAATGAACAAAATATGTTTGTGTGCAACTGGTCTCGTAATCTGATATCTGCTGAAGAGTTGGAAGAGTTTCAAAGGCTCCAGAACAGCCTTATTAATGTGCAGATTACAGACGCCGCTGATTAGTGGAGGTGGGTTGGAAGATTGGACGGGTCGTTCACTGTTTCAGACGTCAAAAGACAGCTTAATCTGGATCGGCTGCTGCAGAATTTTTGTCATATGAACTGGATCGCTTGGGTGCCTTTAAAAGTTAAAATATTTATTTGGCGTCTTCTTATGGACCGGATTCCGACTAGAGTCGCTCTTCGGCAGAGGCATATCTACATAGAAGACCCGGTTTGCTCTTTATGCGATGTAGATGACGAGTCCTCGATGCATATTTTTACAGGGTGTGGGTTCTCATTTGGCGTTTGGTCATTCATTGGCTCTTGGTGCAAAATCGGACCAATTTTCGCCTTTGATGTCAACGACTTAGTTCAGATTGCTAAGGAGAGAAGGAACAAACAAGAACAAAAGGTTATTCAAGGTATCATCATGGTTACGCTTTGGGTGATATGGAATACTCGGAACGACAAGGTGTTTAGGTCCAGAGAAGCGAGAGTTGGGGATGTTATTGCTAAAGTCAAATATATGTCATTTCTTTGGTTAAAGTCAAGGTCTAGGTTTAAAACTATGGTTTGGAAGGAATGGGCTAATAACCCGTTGTACATGTTGTAGTTTTTTGGCGGAGGTCCTCGCTTTGAGGACCTTTTGCTTGCTCTAATGAAGTTCACTTTTAAAAAAAAAAAAAAAACAAAAATAAAAGAGGGGTGAACAATGATATTTAACGCATGTATGCATTTCTAGCCAGATAATTTAATTTTAAACAAAACAAACTTTGAAATACATTTATGAATTAATAAATAACTAGTAGGAACCCGCGCGTTGTGGCGGACTGCATTGTGTTTTGCGGTTGCGTCTGGTCAATAACGTCGCGGGTGTTGTACATTATACAGACATATTTACAATGTGTAATATATGATCGGAGTGTCAAGTCGGAAGTTGGTTATCATAAAACAAAAACAGTCGGCCGCTCTTCTGGCTTAGTGTGTTCTTTTGCAATGCGGTTGACAGAAGTGTCAAGTCGCCGATAAATTACAATGATACGAAACTCTAATGAGATGTTGAAGGTTTAATGAGTGGAAAGTGTGTAACACACGATCTTTGTATATACAATCATGAGTTATAATCGGTTACAACTTTTGATCTACAATTGGAAGTAAATAAATTGTTTGAGCTTCTCAAAACAAGACGAGGGTGGACGTATAGTAGTGAAGTTGCTAAAATAAGTTTAGGATGCAGTTGTAATTTGGTCAAAAAAAAGTTATAGAAACCTATGAAAACAATTATGTACAACCATACAACCCTATTTACAACATTACGAAACACAAATAACCATAAAGCATAATGTACAAGACCATATTGCATAAACCATTTGTATTTTAATATTATATAAACAATAAATAATTATAATAATAATAACATTCATTTATTAATTTGGTTGTGTTAATTAATTGTTGTATTAAATTTGTCCATATAGATAAATATTAAATGACTATTTTGCCCATCTAACACCCATTATATAGTAAGTATAGATAAAAAAAATCTATGAATTAATAAGTTGAAATTTAAATATGGTTTTTATTTAGACAAAATTACAGAAATCAACGTTTATATTTTATCAAAATTGCAGGTTTCAACCTTTATGTTTAATTTGCACGGATATCAACCTTTTAATATAATTTTCATGCATGTTTCAACCATTAGCACTAACCCAGTTAAGCTTTATCGTTAACTCCCCCACATGCAAGTCATGTGAGGGTATTTTGGTCTTTGTAATACATTCTTTAATAATAATAATAATATTTTATGAAACTGTGAGCCCCACCCCTTCCCACCCCTCACTTTTGGCAATCAACCGACAACCACCTGTCCACCACCATTACACTATGAACCACCACCATCACACCATGAAACTCCACCATTTATCTACAACAATTGCTCCCAAAATCG
Source organism: Ambrosia x helenae (assembly GCA_030844895.1). Taxonomy (NCBI): domain Eukaryota; kingdom Viridiplantae; phylum Streptophyta; class Magnoliopsida; order Asterales; family Asteraceae; genus Ambrosia; species Ambrosia x helenae. Next base: position 100,370,966 of record CM061226.1, on the reverse strand, counting down.
TCACACATCATCACCACCCATTTTTGAAAATGGGACAACGCCACTGTTATATTTGGGACACCTCTAGGATTTGGTAGATTCAAAACCAAATACGGTTTCAAGCATAAAAATTAAACATGCACACTCCAATCAGATCTAATTGGATGCAAGACAACTACAATTTCAAACGCACATTTATTTCTATACTGTTATAGAAAATGGGATCTAACCTATTGGCCACTACGAACATTATTCGGTCATCGGTGTTGGTTTCAGATTGGTATATAATTGGGTGACCAACCCGTCACCATAATCAACGCCCATCCCTCTCTGTACCGATCTCATAATCCAGTGAGAATTCTGGTATCATTGTTCATTTTCTTCATTTTACGCCAGAGGTTTGTTCAAACGGTGGATTGTTGTGTTCGCCAGATGTTTGTAGATGAATAGAAAAGATGGAGGTGGCATGGGTGGGAGGAAGTTGGAAATGATGTCGGAGGTCGGCAGAATGCCGATGAAGCTGGTGGAGTGGGAAAGATGGAGAGAGTAAGTGGGGTGGGGTGTTTTATGTTAAAAAAAATAAAAAATAAAAAATGGCCCCACTCAAATTTGTGAAACTTCAATTATATTTTTTGTATTTTAGTGAAAAATATATAAATATTAAGGAATGTATTAAAAAGACCAAAATACCCTCACATGACTTACATGTGAAGGGAGTTAACAATAAAACTTAACTGGGTTAGTGCTAAAGGTTGAAACTTGCATGAAAAACTATAGTAAAAGGTTGATATCCGTTCAAATTAAACATAAAGGTTGAAATCTGCAATTTTAAAGAAACATAAATGTTGATTTCTGTAGTTTTGTCTTTTATTTAACTATATAATAAAAATTAATATTGATTGTTCCATTATATTTATCAGAATCAAATTCGTGTGACATATAAATGTGCACTTAGTACCTCCTCACTTACATAAAAATTTAGTTTAGATTCCCGTTAGCACTAGTATTGGTTCCAATTACACAAAACATACAGCTAGTGACACTAAGGGGCTGTTTGGTAGTCTCTTAATGACCATTCAGAGGCTACCTCTTAATGGTCCACAACCTCTGAATGGTTAAGAGATAACCTTGAGTCTGAATGGTTAAGAGGCAACCATTAAGATGTTACCTCATAACTATTCATACTTAAGATTACATCTTAACCATTAAGAGACTATGCATCATTCAGATGTAGCCTCTTAATAACCGTTCTTAGGCTACCAAACAGCCCCTAAGTAGTATGATTGTTCTAAAAATGTAGAGATGACAATGTAACGGATACAAGATAGATTGATTGTTCTGAACATGAAGATCCGACAATGGAACAAATATGAGATGGATTCCAGGAATCATAGTCCCATACCCAATTTTAAAAAAATGTTTCGTACCATCGGCTCAATACTCATTAGGTATTTGTCGAGTGTCGAGTATTTCCGTGAATATTAATCATAGCACTTAGTTTGTTAGAAGATATCCGTTTGAAATTTTAAGTATACTAGGTTATGTACCCGTGTGATACACGACTTGGACAATTTAAATTATATATATTATTATATATAAATTTAAAATATAATTAAGAAAAATTAGATTACATGTTTTATTTAAAATAAAAAAAGTTGCCTTTACAACCGAAAAAATATTAAATATTCATCAGCCCCTAAATGATTTATTATAAAATACATTTTTATTCACATAAAACTTTTTTCAAACATTCCAAAATATTTCTTTAATACCGTGGCTATTACCTTATAAGACTGCATGTACAACAAAACAAAAAAAAGTAATAAAGGTAAATCTGTTTAGGCTAGGATATAAAAAAATGAAATTAATTTAAAAGTATCTCCTCATCCGTTAAACCATCCCAATCGAGTATTGTTCATTTTGGAATTTGACATCAAGTTTATTCCAAAAGCCAAAGTATTTCTAACCTTGAGTGTATAATCATTTTTTTTTCTAACATCAAGGTCGTTAAACATAATGACATTTATTGGTTCAATTTTACTATATTATAAAAAAAAGAATGTGTGAATTAATAGCATGAAAATAAAGATTGAAACGAATTAGTAATGAAAAGACTGTTTAGATATTGCATTTCTCTATTGAAGTAACTTGAAAAAACAAAGTCAATGAAGATTTCAAATAATGATTTTTTATATATAAAATGTATTTTATATAAAATGTATTTTATATATGAAGGTATTATAATACGAAAATAGCCAAACATATTTAGTTTTGTATTAAATCAAATATTTAATTAATGTGAATGGATTTGTTTTATTTTGTTTGTTCAGAATATTGTAAGAAATATAGTTTTAAACTTAGAGTGAAAGACCACATATTAAAAACAGGTTTTTAAGGTACACGATTTAAATTTAATAACACATAAATACGTTATGTTAAAAAAATAAATAATTTTTAATAAATATTACTTTTGTTATTTCATAAACATTTTCAAATTATGTCTAATAATTTATTTCTAATTTTGAATTATAATATAATTATATTAATTGATTTACAAAAAACATAAAATATATATATTAAACAGAATTCTAATAATTATACTAATAATTATAGTTGTAACAAATAAAAATTGAATAAGTAATATTTATTAAATAAAGAAAAAAATTAAAATAATGTATTATTTAAAATAATAAAATGGGAGGCTTTGTGATGGAGTTCTATGTACTCCATGTGCTGTGTTTTATTACTATAGATAGAAATCGATTAATGTTGTGTAACACCCCAACCGATGGCGGAATCATCGAGGTGCCACGTAGTGACGATTGTTCAAAAGCTCATGGTACTAAAATGTAAATATTTGATTATTGAATATTGTTTTACAACATGTGAAATTAAATACAAGACAACAAAAATAAAGATAATTGATTGATTTAATCTAAGTCCAAAGTCCTATGTGAAGCGTCAAGCAGCTTATCCTGAAACATGCACGAAAATAATTTTGTCAACATATGATGTTGGGCTATATTTAAGTAGGTTTACGCTTGTCTTTATTAAGCCTAATTGTGTTAGTTGGGCTTAGTTTAGTTAATGGACTTGGGTTAGGCCATGTGGGCCAAGGGATTAGTGGACCCTATATAATGTTTTGTTTGATTCATTATTAGGGTGACACATTCATAGACTTTCATAATCCTCACATTTGTAATTCTCTGGCCACCACCTTGTACCAGACAATCCTAGAGATTGTGTGCAAGGTGAAGCATCAATAATATATTGTTCATCGGTTTTTAATCTTTTGTTCTTCACATTCAATCTTGTTTTCCGCACTCGATTGTTTGTTTGATACCCGGTAGAGAAGATCTTGGACTTACAATTGGTATCAGAGCCTAAGAAGTCTTTCGAAGGCTCGGTTTGGTATCATTCGAAGATCAAAAGAGGACGTTTTATTGCTGCGATTTTGTCGAGTTTACAGGTTTAATTCGCTATCTCTTTCAATAATTTTATTTTACTAATCAGTTTTGTGTTTTAGATTTTTGGCAGTTTTGTTTTTGTTTAAATTCTGAAGAACAGGAAGAATAGTTGTGAAAAGTGGTTCTTTGATTTTGTTTTGATGGTTTTTAATTGTGTTGGAGAGATTTTCGGCAGTTAGTTTGCAAAAGAAAATATTTTCAAATATCAAAGTCAACAATCTTATTTGGAAAGAAAAAGTCTTCTAAAAATAAAGAAAATTTTAAACTCTCAAAATCCTTGGTGGTCCCCACAACAACAGCACATCGGAACAGTTCAACAAGGTAAAAAACACATTTTTCGAGAAACACCTATCTCAGTCGGAAACCCAACTCGAACACACTTGAATAGGTCGAACTCAGATCTGCTACTCGAACTCCCCCTTCAGCTACACCCACTCGAACTCAAGGTTGAACTCAAGGTTGAACTCAAGGTTGAACTCAAGGTTGAACTCAAGGTTGAACTCAAGGTTGAACTCAAGGTTGAACTCAAGGTTGAACTCAGGGTTGAACTCAGGGTTGAACTCAGGGTTGAACTCAGGGTTGAACTCAAGGTTGAACTCCCAAGTTGAACTCAAGGTTGAACTTCAAGGTTGAACTCAGGGTTGAGGTTGAACTCAGGGTTGAAGGTTGAACTCAGGGTTGAAGGTTGAACTCAGGGTTGAAGGTTGAACTCAGGGTTGAAGGTTGAACTCAGGGTTGAGGTTGAACTCAAGGTCGAACTCCACGTTGAACTCAGATACTAGGTCGAACTCATCTGTCTTGGTCGAACTCACTACTCGAACACTTGAACCCGGATCCAACCCGAACACCCACTCGGACTCGAACACTTGAACCCGGACCCATACCCACCTCGTAGATCCAACTCGTCTCCATCACAATTTCACCGGAAAACACCACGTTCAACTAGGAACCCACCAGTCACCACATACTTTCCAACCCCAAACAAACCCAAGCCACCTACCTGCAACCACCCGGACCCCCTGCTCCATTTACCTACCCGACCACTCACACCCACCTTGAAAAACCCACCACACCCGAAACCGAAATCAAAACCCCACAACTCGAGAACCTAGATCTGTGACACTCCACCACCACAACCACCCTGCCTTCACCCGTCACCACCCAACCCGTCACCATCACCACTCGCCTCCACCTTTTTTACTACCACAAACCAAACAAACCCAGACTCAACCCGTCATAATCACCTCGGAAATACCACCACAACCATTTCAAATCGCTTTCATTGATCCTTGGGAAATTTAACTGACTAAAGAGGGTGATAGAGAGAGGGTTGTAGAAATCTTGTTGTTGTTGGTCTTGCGAGAACGACAAGAGAGAGGGAGCAGATTTTTGTGTGAAGAGAGGATTGAAGGAGTAGAGAGAGCATAGGCATATATTGAAAAATAGAGAAGAGTAAGAGAGTGAGACACTGATCTTATTTTGGAGGAGAAAGAATATGAATTTGTAAGAGAAAGGGGTATTGGTTTGTGTGATTGTTGGTTGTGTGTGAATTGAAAACAGAGAGTAAATAAAAGGGTGGGGTAGGTATCTTGAAAGGAGATACTCACAAAAGGACAATCTCACATTTGAAGATTGTGAAACTTTTTGTTCTGTTCCTCTCGAGACACACACCAAAAGCTACAACAATAATAATAATAATAACAATAATAATAATAATAATAGTATTATTATTCGGAGTGTACTAGTTCAATTTCAGGGGATCGACGTTACTAATACGTTTTGACGGTTGACTACGGTTGGACGCCCGGTGCTCGTCTTAAAATTTTGGTGAAACGTCTAAATTTTGGGGGATCAAGTTTCAAGAAAAATTCAAAATGTCTTGGGGAATCACAGTTAAGAAATCCAAAATGCCCTCTCAAAGTTGTATCTATAGCACAACATGCTCATCTTTTCCTGCTGCTCCGGTCATATCTTCCGCTCCTACTGCTCCTGCCACTTCTGCCACTCCTGCTGCTTCTGTCATTCTTACTGCTCCTGCCGCTCAAGCTTTCATGGCACAACAGAATGACCATGTGCCATCCGCATCTGAGGTACACGCTGACATTTTAGCTGAATCATGTTGCACTGAACGATGCAGGTTAAAAATTAAAGGTTTTAGAGAAGAAACTCTCTCTGCATACAAGCAGCTTGAATACGAGAAAATGGCCACTTGGGACATTAAAAAGAAATTTAATTCTTATAAAGAAATGGTCGAACAACAAAAACTCGATATCAAGCGCTTGCATCAGGAGGTGAGTGATCACAAGTGTCGATATTTACATTTCAAACGACTGTCTGATACTTTGACCGCGGAATTGATCGACTTAAAATCTAAATTTGAAAATGCCGATTTTCATTTTAAAAAGTTCGATTGCTCTAGTCCCAAAGTTGAAAAAATGATCAATACCCAGTTAAGGTTAAGACCAAAGGACGTGAGGAATAAGGGAATTGGATTTGTGGAAATTCCTCCACCTTTCAATGAAAACTATTCTTCAATTCCTATGTCGGATGAAGAGTTGTTGGCTCTGCCTGTTAAAGGATACGGTCCTCCCATAGAAGAGCCAACCAGTCGACCATCGAGGGATCAAGATGAGATCTCCAAACCTAAATCAGTCCCTGTCCGAATCTCTAAACCCAAGAACAAACAACCTAAGAAGGAGCAGGCTCCATCAAAAACCTTTGTCAAGTCTCAAGATGCTTCAAAGCAGACCGAGACGTTAAATTTTGAGAAAAATAAAGAAATTGACAGAGTTTTTGATGTGAGGAGAGATGAAGTTCCAGTTTCAAATGACACAAATGAATTGAATAATGTCTTAAAAGAAACCGTTTTTGAAACTGAACCGAAAATTGAGCAAATTGAACCGACCGGCCAATCAGACTCAAATGTGCCCTTTGAGTTTGATTTCATGAAAACATTCAAAAAGATTTATGAAGAGTACAGGGCACCACAGACCGTTGAACCAGCTGCCCCACCAACTTTTGAAAGTGACTCCAAATGTGAATCACCCAAAACAACCGACTCTGAGAAATCAGTGTCAGTTGAATCGAGTGAATCCAGCTGTGAGTCCTCTAGAGCAGCTGAGTCAACGGGGGATTCAGCAGAGTCGCCACAACATGTTTCTGAATCAAGTGGCTCGGCTGAATCAAATGACACACCCTCGACTGAGCCAAAACAATCTGAAGAATCTGTGAGCTCAAGGCCAGTCGAGATTAAACAAGAATGTAAGGATCCCTCACCCAATACTGTTGGCACAGGTTTGGTAAAGCCAATAGTCCCTGATTTTAAATGTATGAATGTTACTAATGCTTCTACCTCATGTACAGCTGAAGTTAAGGTAGAGGTTAAGGTTGAGGGGGATGATATTGTTTGCACTAACAATGCAGGTGTTTGTGTGAAACAATCTAATTTGTCTGCAGATGCTATACCATATGTGCAAAAGACTGTTTCTAAGCTATCTGTTAATGGCACGACCGATAAATATGTGCCACCACATAGAAAAATTACCTGTACTAACTCTCATGAACAGGTTCCTGAAGTTAAACAGAAAGCTCAAGGACAGTCCTCATCACAAGCACAATCTTGTTCACACGGGTGTTCAAGATGTTCTAAGCAGAGCAGGAAGACTGGGAAGCCTGCAAACAAATCATCCAACAGATCCCATCACTCACATTCATCAGTGGGATCGAACAGACCGGGATATGCTTCATATGCAAAGAAGCAGACATGCTACAACTGTGGAAGACCCGGTCACATTGCAAGGAACTGCACAAGTCGTCATTATGTGCCTTATTATCGACAACATCAGAAGGTTATGCCTAGGGATAACTACTACTCCAAGCCAATGAAGGTAGAAAAACCTAAGGCAAGGAAGAATGCTAATCCCAAAGGTAAACCATCTGATGGAGACTGGAATGCTGCCAAGAACAAGCGAAAGGTTGTTCCTCCACAGAAATCAAAACAACCTAGGAAATCAAAAGCTGCTACTCCGAAAGTAGCAAAACCAGTTCTTAAGCCTAAGCAAGTCTGGAAAGCAAAGGCGGCAGCACCACCAGTCCTAAATGAGAAGAAGGACATGTGCTTGAGAGAAGTGTCTTTCATAGATGCTTCAGGAGTGCCCAGGACCGCGATGGCCTGGGTACCAATGTTTAACTAATCTCTTTTCTTAGTGCAGGGACATCCAGGGAGGATTGTCGACGACCACTGGTATGTTGACAACGGTTGTTCCCCGCACATGACAGGTGACATCTCTCTGTTATACGTTTATCTTAAAATTCTTAAACAGTGAGTATGTTTCCTTTAAAGGAGATAATGGAGGTAAAATCAGCGAAAGAGGTACGCTCAAAACCTGATGCTTTTTATTCTGAACGTAATTGGTCTTTGATTCGAGAATGGTTTAGAAAAACACAAAAAGATTTTTCTTAGTTTTAGGTTGTAAATTTGTTCTTTAAATTCTCAATTTTAAGCACAAATTTAGGGGGATATATATCCTCAGAAAAATACAAAAACAATAGAAAATTTCAAAAATGAGAATTTCATGGTGCGAAAAAGAAGAAATGATAGTACATCAGCTGTTGAAATGACACACCTTAAAATCGAAAAGAAAATTAAATCAGGTATGATTGCAGCTCCATTATATGATGTACTGGCAGGCAAACTGCACTACGAACTCAGTCCAAAAGTAATGATAAATATAAAGGACTGTGTAACTTGTGGGGAACACATCATCGGCGTATGATTTTATGGTCTTAAATCTTGCGTTGATAGATTGCCAAAGTCTGAGATTTCAGGTCTTTAAATTGTTGATACATTTGGGGATGTCCTGGCTGCCCTTCTGCTGCATCCAGATATATGCTGACCTAGGCACAGTCAGGACGTCTTAAAAGAGCAATAAGGAAATGCCAAAACCCATATTCTCAAAGAGAATTCAAGCTAAAGGCACAAATCAAAAGCCTAAAGCAACGATCATACCGAAACATTTGGTATTTGCCCTAACCCTGGTCGAAAATCCATCGGTCTCTTTGTTGCATCCAGATATATGCAGACCTGATCACCGATGGTCTTGACCTTGTAAAATATACAGATGTCAGCAATTTACTCACCTGTTATGAAGAAGCTTTGTGCATACCTTGATCGCGGGGGTATATCATGATGTGGGACACACAGATATTTCGGTCTAACACACGTTAAGAAAATAAGAAAAATAAAGGACTTGAAGACGTGTGTGTATGTTTGTTTAAGTGGATAAACAATGCTGGTAATCGTCTTGGATTGCTTTCTGGCACTTTAATAAGTTTATTAGAACGAATATACTAACGGTGTGTTACAGTTTGACAAAGCTGATATGATCTTCTTGCACATGATCATCACCAAAAAGATGCATTGTAATTAGTTTGAATTTTTGTTTTAATTTGTTTATCAGTTTATCTGTTATGAAAAATTGATCGTTCTCGAGGTTTTGACCGATTCTCGAAGGAAATCCAGGTTTTGAAAATTTAAAAAGGAAGTACACTGATGTACTTGGTGTTCATGTGTATACTGGACCCTCTGTTATATTTATTATTTGCTTACAAAATTCTGAGAATTTGCAGAGTTTATACAAATCAAGAAACAGGGGTTGATGAAGAATGAAAGAGTTCCAGTTGCTGACAAGCATGAATCACCACACTGAGAAGATGTACCTGAGTCAGAAGAACCTGAAGTGAATCATCTTTTGACAATGAAAGTACAAGTGAAGAAGCACCTGAAAAGTTGCTTGAAAGAGAAGATTGACAATAAAGAGCTTCTGAGAATCCTCCTCTCACGTTCTCTTTTAGCAACATGTTCAAGCAAAAGCTGATGATGATTAAAGTTGTGAAGCTACCTCCAAGAGAACAAGAAAGAACCCAAGATTGGAAGATCAAGATCTGAAGATTCTTCCTACTAAGCCATGATAAAGACAGCATAAACCTAGGGGGATATTGTTGGGCTATATTTAAGTAGGTTTACGCTTGTCTTTATTAAGCCTATTTGTGTTAGTTGGGCTTAGTTTAGTTAATGGACTTGGGTTAGGCCATGTGGGCCAAGGGATTAGTGGACCCTATATAATGTTTTGTTTGATTCATTATTAGGGTGACACATTCATAGACTTTCATAATCCTCACATTTGTAATTCTCTGGCCACCACCTTGTACCAGACAATCCTAGAGATTGTGTGCAAGGTGAAGCATCAATAATATATTGTTCATCGGTTTTTAATCTTTTGTTCTTCACATTCAATCTTGTTTTCCGCACTCGATTGTTTGTTTGATACCCGGTAGAGAAGATCTTGGACTTACATATGATGTTGGTGAGTACTACTTAGTTTTGTACATATAGTATAAGTTTGAAAAGTAGTACAATTCATGTGTCTAGTATCACCAAGGCATTATGTAAACACGCAAGTAACCAAACAAGACAAAGATCAAATGTAAGTTGATAAGATGAAATTGATAATGAGCACCCTAACACGTGTCAAGTCTAAAAGAGCACCATAACATAAGTTATGTCTAAATTGTCACACCCTCAAATTTCCACTGCGGGGTTTATACCGCGAGGCGCATGACAAACCAGGATCCCATAGCCATAAGTCACAGGAACGAACTCTAAATGCCCAAACCATTTAGTTCGTTTTTGAAAACCAAGTTTAGTTAAGCTGCGGAAGCGTAAACCAAATTTAAACCTTTTAAAAACTATGCGCAAAACAATGCGCCCAAAATTAAAACCATACGAAAGCATAATATATAATTTATGTGTATGCCCGAGAGCCCAAATGCAGTGAAGTGTACAGTGCTTTCTAATCCTGGCACCGAAAGCTAACTACCTGCAAAAGCATGTAAATCGTGTGTCAACATAAAGCTGGTGAGTTCACAAGGTAAAGTAATTTAATATGCAAATGCGCTGGTTTCCAAAATCACGTAAGTAAGTAAGTTGTGTTGGTGCCCCGCACCGTGTAACCACTAGTTCATCGCATGTCAAGGGTAGCTAACCCATTCATGATAACTAACCGAATATACCGAACTGCTATGTACTTGTAGCCACATAAGTGTGCCGCATGCCTGACATCATTGTCTATCCACAATGATAAAGTTTCGTTAAGTTATAGTTCACCCCCGCGCTCCCCGAGCCGGTGTGAGGTTTGTAAGACCTAATAGCGCTATCAACTAATAACCCGCTTGCCAACCCTGGCAACTCATTCGGTACGTGAGGACTTACAGATGATAGAAATGGTTTAGTTTATCAAGGACACAATTGCGAACTAGCAAAGTAACCGACCCTCACAAGGATCTATGGCATCCCAACCCGGGATGTGTAAGTAGTCCCAAACCGGACTAGAAAATGTTAAGTAAAGTGTCTCATACCTGAGACGCATGCTTTTGAGAAAAAGAGTAGTGAAACTCACCTTTGGTCGCAAGTGAAAATCCAAATTCCACGAATAGTAACGTGCTACCGACTCCCTATTACAAATGTCACTAGGTGAGTATACGTGCGTAACCAACACACCATGTAACTCGTTTATCCGAGACTTTTAAAAGTTCAAAAACCGTGTAGTGACACCTAATGACTCTACATGCTCAAGTATGTCCTACGTATCCCGTGGTGATCATAGCAATTATTATCAGTTTAATACATCAAATACATCTCATACAAGTTTCCACACAAGTACATGTCAATTACATACCACATAGAACTCTAAATAGTCACTTAAAGACCCCGTACACAATCTGCGTTTTTAGGACAGATTGTGCGCTGTGAAAAACAATTTATTTAAAATACTTAACGAATGAATTAGAGTCCCAAATTTTTACTGAATTTTATTTGGGATTCACTCGACAATACCTATTTTTTTTTTGTCTTAATTCCAAACACGAAAATTATGAAAATTCGTACAACCCAGCTATGTCCAGAAAATTTCCTCAACAGGTCAGTTTAGAATTCTTAAAAAATTGTGTATTTATCCAAACAAGATGAATCTACTTGGAAAAGCTCTATTTTTCCAGTATTGACTTACTGTAAAAATTTCATAACCTAACTCCTTGTAAATCTCCAGTTATGCCCATTTAAAGTTAGCCCAATTTACAAATCCGAAAATCTGATATGACTCCTAATCAATTAAAATTCCAAAAACGACTCAAACGATGTCCAAATTCGATGGTTTTGCCAATTATGAAAAGCTAAGACCTTGTACATTACAATCATGCAAAGAAATCATCAAAACAATCGATTTACCAACCCATTACAGCCCCTACAAAACGTTCAACCGAATCTGCCAGAATCTTAAACTTGCATCCCAAGTAATCTACAAACCCTAATTTTTCATGAACATCCCTAATACATGTATAACACCTATAGTACTGATTAAACACCATATTAATCATAGCAAAACACATATGTTATCATGTGAAAACCCTAATCATGGCTACTAATAACAATCATCATCAAATCATCAAGAACATCCAAGAACTCCTACACATACATGCGATTCTACATATATTATTTTTAGGGTTTTTAAAGTTTTTCAATCATTATAATTCATCAAAAATCATAAGAATGTATACCTTGCGAAGGATTAAACTCCCTAGGGCCTTGAAATCAAACCCGAACTAGCTTGATTAGGTGAAGGATTACTTGATTGCTTGAAAAACCAAGAGGGGATGGGGGTGGGGGTTCGCACGGCGCAAGAGGGGCAAGGAGGTAGGGTTTTTATCTTCTCTTTGCCTCCTAATTATAAAAGGGCTTTGCTTGTTCCCCAAGCAATTGGTATTAGGGCCCTTCTAGTCCATTAACTTGACCCGTTAACCATGTTCTAGTCCAATACCGGACCCAATATTATTAACCATTCTAAATTGTATAAAAACCATTGTTCTTATTATTACATAGCATATTACTCATGTTGTGCACGTAACTTGCATAATCTACGCATTACCTTTCAGTTAGGCGATCATTCACAAAAACATGTAATTCACATAAGCACGTACTTCATGTTCACCATAATTCAAATGTATATATTATTGCTATGTATGTCACATAATTCACCAACGTTTGGGATACAGGACTCATGTGTGTGTTTAACAAGGATTTTCCTACTTATAACATATGTTAGCATCTTCTAACACATGTTAACCTACTTAACTAACCCTAGTTAAGTATCTAGCCATGTATGAACATGTAAGTTTACTAGAGTTCAGTAAAAGTATTTAACCTGAAAATGCGGGGTGTCACATAAATGAGCACCGTAACATAAGTCACGTCTGTATGTAAAGAGCACCATAACACAAGTTATGTCTAGATGTATGATTTTGTATGTAAGCTACGTTCATGTTCAAACATAAGCACAAAGATAAACAAGACACGTATATGAATTGTAAATGAATAAAAATGTATGTGTAAATGAATATGAAGGTTTTGTATACTTGTGCATGAATCACCCCAAAAGTTGTAAAAGCGAAAAAGGGGATAAGTAACACTCACAGTTCACGTAATAGTTTGAAATTCAACTGGACAACGAAATATGCGTTGGAATTATCCCAAAGGATCAACCTAAAGAATTTGATAGCGTGTAAGGGAAATAATTCTAGGATACATGTATTTCTAGGGTTTCGAATTAGGGATAAGTATTTATTTGATTAATAATCAAATTGTTTATTAAATATAAGAAATTTAACGAATAAATAAATAAAAGTCTTTTTGTAAATTTTTAAGTTGAATATAGTCACAACATAAGGTTTTAAATATGAAAATAATTTTTATAAAATTATTTTCTTGAAAATAGAATATATAATCTATTTATTTCAACTTGTCTAAATATAACTTTAATATCTAAAAATATTTAAATTAAAGAATTTCTGAATTAAAAATTGTATTTCAGTTCTAGATAGTTAGAAATAATTTATATAAAATTTTGGTGAATAAATATTGAATAATGAATTTATTATGATTTATTTATGATTAAAACTAACAAAAATTAATTAAAAATATAAAATGCACTGTTTTTCTGAATTAAAAATAATTTCTGAAATGTTTAAGGATATACAAGTTTAGAATAATTTTTGTGAGATTTAATAAAATCGTTTAGATATTTTTATTGAATTTTATAATTATAAATGAATAAACTTGTATTATTAATAATATATATTAAATAATTTATTTTTGAAAAACTAAAAATTGTAAAATGAACTTTACCATTAGAAGATCATACAGTAATTTTTGTAGAATTTAATAAGCACTTTTAGTATTTAAAAACTATTTTTAAAAAAATAATATGTTAAATATATATATAAGAAAGGTAAAAAAAATGTTGTAGGTTGTGGGGCTCGAACCTGGGCCCTTGGCCGGTTCAATGTCTTTAGCCAAACACCCCAACCAACTGGTCTGTACATCAGATTTGTATATGTTTCAGTTTTTAAAACATTTATTATATACGTGGTTTGGTCATCTTCCCCAAATAAAACATAAGAACCCTAGCTTGCTCAATAATCTTAATTAACATCCAATAGCCCCTGAAATGATGGGGCTATTGCTCGTGGACTACTGAAAAACAAAACCAACCAAAGAGAAAGACTTACAATTCGATTAATAGGCTTGATTGAATGAGTCAACTGAAAAGTCAACAAGATCAAATTGCGAGTTTCATGAAGTGGTTGAGAGAAAATTAAGATTAGGGGAAGTGATTTCGGCACTTTTAGGACAGAAAAGGGCGTCCAATTTATAGTGATATCGTGTAAAGGGAAAGTCTTGATGATGGCATCGAGCTCGGTAAAAAAAAACGGGAAATTAGGCTTGATTAGGGGCTGTTTACACGAATTAAGGTATTTATTATACGTGTTTGATGATTTTCGGTCAATTAGAAACATTAAATGTTGCTTATTGTTCCACAATTCCAGCTTGAGTTGACTTTCCTTTTTTTGGCCCTTGGTCGTCGCGCAGCAGGAACACGCAAGGAAGGAGAAGGGATCAGAGGTGTAAGGGGTTAAATGTAATTAGGGTTGGGTTTAAAAAAAGAATGAGCCATAGCTCAAATGGTTTGTGTGTGTGTGTGGTTATGTTCGAACCGGCTCTCTGCCCGGGTTCAAATCCAGGTAGGAGCACTCTTTTTTTTTTGTTTAAAACAGAAAGGGAAAGGAGAGGGCTTGGGCCAGACCTTGGGCTCACGTGTTGGGCTGGACCGAGTAGTAGCAGACTAGGGAAGGGGAAGGAGTCTGGGCTTGATGTTTGGGCTCATGTGATGGGTAAAGGGATGGTTGGTTTGGGTTATGTTAATGGTGAAGGATGGTTGATTAATGTAATGTCCAAACCAAATTTTTATTATTATTATTATTATTATTATTATAAATGAGGATAAAATGTGACGTACAAGATAGGAGGTACGAAATATACATATATATATATGTATGTATATAGTGATAAAAGTGACGGATGTCACAGCATCCCCTGCTTTTAGAAACTTCGTCCCGAAGTTATTAGAAACATAGGGTTATGGATTAAGATAACCGTGGTTTGGAAAATTTGAGTTACGGCACGACGTGAATTTATAGGTAACGGGTAAACTGTTTCAAGTGATTTGTATAAGAGGTTTGATAGGTGTGAGCTAAGGATTGGATTAGGTTCGCCTCGAATAATAAGGAGAATAAGGATCTAGTAAATCACTAAACTTCGAAATCCTAAAATAAATGTATGAATTGATTGACTATAGGGAGACCAAATGAACTACCAAGTAACTAGAGTTTGTTCCTGGCCCGACTTCCAGTCCCACTTTCACTGCATCATTAGTGTTTATATATAGGGTGTGCCGCAGCTAACCCACCACACCTTTGATACCTTGAAAACGTACTGGACGCCTACCAAAAACTCTAATAGAATTCCACACCACCTTAATGTACCTGTAAATTCATGATTACGTTCCGGACCGGAATCATCAATTTACCTTACATTAGGGTTTTATGTCCTTCTATGATCCTAAACTAACAACACATTAAAGCAAATAAGTTTCACAAGAAGATGACACAACAAACACGTTGAGTTACAATGAGACGTTATCAATCAAATGAGGCTATGTAATAATGAGGTCAATTGCATTGGTTTGCAACGACTTACAAGCATAACGAAATTTAAGTATGGGCTACCACTCACCCGAGGAGCCCTTTAAGTGAAATGTTTGTTTGAGTTGAGTGGATAATGTAGTAGTTGTCTTTCATGCAAATTGATAATACACACATGCAAGCAAGTTTATAAGTACGACAACTATTAAGTATAAGTGTTATTTTAGTGGCCTATAGAAATAGCTCATATTTGGCCAGCCACGTTTACGAGTATCATGAATAATTAAATGTTTAACGAATAGTCAATTTAAGGAAAAATCAAGTTTCATATATCAAACCATGATGTTTTTTAGAAAAGCTCTGTAGGATCAAGTATCGAGTTCTTAGTAGTTTGGTTTTCATGAAAATCAAGTCCAAATGTTTCAATAAAATGTAAGGTAGAGTCTGAAACTTATACGATATAAAATAAACGTAACCGAATATGATAAATTTCCAATCTGCGTTCGTACACAATAGTATGCAAGGAGTTTCTAGATGTTATATGCTTATGAGTATGACATAATTGGGTACAAAATGATAATAGGATCAAGAAAATGATAACACGAGTATTGGATTCTCGAGTCTTAGGAAGATTCCATCCATGGCTTAACTAGTGGGATTAACGTCATCTTGACCGTTTGCTTCGTTGATATTGATATTGAAAGCTCGTCCATGTGCTACCAGGTTTACATTATTCAATTTAGGGCATCGAGGTCGCATGTGGTTAGGGTCTCCACAATGATAACATGCCCGACCGTTAGTAATCGGTAGTGGTTCCTGGGCAGCTGTTTGATGATTATCCTGTGCCCTATCCATTACACGACAAGTGGTGACAAAGTGTCCAAACCTTCCACATCTAGTGCATTGACGACATGGAAGACTTGCAGGGTGATGATACTTGCAAGTGTTGCATTGAGGATGGATTCCCGTGTAGGCTTTCTTGTTAGGAGGTTGAGTCACAGGATCCACAACAGCCTGGTTCTGATTATCGCCCATTCGTTTCTTAGAGTTCGAAGCAGTAGTGGCGGCCTTTGCTAAAACAGTCTTAGATTGTTCAACAACATGGGTGGTTTTCTTAGCAGACGTCTTGATGCCCTTCCTAACCAAGTTTCCTTTCTTTACGTGTTTGTCTGTTAATGTGGCTGCGAGTTGAATTGCTTCTTCTACAGTAGCGGGTTTGCTTCCAGTGACTACATCTTGAATCAGGTCAGGTAATCCCTCGATATATTTCTCGATTGCTCGCGAGATCGGGGTGACCATGTGTGGAACCAATATGCTGAGTTCATGATATCGAGTATTATACGCAAGATTCTCGCCACTGTCTTGTTTCAGCCCATGGAACTCTTCCTCCAGTTTCCTAATTTCGTTCCTAGGGCAGAATTTAGCGATCATGAGTTCCTTAACCTCAGCCCAAGATAAAGATAAAGCAACATCAGCTCCTCGATTGCGTTTTTCGCCATTCCACCAGGTTAGCGCCCCCTTTTGAAGGGCACTAGTAGCATAGCGAACGCGGAGTTCATCAGGACATTCACTGTTCACAAAGGTGCTCTCCATGCTTTCAAACCATTGGAGGAGGCCAGTAGCACCCTCCTCACCAGTGAATTTTGTGGGGTTGCAGGAGTTAAAGTGTTTGAAAGTGCACCGAAATTGAGTCGTACTTCCTGTGTTGGCACTGTTACTATTCTGGGTTATCTCACTGACAAGGTTTGGGATTACTGCAGCAATTTGCTCAGCGACTAAGGATGCGAGGCGACGGTCGGAACGTTGTCCAGAAGCACGAACAGGACGTTGGCTGGCATCACGGAGCATGCGGCGAGCAGACATTTATGTGGCAGTCAATGAATAATCATGAGATTAGAAAATGTAAGTGTATAACCGTACAGATGATTATGAAAGTATGAATTTGTAAGTAATATATGAAAATCATGAAATACAAAATATTGTATATGAAATGAGAGAGTATTATTGAAAAATTTGCATAAGATGCTTGGAGTGCCCTTGTCTAGCTGTAAAGCCCAACAAGAACATTGACTTTTCAAAGGAATTGAACCCAATGGTGATCAAAGAAGACATGCTTTAGCCTATAAGTGGACACTCACTCCAGGAATCCCCAGGTAAGCATAACAGGTCCGTTATTGGATTTATGCACTATACTTGCCTATGCCAGAAAACCCAGTGTACAGGCATCCACCCTTCCAGATTGCACGTGTTCTATCACACTCATTAAAGCTCAACAACTTTGAAGGAGCAAAATAAGGGTAGGCATCATGCCTAAGAGTGTCTTCATGAAAGTTACAGCTCCTGTTCCATGATAATGTAGACTTTCCAATCCTTGTAGGACACCATCTCTATGCACCAACCGATGGCGGAATCATCGAGGTGCCACGTAGTGACGATTGTTCAAAAGCTCATGGTACTAAAATGTAAATATTTGATTATTGAATATTGTTTTACAACATGTGAAATTAAATACAAGACAACAAAAATAAAGATAATTGATTGATTTAAGCTAAGTCCAAAGTCCTATGTGAAGCGTCAAGCAGCTTATCCTGAAACATGCACGAAAATAATTTTGTCAACATATGATGTTGGTGAGTACTACTTAGTTTTGTACATATAGTATAAGTTTGAAAAGTAGTACAATTCATGTGTCTAGTATCACCAAGGCATTATATAAACACGCAAGTAACCAAACAAGACAAAGATCAAATGTAAAGTTGATAAGATGAAATTGATAATGAGCACCCTAACACGTGTCAAGTCTAAAAGAGCACCATAACATAAGTTATGTCTAAATGAGCACCGTAACATAAGTTACGTCTGTATGTAAAGAGCACCATAACATAAGTTATGTCTAGATGTATGATTTTGTATGTAAGCTACGTTCATGTTCAAACATAAGCACAAAGATAAACAAGACACGTATATGAATTGTAAATGAATAAAAATGTATGTGTAAATGAATATAAAGGTTTTGTATACTTGTGCATGAATCACCCCAAAAGTTGTAAAAGCGAAAAAGGGGATAAGTAATACTCACAGTTCACGTAATAGTTTGAAATTCAACTGGACAACGAAATATGCGTTGGAATTATCCCAAAGGATCAACCTAAAGAATTTGATAGCGTGTAAGGGAAATAATTCTATGATACATGTATTTCTAGGGTTTCGAATTGGGGATAAGTATTTATTTGATTAATAATTAAATTGTTTATTAAATATAAGAAATTTAACGAATAAATAAATAAAAGTCTTTTTTGTAAATTTTTAAGTTGAATATAGTCACAACATATGGTTTTAAGTATGAAAATAATTTTTATAAAATTATTTTCTTGAAAATAGAATATATAATCTATTTATTTCAACTTGTCTAAATATAACTTTAATATCTAAAAATATTTAAATTAAAGAATTTCTGAATTAAAAATTGTATTTCAGTTCTAGATAGTTAGAAATAATTTATATAAAATTTTGGTGCATAAATATTGAATAATGAATTTATTATGATTTATTTATGATTAAAACTAACAAAAATTAATTAAAAATATAAAATGCACAGTTTTTCTGAATTAAAAATAATTTATGAAATGTTTAAGGATATACAAGTTTAGAATAATTTTTGTGAGATTTAATAAAATCGTTTAGATATTTTTATTGAATTTTATAATTATAAATGAATAAACTTGTATTATTAATAATATATATTAAATAATTTATTTTTGAAAAACTAAAAATTGTAAAATGAACTTTACCATTAGAAGATCATACAGTAATTTTTGTAGAATTTAATAAGCACTTTTAGTATTTAAAAACTATTTTAAAAAAAATAATATGTTAAATATATATATATATATATAAGAAAGGTAAAAAAAATGTTGTTGGTTGTGGGGCTCGAACCTGGGCCCTTGGCCGGTTCAATGTCTTTAGCCAAACACCCCAACCAACTGGTCTGTACATCAGATTTGTATATGTTTCAGTTTTTAAAACATTTATTATATACGTGGTTTGGTCATCTTCCCCAAATAAAACATAAGAACCCTAGCTTGCTCAATAATCTTAATTAACATCCAATAGCCCCTGAAATGATGGGGCTATTGCTCGTGGACTACTGAAAAACAAAACCAACCAAAGAGAAAGACTTACAATTCGATTAATAGGCTTGATTGAATGAGTCAACTGAAAAGTCAACAAGATCAAATTGCGAGTTTCATGAAGTGGTTGAGAGAAAATTAAGATTAGGGGAAGTGATTTCGGCACTTTTAGGACAGAAAG
Source organism: Ambrosia x helenae (assembly GCA_030844895.1). Classification (NCBI taxonomy): domain Eukaryota; kingdom Viridiplantae; phylum Streptophyta; class Magnoliopsida; order Asterales; family Asteraceae; genus Ambrosia; species Ambrosia x helenae. The sequence goes on along the minus strand of CM061226.1, from coordinate 100,351,116 downwards.
GGGCGTCCAATTTATAGTGATATCGTGTAAAGGGAAAGTCTTGATGATGGCATCGAGCTCGGTAAAAAAAACGGGAAATTAGGCTTGATTAGGGGCTGTTTACACGAATTAAGGTATTTATTATACGTGTTTGATGATTTTCGGTCAATTAGAAACATTAAATGTTGCTTATTGTTCCACAATTCCAGCTTGAGTTGACTTTCCTTTTTTTGGCCCCTTGGTCGTCGCGCAGTAGAGACAAGCAAGGAAGGAGAAGGGATCAGAGGTGTAAGGGGTTAAATGTGACACCCGGCATGTTTGGGTCAACACTTTATGAACACATAAGTCTACCTTAGCGAGAAACGTTTACAAACAAACTTAACTGGGTTAGTTGAGTCGGGTCAAGTTAGGATGGTCCAGGGTACAATGATCTGGAGGATCATTGGGAGTCGTTTTGGTAATACACTGGTACCGGGTTCCGTTGTTGGTGACATTACATGAACTAATTAAGTATATGTGTAGATTATGGGTCGTGTGGTGGATTATATACATAGATGTGTTTAAATGATGTGTAGATAATTATTCATGCTTAAATATGATAAACATAGACTAAGGTTGCATGCTCATGTGTTAAGATGTGTTAGAATGCGTTAAACACGACAAACTGGAAAACTAGTTAAAAAGGGACTCTGGTTCGACCACTTCGAAGGGTCGAAGGAGACAAATTGCTTTGGTTCGACCCTTGTAAAGGGGCGAACCTGGGAACTGGGATGGAAAGTATTTCCTTCGACCACAGAAGGACTCATTCGACCCTGAGAAGGGTCGAAGGAGGGCTCATTCGCCCATTGAAAAGGGGCGAATGTGGACATAGTATAAATACCACACTTTGTCATTTTTCACCATTTCACAAACCCTAACCGTCTCAAAACACTCTCTAGCAACTTTAAACATTGGGGAAGGAGTTTTTGCCCTTGTTTTCTATAATCTAACCTACAAACATCTTCTACACAAAGATCAAAGGTGTGTTCTTCATTCTAAATCATTTTTAAAGCATTCCAATTCGTTTTTATTAAACCCCAAGAGTCCAGATCTGATACAAACATGTTTTCATGGATAAAAACCTTCCTAATGTCTTTCTAAACAAAACCTATTCATAAACAATGAGTTTTCATACAAACTAACATGTGTTAATGGTGTTTTATGTGATGTTATGTATTGTTTGATGATTGATTGTTGTATAGATGTTATAACAATGATCTAGGACTGTTATTGATGAGGTTTTATGATTGAGATAGGTTACAATTGATTATTGGTGATGTTTTATCCATTTTGGGGATTTTGGGTTAGATCTAGGGCTTGTTCACGATGATAGTGATAAGGATATGATTGGGGGATTTATTGTTCATGGTAATCTGAGTATATTAAGTTGATTATTGATTGATTTCATAAAGTTTCCTAATTGGGTAAAGATTGCATGCATGATGATGTGACATCTCCATAATTTACTATTTTGGGAAACTTGTAAAACGACTAGATTTTGGTGTAAAATCGGTAGGGCTTTGTAGGGATAAGTTATCCATGCTTGACTGCTGTGTTTGATGATGTTTCGAGTCGTTTTGAATGTGTTTGAAGCGTTTTTAGGAAAAATTGCACAACAGGGGCGAACCTGGCCTCCTTCGACCGGTCGATGGTGCGAAGGAGGGACTCCAGGGTCGAACCTGGTCACTAACTGGTCGAACGTATTGCAAATGGGCAAAGGAGGGAGAAAATGGGCGAAGGTAGCCACATTCGACCATTTAAGGCCTCCTTCGACCGCTTAAAACTACATTCGACCCTACGATTACTAAAATGAGATTTTTGATGCAAACTAAGTGTTTGGTGCTTGAAACTTATGTGTTAAACTTATGTGCATGACTAGTTGATGTAATGGGTCACCAACGGGATGTCGGGTCGGTCCGGGATGTCCGGTTAACGTTTAAACACACTTTTTAACACACGTAGTCAAGATCTGGACAATCGGGGACTAGTTAGCCTTCGGGTTAATAGTCATCACACTTATGTAAACTCATTGATAGGTTGTCATTAGTTGGGATTATCATACACGTACTGGATTTATAATTACCAGAAGACGCACTCTAAGGTGAGTTTCACGGCCCCACTCTTTTACTGGTTTTACGATTTCGGGGTAGAAAACATGCTGTGTTCTTTAACGTGTGTCAAATGTGTCTTTCCTAAAAGGCGTGGCAACTATGTTTTTGGGTACTCATGTATTCACTATTTTTTGGGAGTGTTCATTTGGGTTCAAGGTATTCATTTATGTTCTGTATTATATGGCCTATGTTGTGGCAGTTCGTTAGCCGTGGTGCGGTAGTTCGTTAGCCCTTATGTGGTAGTTCGTTAGCTATGATATAGTAGTTCGTTGACCATGGGATGGTAGTTCGTTAGCTATGATATAGTAGTTCGTTGACCATGGGATGGTAGTTCGTTAACCGCGGTGGGCGATGGTTCGTTTGGGAGGTTCGTTATGGAGTTCAAACGTTTAACGAGTGTTTTCATCAGTCGGTAGTATCATGATAGTCTTACAAAAGTTCGTGAAACGTTTTACTTAAAAACCTGTGAACTCACCGGCATTATTTGCTGACGTTTTTAGCATGTTTGTCTCAGGTCGCTAAGGTAGCAGCTGTCGATAGGCGCACGGAGTCTCACGGCGTCTAGGATTAATGTGCATCTCATTTAGTATTTTTCAGACGTTCGTACTTTTGATTTCATGTTGTAACTAAGTTTTGCGCTTCCGCAGCGATGGATCATTTATGAAAAACTTAATGGTTTGATTATGTCATTTTTACGTATCATATAGTGTTGTTTATTGTGACCGTTGACTTGGATCCTGGTGTGTCACGCGCCTCGCGGTAAAACCCCGCACGTGGAAATGTGAGGGTGTGACATTAAATGTAATTAGGGTTGGGTTTAAAACAAGAATGAGCCATAGCTCAAATGGTTTGTGTGTGTGTGGTTATGTTCGAACCGGCTCTCTGCCCGGGTTCAAATCCAGGTTGGAGCACTCTTTTTTTTTTGTTTAAAACAGAAAGGGAAAGGAGAGGGCTTGGGCCAGACCTTGGGCTCACGTGTTGGGCTGGACCGAGTAGCAGCAGACTAGGGAAGGGGAAGGAGTCTGGGCTTGATGTTTGGGCTCATGTGATGGGTAAAGGGATGGTTGGTTTGGGTTATGTTAATGGTGAAGGATGGTTGATTAATGTAATGTCCAAACCAAATTTTTTTTATTATTATCATTATTATTGTTAATATTTATTATTATTATTATTATTATTATTATAAATGAGGATAAAATGTGACGTACAAGATAGGAGGTACGAAATATATATATATATAGTGATAAAAGTGACGGATGTCACATGTTGATTGATTTATTTTATTTATTTGTTTTGAACAACATGAAAGTCTCACAAAAAAACTTGACTAATTGCATTGTGTTATTCTTAATTTGTTTATTTGACTTTTGAATTTTAAGTATTAAAATTAATATGTATTTGTTGAGCATAGTTTAACATCTAAAACAATGACCAAAATAAAAAAAAAACTTAATAATCATTTGTCAAATATTGTAACAAACTTAATTTTAAACTTAGAATAACAGATCAAATATTGTAAAAAGAATCATGTATTTTCTTTTATTAATGATTTTAGTTACAACTATGATTATTAATATAATTAATAAAATTCATTTTAATAAATTTATAATATACTTTTGCAAATCAATTATTATAATTAAATTTGAATTTATTGTATTAAATTAAATAAGAAAATGAGAGAATTCATGAGGGAGTGCCATGTGTCCCTTATGTGTTTTCTTTTATTATATAGTGTAGATGTAGATGTAGATGTAGATGTAGATTATTTTTCTTTCCATTCTAAATTTTATACAATTTTATTTTTTTTATATCTACAACAATTTTATATATGATAGATTAAAGACATATTACTATTTCCATAAAATATTTTAAATGCGTAAATTTCATGATAATTTCATACCTCTTCATTGCATAAATTTCTATTAATATATATAAAATAATTGATGTTTGATGACATGACATTCAATGGTGGTCTCAACCCTCCCTTGAATGTGCCACGTGGCATAATAAGGTGCAATTTTTTTTTTTTATTTTTTGTTTTTTTATTAAATTACATAAAAACTACCAATCATCATATATAATCCCCTTCTTCTCACCCCAAACCCTAATAATCTTTTATTCTCTATCCATTTCTCCCTCTACAACCCTAGAACTCTTATCGAATCAGGAGCCGACGTTACCTACTTCAACGAAGATGGTCTGACACCTCTAATGCTCGCTGCCAAGCACGGCCACGCAAGTATCGTCAAAACCCTACTCGACGCCAGTGCTCCTTGGAACGCCATCTCCCCTTCCAATCTCTCTGTCGGTGACTTCACCATGGATGTCGCTCACCAACATGCCTTTGGTATTCTGCTCAATACAGGTCATTATTATTGTTGTTATTATTTTGTTTTGGGTTTTAGTTGTTCTATTTTGAATATGGTCGTGTTCCTTTATTCGACTTCTGACTCTCGCCGTTGTTGACTCTATTCTTCGGTAATAATATTGTTCCTTCTTATAATATGTTGCCACCTTCCTAAATTTACAATGTGCCTCTTTTATAATATTCCTGCCATAATTTTTTAGGTTATAAATATTAGGTCTCCTTCATTCCTCCATAAATTCCCCGCTTCTCTTTTCTTTTTTTTCTTTACGAGACCTTGTCTCATTGTTCTTTTTCCTTTCGATGTGATGTCTATTGCCACTGGTCACGAGCGTGCGGAGCTTGAAGCTGAGCTTCGGACCTCTTTTAATTGGTTTAGACTTTAGTTTTTTACTATTTTGACATTGATGTTTACTGGTATCTGTTTCTTTTAGTGTAATAATTAGGGTCGGGATATTTTTTATATCAATTTTCCCGAAGGACCCTTCGGAACCAAGGCAAGTCGAATGATTATATATAGTTTGATTTTGCTGACTTGGGTTTGTTTTGTTTTGTTTTTGTTTTGCTGATTAGGGTATATTTCAAAAGTTTATCTTGCTTAGTATTTGATTCTTTCTTTGTTACTAGGTTACGTTTGGCTGGATATGATTTTAGATGTATGTGGTTGTTTGTGTGTTTTTTTAAAGATATATGTGATATTTTATTTATGGGGTTGGATATGTTAGTGTTCTTTGTTTAATAGTGTTATTATACATGTTTCTATAGAAATATTATTTGAATCCAAATGTCGAATGTGTTGTACATATGGCATCGTGGGCGCTAAGTCCTGCTGTTGTTCTTCATACAGTGGCGGTTATAGTAGTTATGGGATCCGGATTCCGTTTATAATTCTGATTAGGACCTGATTATGGTGGTAAGTCCCATAACTTCTCTCCATTCCGTTTATGGTTACTGTTAAGTAAAACAATATTAGGATTATGGTGTTAGCATTGGATTTATAGATTGTTTTAGGTTACTGTTAAGTAAAACAATATTAGGATTATGGTAAGTCCCATAACTTCTCTCATCCCTATCCAATTGACCTAAAAATCGTATTCGATACACAAATCAATGATAAGACTTTTCTTCCTCACTTATAATTGTAACACCCGAACCGATGGCGGAAACATCGAGGTGTCACGTAGTGACGATTGTTCAATAGCTAATGGTACTAAAATGTAAATATTGATACATTGATTAAATAGTTTATTACATTGAAATTAGATATAAAGATACAATGATTCAAAGTAACAATATAAACTGAAATACAATGAATAAGAAATCTAAGTATAAATTCCAAAAGCTTAAAAAGCGTCTCAAAATAACCTGAAACATGTACGAAAATATTATAGGTCAGTACAAAAAATGTATTGGTGAGCATACTCTGTTTTGAATACATATAGTATAAAAAACGTTTCGCAATACATGTGTTGTACCATTTGCAATTATGTAATAAGTAATATCCGTTCAAAATCAACCCTAAGAATCAAGTATCAAGAATCAAGAATCAGACAACAACTTTGAAAACCATTTTTGAGTATAATGAATCACAAGACAATGACCAAGGTCTCTCAACAGAGTCACAAGGGATATATACCATAGTACTATTCATTGAAATGGCAGGTCCTCAAAGGTTAATAATTTTGACAAGTCATAGACACACAAATTAACATAACGCAAACACACATGAGAATTGCATTTAGTGAAAGAATAACATTTAGTCATAGTGTACATGAATAGCCCCAAAAGAGTAAAACATGAAAAGGGGAAAATATATACTCACATCCGCTAAGCTGAATTATCCTCTAAGCGTTATGAATGTATGTGAGGCGAATCCCAAAGTCTCAACCTAAAGTTTCAAGTTTCCAACAAAAGTGTCTAAGCTTAAAAGAGTCTAGGGTTCCTAATCTAAGGCATCTAGGATGTCTAGTCTAAATTTGGGGGTTTTAAGTTTAATATAAGGATGATGCGCCAAAACAATTTAATAGTTTATAAGGAACAAAATACAGGAATCCATGAGGTAAATCAAGAGTATAACTTAGGTTCATATTATGAAATATAAACCAAGTTATATAATAAAAGTCATGATGAAAGAAATAAATTTAATAATCTTAAAATATAATCATTTATATTTATTATATTAAATATAAATAATTTTATTGATTATTAATGAGGTATGAAAAAATGAATAACTTTAAGTTTACAAACTAAATATTTTATATAAAAGTCATAAATTTGAAATAAATTATAAAATGGTTTTGAAAATAAGGTTCTCTATGGAAACTGTATCTACTGACCTAGAAGGTCTCAAAATAATTTTTATAGAAATTTTGTAATTAAAATCGATTTATTATGAAGTTTATATGTTTAAATGTTAATTTACTCCATAAAAATGAGATATCATATAAAGACATTATAAAACAAAGTAAAACTAATGTGAACATGATTCTAACATGATGAAATATTTTTACTCAAATTTTCATATTAAAATAATTAAATTTTGATTTTATATGATTTAAATATGAATAAAGTATCATATGCAAAAATAATTGGAAAAACTCACAACGTAGCTAGTCCAATTTGTAGAAATAAAACCGAAATAAAACTCAAGATGAAGCTTCCAAATTCGTCAGAAAACAAGAACTAATGAATTATGCTTGGACCTTAAAAGCGTAGGATAACTACTAATCTTGATCAGAAATTTAGGAACTCAAAACAGAATTATAGGTGCAAATTGAAATTGGTGAAACCCGCAACATGAATATAGTGAACAAATGATTTTTGTTTTTCCTTATGATAATAGGGCACATATATGTCTATATATATATATATATATATATATATATATATATATATATATATATAAACCATCCATTAAAACATGATTAATATTCATAAATTCCATCAAATGAGAGTCAATGGTACTAACGGTTTCAAATGGGGAGTCAATATAGTTTATTGTAGTAAATACCAAAATGAAATGTTGTTCTCATATGGATTTAAATAGTAATATGAAATAAACTAAATACTAATTTCTATATTTAATGCTATTATATATTTTTGTTTTTAGTTAGTATTCGTATTTCTGTTGAATAGCCACAATAATTAGTTTGAACAAACAAAACTTTACCACAAAATTTTATACGTTTTTAATGGCTGTTTTTAAAAACAAAATAAATGTTATAAGTAATTTTATTTTTAATGTATCAGTATTTAAAAATTTGGGGTGTTACAACACTACCCCAAACGTTACGAAAAAATATGGTTTATGCGATTTTCAGTTATGGATTATTGTCACTTTAGATCCCCAAAGTTATAATTTATTTATTAGAAAATTTGCAAATGTTACACTAATCAACCAGAATCAAGGAAAAATTATCTGAAACGAATACGGATTGAGGGTGAATCAAGATGGTTGGGTGTCGATGGTTTGGCCACAAAAACTTGATCCCAAAGATTAATGAGTAATAATTTACGTTTGATTCTTGTACAGCGAAAGGTTGTAATAGTTGGGTGAATGTTTTTGTATGTTCAATTTATAACTAGGTCGCAGAAAAGGAAGGTTTCAAAGATTGAGCCAAGTTAGTTGAAAATGAGTCAAATGAATTCAATTCACAAGCTGTAAACGCGTCATTGATGGTAATTGCGAGATGATTATGGCCGAGAAATGTGTGTCGGTCACATAACATCAAGTTTGTTTCCAAATTCGAGCCAAGGCGCGTTAATTTGAATATAGGTGTTGGTGGGTCTTGCAATCGTGTTTAGGTTATTAACACCTCATTCCCTATTTAGAACACAAGAACGATAGTGGCATAGTGGTTATGTTGTATTTCTGTAAGTTCGACCCGATCATTGACCAGGGTTCGAGACATGTGGTCGGCATTTTTTTTCTTTTGCTGATTTTTGACAATATTATCATCTTTTAAATGTTTTTATCAAACAAGATTTATAAACACTCATAAATCTAAAATGTATTATTATTATTATTATTATTATTATTATTATTATTATTATCATCATTATATAAACATATAAAGAGGTTAAAATATATTGTTTATTTGGAAAATTTTGTATTTATAAAAAAATTATAACTTTGACATAACAAACAAAAATTAAAATTTTTAGGAATGATGAGTACATAATATATGGTTACAAATACATGAGAATGTGATATAACAAATAAAAACGAGAATTTTACTAATTTGAATTTTGGGAAAATTTACATAAGGTTACACTCTCCCTTACTTTTGGTAACTTCGTCCCGAAGTTATTAAGAACATGAGATCGAGGGTGGTTAGGTAGATGTCAGTGCGACTGTGGTTTGGATTAAAGGATGGCAAAAGTTATAGGTAACAACGTAAACTGTTTATTTTGGATACGAGAAAAGATATGAATGAACTCTAAGTTGAGGTGGGGTGTGGATAAGAGTTGAGTTACATTGGTCTGAACTAACCAGGAGAATAAGGGTCCATATAAAGCACAAATCCTAAGTTTTGGGAATGCATGAGATCTAAATGAACTACCAAATAACGGAGGTTTATTATTGGTCCATCCCCCAGTCTCATTTTTGATGTATCATTAGTGCTTATATATAGGGTGTACCGCAACTAACCCACCACACCTCTGATACTTCAAAAACATGTTGGGTTTCTTACCAAAAAACCTAATAGAATTTCACACCACCCTAACGTACCTATAAATTCATGATTACGTTCTGGACCGCAATCACCAATTTACCTTACATTAGGGATTGTGTCCTTCTATGACTTTAAACTAAACACATATGCATAATAATGCATAACCACCTTGTGATTGTATCTTTGTATCAATGAGTCTAATGAATCTTTGTATCAAATTGCATGTTCAATGAATCCAAAAATGAGTCCATGTAACGACCGAAAGAATAAACATTCTATAATCTATAATTAATTAACATCTAATATTAATTAAGCTAATCCGGCCCAATGGAATCGGCCCAATATATTGAGCCCACTCGATATTAAAAGCCTGTTAAAACATTTTAGCCCAAAATATATTAGAATAACCATTGGACTTTAATTATGAAACCCAATACCCTTTGGCCCAACCTATTAAAATTACCTTGGCCCACAAGTCCATCCGGCCCAATACCTACAAGCCCAAACCACCGCCCATTTCCCTTGCTGTGAATGTACGCATCCATACATACATATTCTATACCATTTTGTATAATACACACAGAGAGAGAGAGAGAGAGAGAGTTACGTAGAGTGAGTGAGAGAAAGAGATTCACGTACAGGAAGAGAGAGAGGGCCGGCACCGGTTTCCTTCTCCGGACGAGTCCCTTCTCCGGCGAGGACCCGATATCAACAACTTACCATCTCTACTCTTTGGTCCTCTTCATGTAACGACCCAAGTGGCGCAACGGATTAGCATAAACAGGTTTAATTGTAATGATCACATTAAACTGAATTTCAATATTAATGAAATACATAAAATGTAGTCATAGCATCCTCTTCTTATCCAGATCTTCTATTCGTCAACTTGCTCTTTAATAATCTTGTATAAATACCTGACCACATGCTTAATGTACGTTAGTATTTTTATACTAGTGAGACATGCCGAGATTCTAGACATACTGTAATAATAACTCGAGTTTAACGAATATACAATTCTTTCTATATGGTTCGGTCATTCTAAGGTGGAATATATTATCGATGGAGCACCATACAAATGCTTATTGTGGTTCTAAACCTCTACTTGGTTTAGATAAATATATTCTCGTGAGTATAGATCGATTATATATGGTCCCGTAACCTCTAATTGGTTCAGGCTATACTCTATGATACTGAATGGATCCACTCTACGTAGTTTCTATTCGACCGAGTTCTATCAACTTGATAACACTTTTATAATATAAACCATACAAAATACTTTGATAACTACTAGACAAGCATGTAATCAACCCAAAAGCTTTTAAAGGGAAAGGGTCATGTACTCACCTTATACAATATTCTTCCCATTCTGCAGTTTATTCCCTATCAGTATATTCCAAGATGTATGGTACCTATTATAATTATTAACATTAGCGCGTGCAAGGCTTGTGCACGTGATAACGCCGGGGGGACAATATTATATTCTAATGTTATATATTCTTATATATATATATATATATATATTTGATAGCTTGATATACGTTTAATATTGTCGGGTTACATTATCGTCCCACACGTTTCACGTTTATAATAATAATATAATAATAGTAATGAAACTAACATAATAATATAATAGTATTAATTATAAACAATCTAACCTTCTCATATGACTTTGTATATCTTAATCGAGATCCTCTGCTCACAGTTACTAGTTTTCCCAAGAACACCGACTCAGTACCTCTCTCGTGGAACCAGGTTCGGGTTTAACTCCTCGGGTGGATCTAGGTTCCGGTTTAACTCCTCGTCACCTTTAAAAGAGGAGGTGACTAGATCGATCGGACCTTGGTTAACAAACTCGTATATTATACATCTTCTTCAATACACACCCGTATACATATAATATACACATGACCGGTTTAATGGTTAGTTCGTTGGTGTCGGTTTATCAAGTAGATGGTTATTGGTTATCGGAGATACTCGGAACAGAGCCGGTTACCGGTGGTTGCAGGTTGTGGTTTACGTTTGGTGGTGACTAGTCGAAGAGGAGAAGGACCCACCCGGAGAAGGTGACCGGTAACAGTGGGTGGTTGGAACAGGAGGAGTCGGCCGGTGGTGACCGATTGAGAAGCTATCATGGTGGTCCGGTTTGTTCGTTTTATCGGAGAAGAACGATTGGTGGAGTATAGAGGGACTGAGGGAGTAGGTGCTCGACTGTGTATAGTGGTTATCCGAATCGAGGATATTCAGGTGTGAGGTCACTGGAGGAGGCGAAGGTTACCGGGTAAGGACCGGAGGTGGTGACAGGCCGGAGAAGATGACCAGTTCCGGTCATCCCCGTAAGCTTTCCTCTCTATCTCATCGTACTCTCTCTCCCTCTCTTTATGATTTGGTGTAGTATGTTTGTAGGCTGAAAGTATACAATTATTATGAAGGTATACAGAAGTGATGCATGAATATGTGTATATATATTAGATGGATAAGATCATGCATATATATAATGATTGAATAATGATGATGAGATGATGATAAGGTTGTGAAGGCATGCGTGAGTTTCTCAACAGAAGAGGAGGAGTATTGTGACACCCGGCAAATTCTGGTTAACAACGTTGTCTAGATGAAAGTCTACCTTAGCGAGTCACGCGTACATTGTACTTAACTGGGTTAGTTAAGTCGGGTTATGGTTTGGGAACTATCGGTTTAGTCTAGAAGATCATTGGATGTGGGTCTAGAGGTTCATTAGATGTCGGTCCTTAACCAAGTGTACAAACGGTGATGATTTGTAGGATCGTCAGGACATACGGAACATACAAGTCTCGAGTCCCGGGAATTGGTGAACGAGTGTGAATATGTGTATTTACAAGTGTTATGTGTTTACAATCATTATGTGACTTGTCGGTATGTGAATATGTGTTAACATATGTTAAAACGGGGTTTAACGCGCAAAACACACGAAACCAGCCCCTATAGGCGATTAGGGAGGCCTAATCGCCTATAAGGGAGGCGAGTAGGCAATAATAGGGGCGAGTAGGTGCTACTCGTGTGCCCTAGGGGGCGAGTAGGCCCCAAATGCCTGAACATTCATGCGATTAGCATCCCTAATCGCGTGTACTGGCTGCATAATCGCGTGTTACGTGCTGGACGACTAAAAACGACTATAAATACCATACTTGACCTCATAAACTTCATTATACAAACCCTAGTCGTCCCATAACCCGCCCCAACACACACACAACCTCTGGAACACGATTTTTGATCAAAACACAAGGTTTCAAGCTTAATCCATCATTCTTTTACAAATCTAAGGTATGGTTTACATCCATGCAATCTTATAAACATTTTTATTCAATCCCTAATAGTCCAAACCTGTTCTAAAACGGAAAAGCTTTCTGAAAATCGTTAATAAGTGTTGTTAATCGGATTTTAACTAGTATGCATGTGTTATGTGTGTTTATGATTGGAAAGCTAGGGTTTTTATGATTCAAGATGAATGATTAACATGTTATTAGGTTAATTCAGAATACTAATGATATTATGATGATAAAATCTGAGAATTGATTATTAGGGTTATAGTTATGCATGTTAGTGTGGTGTTTCATGCTATGTTTATGGCGTTTGGATTACGTGATTTGCATGCAGGGCTGATAATACGAGGCAAAACGAAGGGTTTTAGTTGAAACATGTTTAGGGTAGTGTTTGGGATGATATTGGGTAGTTACACACGTTCTGGATCTGATTTGGAGCGTTAAACGCGCGAAAAACCGGAACAGCAAGGTTACAGGCGAGTAGCATTCCTAATCGCCTATGTTAGAGGCGAGTAGGATGCTAATCGCCCATAATTCATGCGATTAGGGCTAAATGCTAGTATGTTCATGCGAGTAGAGGCCTAAATGCTAGTAGTTACATGTGGTATAGCCTAAATGCTAGTAGTTACATGTGGTATAGCCAAAATGCTAGTAATTTCATATGGTATAGCTTCTAATCGCCTATAATAGAGGCGATTAGGGTTCCTAAATGCTAGTTGACCAACCTAAATGCTAGTTGACTTTTCCTAATCGCGTGTACTGCTGCTGTAAGTGTAAATTAGCATTCCGAGACCCGATTTGACATGTAGTAACATGCTAGGAACCCCGTAACATATCTAATAACTTGGTAACATATGTTTGGATGTAATTCAGTGATACGTGAACTATGTGCTATAACTTGTTGTGTGTTAACGTATGTTAAGTGTGATTGCATGATTGCATGTTTGAGAGCGTAAACATAACACGGGGAGTCTCGGGTCACCAATGGGATGTCGAGTCTTGTACTTTGGGTCAGTTAAACAGTCACGGTGTTTTCAAACGAACTTGGTTATGGTCTGGACATCTAGGGACTAATTAACCTGCGGGTTATTAGTCTAAGTACTTGTAACTGTCATATGTTAGGTCGCCGCTTTACGGGACTAGCATAGCAGCTGAGTTTACTCGGGTTAAGGAGTAACGCAACTTAAGGTGAGTTTACGGCCCCTCTTTTAAACTAGTTTCATATTTTCGGGGGAGAAAACATGTGTTAAAACGATTATGTGGTAACTACTGTCATACTATGGGTTTCTATTGTGTACTACAAGATCTTTGGAAGTCCCGGGGGGAACCATGAATGTGCGGGTTTGCACAACGGGGAAATGTGAATAGCGCTATTGGGAGTGACCAACCCCGCTCGTCGGCTTGGAGGGCCGGGCGAGTGCATATTGTCTCAAACAGGAACAACAGGAACAACTGGTTTACTTTTCGGGCACAACATCTGGTATTCGAGTTAGTAATGGTTTTCCAATTGTGGTAGTAACAAAACATACGCCTAGCTAGCGTACACTGGTTTTCGATTTGTTATAGTATGGACAGGTTGACTTGGTACTTGGATACAAAACCTGTAAACTCACCAGCATTTTTGTGCTGACGTAAACTTTTACATGTTTTCTTAGGTCGCTAAGGTAGCACAACTGGACTAGGGTGCACGCGTCTGCACGGCGTCTAGTTAGAGTCGCATGGTTTTCACATGTTGAACATTTGGTTTACTTTTAAGATATTGTTTTGAATAAGCTTCCGCTGTAAACGGGGATTTTAAACTATGTTTTGAAATTGCATTATATTCATTTAGACTTGTTTATTGTGATCGTTGGTTTGGATCCTGGTTTGTCATGCGCCTCGCGGTAAAACTCCGCAAGTGGATTTTGAGGGTGTGACAAGTATATATTATACCAAATGAGATGCATGAATCATATGTCAAGGTAATGATAAGATAAGGATTATGATAGGATGATGATTACTTGATGATGAGGAAGTAGGACATGTGGCCGAGCTTTAGAGATTGAGTGTAAGATATGGATATGAATGTGTAGGTGTGCGTGAGTTTTAAGCAAGAATAGAAGGGAGTGAATGTAATGATTGGATAAGGAGGATGGACAGAAAGATGGCGTGAGTGTATATAATATGCATGTATGATAAAGAAGGTAAATTCAATGTATCATATAGGAGGAGTGCATGAATGTATAATATGATAAGGATGATGAAGAATTAGTGTGGTTTGGGCCGGATAGTTCTAGTGAGCCGAGATGTTTAACGGGCCGAAGGGGTGTTGGGCTTTTACAACTGGAGTCCAATTATTATAGGCTAATATGTTTTGGTCTTTTATTATCGGATGGGCTCGATATATTGGGCCGATTCCATTGGGCCGGATTAGCTTAGTTATAATATTAGACAATTATATTAATTAATCATAAATTATATATATAATTTTGGGTACTTAACAACGGGATATTACATTCTCCCCAACCTATTGGAATCTCGTCCTCGAGATTCGATTTGAATTATCTTATAATGTTTAATAAATATCTTTTGGTTACTTATTTTTGATAATCTTTATAATACTTATTATTAGGTTCTCCCCAACCTATAGAACTTGTCCCCTATTTATTTTTCAATTGATATTTTCTAAACTCTTATAATGACAGGGTTAAAATCTTAAATGCTTAATTCTAGAGTCCCCTCTTAGCGTTATATAATTCAAGCTTATAAAGCTTTAGATGGCTTTCTATTCTTAATGGTTTCTCGTAATATCATTTATCTTTGGCCAATCCCTTGGCCGCATCAATTCTTATTATAAACTTTCTTGTGGTGGTATGATATCCCCATACCCTATTATTTCTCTTAAATCATGATATTTATAATTATGTATTCACCAAATTAATATATTCTGGAATTATGAATCTTAGGATAATTCATTCTTGACCAATCGTCTATACTAATTCTCATTGTGGATTTTCTAGTGATGGTATCTTAACCATTCTTTTATTATATAACGATGACTCGGTATATCCCAAGTTAATATTCTTGATACGTATCTATAATAATCCTAACGATCGATAGTTTATTTATCCTTGGTTTGTTAACAATAATATAAGATATCTTAGATTTTCTTTTCAAATTTCTATAAATTTCTTTTAATATGTATTCTGGAAATAAACCACTGGATAGTCACTTATCAGGTTGTCGTAGACATATGAAATCGTATAAATGTTATAATCTTAGATCATGAGATTTGTTTTCTATAACCTATCGGCTTATTCGAGTTTGATAAGTATAAACGAATATTTTCAGGAGCAGCGAGCTTATAGTTATTTTGGTGCTGTAATAAATATTCAGGTTGAGGCGAGGCTTCGCAGAAAGTTCAAATGAATAACCGTATAAAGTGGATCTTTACAAGGAATCATTTATACTTGAGTGGAATATATTTAACGCGTAAATAATTCTCAAGAGTTTTTATGAAGCAGGATTCTTTCATCATACAAAACGAAGATGATCGAGATAATACGTCGAGACTTATATGATGTCAAGAGAATTATTCATGCCGTGAATAATTCGCCAATCTCATTCATTTATGGATTTAATACGTATTCCTTATATATGGAATTGATCATAACAAAATTTTCCATTGGAATGAAAATGGTCAACTGGTGATTGAATCGGAAGATCAAGAATAACCATTCATGAGGTTGATATAATAATTTATTTTAGGAGATCTGCTAAGAGGCGCTCATATATATATTGAAAAATGATCCTCATCGTATAGAATATTTTCTATGTATGCGAAAGATTATAATAGAGTTCTTTATTTGTGTAAAATGACCAGAATATGACCGAAATGAGTCAATCTATTTGTAAGATACTTGATAATCTAGTAATATATTCGTCAGAATAGATCAATCCTGCATCGAATAAAATATATTATGTTGATCAAACTGAAGGATCTCTAGATACTATTATTAAAGTATTGGCAACATCTGTTAGGAAGTACAAGAATTCTCTCCGACATTGGATAGGGTACCTGTTCCTTTACAGTATCCTATGTCCCTACACGAAATCCTGTGGGAAATGTCCGGATATACCTCTTATAAGGGTCCGGATCTCTTTTTGCCACAGGGGTTGCATAGAGGACATGCAGCCATTTTTGATTCTACATACTGATTTGATTGCTAGATTTTAATCAGTTCTGTATACGGATGAATATGGTTACGAACAAGATTCTTATTTCAAGATCTAGGCTGCCATGGATGTGCCTAATTCACAGAATCTCGATTTACAGATGATGGTTTATCGTTACGATATATCACACCTTTAGTATAATCAAAGTTCTCTTATCATATTGTCACAAGTGTTAGGTCTCGTGACTCAAAGGTTGAGGTTAACGAGCACAATAATTATTCAGGAAATTTTTCCAAATTTCTTAAACAAATTAGTTTGGAATAGAGAATGATAATGGTTTGCACTTTTCTAAAGAAGTACTCCTTGGGTTAAATACCACTTTTTCAAACGTTAAACCAATACCATGAAGGACTTCATAATGGTCGGGGGTTCTACTAGTTATACTGACAGAGAAGTTTTTGGAATTCTTCTAATTGCAACCATGGTCGTCACAATTTTTACCTATCGGGTTTAGTGCTCTAACTCTTTTTATATCAAATATTCTATTCTTTTCTTCGAGGCTCTAGACAATGGAATAGTAGTGGAAATACCATTGGTGTATTATAGTTTCACATCTTTCTCAAATTAGCAAGTCTTTGAACTTGATTTCATTTGAATGATGCGAAATAAATGGATATATACTAAAATATACCTATTTGTCTTTATATTCTTAGAATAAATAACTAACTTCATATTTGAAAACTTAATTTGTCACGGGAAGACTTATAAATTTCTAAAACTTAACATGTCATTAGATTATCTGTGGGACCTAATATTCGGGTCGGAGTTTTAAAATGCTTTTACGGTATCATAAGTTGGGATAAATAACTAAAAGATCTCAGTAGACTACAAAATCTCACGTAAATAGGGGATACTTTGACATATCCTAAGTTAAGAACATGATATACTGAGGTTGGGCAGTGGTATTGATCGGGTAAGGGTAGTTTCTAGGATTCTAGAGTAACGATTAATAATAGTGTTGATAACCGAAACGTTGATATATAATATGAACATATCGTCTATAGATTTGTTTAGATTCGGGTTTCAAATTTTGATGAACCAAACTAGATGGCGAAAGTTTTTCTGAGAATGAAGTCAAGGTGATAGGTTTTTATATCGGAGATGTTTTTAGATGTGACTTCGAACTTGAATGTCCAACGAGAGAATGTTAGACTTTAATCTAGAAAAGGAAAGTGATCGGAAATATTTCCAACAAAGACTTTGAATATCCAAAGTATTCTAGAATTTCTAATGACATGTGGCTTGATTTAATATAAGCTTTAATATTACTTTTGTTGATTCGTTCAGATCGGGATGACACTGATTCATAATAATATGAGTTGGATTTTAATATTCTTTTATCGACTTCTTATAAGATTTCTAGGTTGAAAATAGTTTCCTAGATTCAAGAAATGAAATTTTAAAGGAATTATATATATTTCCGGATATTTTGTAAAAATATATGTATTGATGGTTTCAAATGATAAGTTAGACGAAATGGTATATTCTTATAGAATATATTTATGTTTTACTTGGATTTCATCAGGGTGTCAGATAAAACAAATTTTGTCGGAGGGATAAAGCTTGATCACAGGAATGCTCAAGTGGGAGTACAATATTTGTACAATTTTCTTTAATAATCGTATATATATTCTTCTAATTATGTCTGATTTTGAACACTTTTAAACATGAATTTCTTTTAAGGAAGGTTATTACCTTTAATTTTCCTGTCTTTTGATATAACGGATTTGTAATTTTTCATGTGATATGATATGGAATGTGGATTCTTTATTCTTAACACGTTGCTCTTATATTCTTTTATTTAATACGAGAGATAGAAAGAATACTTCTATAATAACATATCTATACTTTATAAAGTTCTTGTTTATAGATAATTCATATTTCTTGTATTTCTTATATTTTGGTATTACCAAAGAATTTTCTAGAAATCAATCGTGCCTGTAAATTCACAATTTTCTGCGCACAAAAATTGTCAATTTACCTCACAATATTATTCTAGTAATTTCCTTGATAATTTTTCTATATTTTCTTATAATTTTTATGGACATAGATTTCTTCCTAAAATATTTTTGGTTGATCTTGGATCAGAAGAGGATTTCTATTAATTAAACCTGCTGCTCTGATACCACCTGTAACGACCCAAGTGGCGCAGCGGATTAGCATAAACAGGTTTAATTGTAATGATCACATTAAACTGAATTTCAATATTAATGAAATACATAAAATGTAGTCATAGCATCCTCTTCTTATCCAGATCTTCTATTCGTCAACTTGCTCTTTAATAATCTTGTATAAATACCTGACCACATGCTTAAAGTACGTTAGTATTTTTATACTAGTGAGACATGCCGAGATTCTAGACATACTATAATAATAACTCGAGTTTAACGAATATACAATTCTTTCTATATGGTTCGGTCATTCTAAGGTGGAATATATTATCGATGGAGCACCATACAAATGCTTATTGTGGTTCTAAACCTCTACTTGGTTTAGATAAATATATTCTCGTGAGTATAGATCGATTATATATGGTCCCGTAACCTCTAATTGGTTCAGGCTATACTCTATGATACCGAATGGATCCACTCTACGTAGTTTCTATTCGACCGAGTTCTATCAACTTGATAACACTTTTATAATATAAACCATACAAAATACTTTGATAACTACTAGACAAGCATGTAATCAACCCAAAAGCTTTTAAAGGGAAAGGGTCATGTACTCACCTTATACAATATTCTTCCCATTCTGCAGTTTATTCCCTATCAGTATATTCCAAGATGTATGGTACCTATTATAATTATTAACATTAGCGCGTGCAAGGCTTGTGCACGTGATAACACCGGGGGACAATATTATATTCTAATGTTATATATTCTTATATATATATATATTTGATAGCTTGATATACGTTTAATATTGTCGGGTTACATTATCGTCCCACACGTTTCACGTTTATAATAATAATATAATAATAGTAATGAAACTAACATAATAATATAATAGTATTAATTATAAACAATCTAACCTTCTCATATGACTTTGTATATCTTAATCGAGATCCTCTGCTCACAGTTACTAGTTTTCCCAAGAACACCGACTCAGTACCTCTCTCGTGGAACCAGGTTCGGGTTTAACTCCTCGGGTGGATCTAGGTTCCGGTTTAACTCCTCGTCACCTTTAAAAGAGGAGGTGACTAGATCGATCGGACCTTGGTTAACAAACTCGTATATTATACATCTTCTTCAATACACACCCGTATACATATAATATACACATGACCGGTTTAATGGTTAGTTCGTTGGTGTCGGTTTATCGAGTAGATGGTTATTGGTTATCGGAGATACTCGGAACAGAGCCGGTTACCGGTGGTTGCAGGTTGTGGTTTACGTTTGGTGGTGACTAGTCGAAGAGGAGAAGGACCCACCCGGAGAAGGTGACCGGTAACAGTGGGTGGTTGGAACAGGAGGAGTCGGCCGGTGGTGACCGATTGAGAAGCTATCATGGTGGTCCGGTTTGTTCGTTTTATCGGAGAAGAACGATCGGTGGAGTATAGAGGGACTGAGGGAGTAGGTGCTCGACTGTGTATAGTGGTTATCCGAACCGAGGATATTCAGGTGTGAGGTCACTGGAGGAGGCGAAGGTTACCGGGTAAGGACCGGAGGTGGTGACAGGCCGGAGAAGATGACCAGTTCCGGTCATCCCCGTAAGCTTTCCTCTCTATCTCATCGTACTCTCTCTCCCTCTCTTTATGATTTGGTGTAGTATGTTTGTAGGCTGAAAGTATACAATTATTATGAAGGTATACAGAAGTGATGCATGAATATGTGTATATATATTAGATGGATAAGATCATGCATATATATAATGATTGAATAATGATGATGAGATGATGATAAGGTTGTGAAGGCATGCGTGAGTTTCTCAACAGAAGAGGAGGAGTATATATTATACCAAATGAGATGCATGAATCATATGTCAAGGTAATGATAAGATAAGGATTATGATAGGATGATGATTACTTGATGATGAGGAAGTAGGACATGTGGCCGAGCTTTAGAGATTGAGTGTAAGATATGGATATGAATGTGTAGGTGTGCGTGAGTTTTAAGCAAGAATAGAAGGGAGTGAATGTAATGATTGGATAAGGAGGATGGACAGAAAGATGGCGTGAGTGTATATAATATGCATGTATGATAAAGAAGGTAAATTCAATGTATCATATAGGAGGAGTGCATGAATGTATAATATGATAAGGATGATGAAGAATTAGTGTGGTTTGGGCCGGATAGTTCTAGGGAGCCGAGATGTTTAACGGGCCGAAGGGGTGTTGGGCTTTTACAACTGGAGTCCAATTATTATAGGCTAATATGTTTTGGTCTTTTATTATCGGATGGGCTCGATATATTGGGCCGATTCCATTGGGCCGGATTAGCTTAGTTATAATATTAGACAATTATATTAATTAATCATAAATTATATATATAATTTTGGGTACTTAACAACGGGGTATTACACTTCACCAGCCGAACTTTGATCTCCGGCGAGCATCGTAGTATAACCATCACTTTTATAAATCATCTTCTCCGGCGGGGGTTGATAATCCGGCGAGTACTATCCTAAATATACATATGATAATCCGACAGCTTTATTTATAATGATAATATCCCATCTTGTTTACCAAGTTCCAAACACCCCGATAATAACCACCTTGATAAATCTTCTTCTCCGGTCACCTTCGGTTATCTTCTCCGGCGGGTTGGGTCTCCGACTAGTCATCTTGATCACCAACTGTTATTTCCTTTGATCACATCATCATCACCAGTTCCGTTTATCACTACCTTCGGGTTCCCATGACACCCGTTCAATATGTACAGGTCATCACCTGTCAACACCGGTTGCCTTCTCCGGCACCGGTCATCCTTCCAAATCTGTTACCGTTCATCTTCACGTACATGTGTACATATATTATATGTATACATGTGTATATCGGAATAGAGGTATGATATATCTCTTTTTACCCAAGGACCGAGTTACTCTCCGACTATTCATCTTCTCCAACTAGTCACGTCGTTCACAGTATTCAACTCTAAACCCGACTACTTCTTGTTCCGCTAACTCGACATCACTCTTCAGTCTCAATAAGCTATTATCTCCGAACTACCTTATGATAAGAACCCGGAAACCAACCAGTTATAAACTAAACCCGGTTACTATCATTTGGCATCGAATGGTTCTACTTATATTCTTGACTGGTTCTTGACGTATGCGGACAAGCTAGAACGTGGTTATTATTATTACTTACTACCCTCTTTAATCCTGCTATTCATGGACCGGAAACGGAAGAGGAGGAGAGTTCAGGGAGACGATGACCGTTTCTTGCTATATTACTTATTACACACAGTGGTGTGTACTTGATCTAATTATATCACCCGGGTTCGACCTGTTTAAAACACCGGTCAACATTAGTGAAGACAGAAAGGTTACTAATAATAATATTATTATTATTTTCATTATTATTAATATAAACGTGAAACGTGTGGGACGATAAATATTAACCCGACAATATTAAAATAGAATAACGATAATAAAACCGAGTAATATATATATATATATATACACATGTATATATATATATAGATATACAAGAATATAAAAGAATATAAAATATAAAGGATTGTCCCCGGCGTTATCACGTGCACAAGCCTTGCACGCGCTAATGTTTATACAATATAATAGGTACAATATATTGGAGAATATATCGTTAAGGAATAGACTACAGAATCTGGGAGAATATAATAGAGGTGAGTACATGACCCTTTCCCTTTAAAAGCCTTTGGGCTGATTACATGCTTGTCTAATCGTTATCAAGTATTTTATATGATTTATATTATAAAAAGTGTTATCGAGTTGTTAATAGAAATAATAGAACTCGGTCGAATAGAAACTACGTAGGATGGATCCATTCGGTATCATAGAGTATAGCCTGGACCAATTAGAGGTTACAGGACCATTTATAATCGATCTATACTCATGGGAATATATTTATCTAAACCAAGTAGAGGTTTAGAACCACAATAAGCATTTGTATTGTGCTTCATCGATAATATATCCCACCTTAGAATGACCGAATCATATAGAAAGAGTTGTATGATCGTTAAACTCGAATTATTATTATAGTATGTCTAAATTCGGCATGTCTCACTAGTATGAAAATACTAATGTACTTTAAGCATGTGATCAGGTACTTATACGAAGTATTAAAGAGCAAGCCGAAGAATAGAAGATCTGGATAAGAAGAGGACACCATGGTTACATTTTATGTATTTCATTGATACTGAAATCCAATTTAATGTAATAATTACAATTAAACCTGTTAATGCTAATCCGCTGCGCCACCTGGGTCGTTACAGGTGGTATCAGAGCAACAGGTTTAATTAATAGAAATCCTCTTCTGATCTAGATCAACCAAAAGTATATTAGAAAGAAATATATGTTAATAGAAATTATAAGAAAATATAGAAAAATTATCGAGGAAATTACTAGAATAATATTGTGAGGTAAATTGACAATTTTTAATGGCCAGAAAATTGTGAATTTACAGGCACGATTGAATTCTAGAAAATTCTTTGGTAATACCAAAAGATATAAAATAATAGAAATACAAGAAATACGAATAAACAAGAATTTTATGAAGTATAAATAAGTTATTATAGAAATATCCTTTCAATCTCTCATATCAGTTAGAAAAATATAGGAACGTGTTAAGAATAAGAATATAATTCTATATCTTATCATATGAAAAGTATCAAATCTTTGATATCTAATATAAAGATAAGAAAATCAAAGGTAGTAACCCTCTTCAGAAGAAATTCATGTTTGAAAGTAATCGAAATCAAACATAATTAGAAGAAAATAAATGATTATTAAAGAAAATTTATACGAGTATTGTACTCCCACTTGAGCATTCCTATGATCAAGTTTCTAAATAGATATGATTTCCTCGACGAAATCCGTTTTATCTATCGCTTATGTGAATTCCCTTCCGATAAAAACCAAGTGAACATAAATATATTCTATAAGAATATACCGTTTCGTATAACCTGTCATTTGAAATCATCAGTGCAATTATTTACACGAATTATATCCGGAAATATATATCCTATAATTTCTTTTAAACTTCGTTTTATCCGTCTGGCAAGATTATTTCTCGAATCTAAGAAAGTATTTCAACTCAGAAATTTTATAAGTCGATAAAAGAATATCCGATTTCAACTCATATTATCAAGAAATAGTATCAGTATCATCTCGATCTGAACGAATCAATAGAAGTAAGGTTAAAGCTTATATTAAATCGAAACATTTTAAAGATATTTTCATCTTATCCGAAACAAATTATATAATTTAAAAGTCCGGCTCGTTAGACTTGAAGTGTCACATGAAGACTTCCTTGTATTTCAATTCGAAACTCGATCGGTATACAAATTGAAACAAATTGTATAGTTTAAAGTTCAGCTCGTTGGACGTAATGTTTCATCTGAAGATTTCTTAGTATTCCAATCTGAAAACATATCAGTATACAATCACTATATAATTACGTTCCTTTCCACAAGTTTTGGGATCACTAGTATGACGAGACATGTGCAATCTGGAAAGGTGAATCTCTATGTCCTGAGTTTTCTATTCAAGGATAATATTCCTTCGTGTTTAGCTTGAGATCAAGTCTAAAAACTCCTCGAATAACTTTTGATTCTGTCACGAGTCATTCCTCGACTTTATTCGTAATATAAACTTCATGATTTTGTTTATTGCCAAAGTCTAAAAGCTCGTTTATACAACTCTAATTATGATATCAACAACCCACGCTACTAAATTAATTTCTTAGAAATCTTAGAAAGTATCCCAACCCGTTCAGTTAAATTTTTATCACTTTAACATCAAAAGTTGAAACTTGATCTTAACGACTTTATACCTCAGTTGTCAACATTATTATTAATCGTTACTTCAGTATCCTAGAAACTATCCCCACCAGATTGTTATTACTACTCAAATCCAGTGTATTATATTCTTCACTTCATAGAATAATACATATGTCGAACTACTTCATATCTTTTCAGTAAGGTTCTACAATCTACTGAAGATGATTAATTCATTTATATCTAACTTACGATACTTTGGTTTTTCTTTAAAAACCAGCATTCGAGTTGTAAACTCCAACCAGAATATTAGCCTCACAGATAATCTAACGACGTGTTAATTTCTGGAAATCTATAAGTCTCCCCGAGACAAATTAAGTTTTCAAACATGAAGTTGGTTATTTATTCTAAGAATATAAAGAAAAATATGTATATCCTAGAGTATACCTATTTTCTTTGCATCACTCAAATAATGTTATTGGAAATTGTTAGGATCTGAGTTTGTTTGTTTTGATTGTTTAACTAAATGATGATAATAATGGAGTGAAAATAGAATGAAAGTGCAGCGGAATAATAAACTGTAAATCAAAACAAGAGAGTAAATGTTTTTCGATCGAATGCTTTCATTAATTCAAAGATTACAATCGTACAAGTTACTCCCCCTCAGCCTGATCACACAGTTGTTTGTCAGAGAGAATGTTTTGTGTGTGATGCAATAGAACAGTACATGCACTGTTCTATTTATAGACTGACTCAAACCACTGATGACCTAGGCTGACGTCACCTAAGACAGTGACCTCTAACAGAATAACAAACTTAAACATCTGCTATACAAACTACTGTTACATTGAAAGCACTGATAGTAAACAGCTGTTTAAAGATAAACTCTGATGGTCTTGCATCCACTGCTGGAGCCTAAGTGCTGTTGGTTCCAGCAGTGCTTTGGTCTTCAGTACTTGTATCAGCTGTTGCTCTTCATCAGACCTTTGGTCAGCAGTTGTTCTTCATCAGTTGTTTCCTTAGCAGTTCTTTGTATCAGCAGTTGTTGAGCAGTTGTTTGGATAGAACAGTAGTTAGGGTCAGCAGTCTTTTGGGAGAAGCAAGTTGTAAGGACTGTTTATTCAAGGATCAAATAGATAGCATATTTTGGCTTTCCAATCATCTGTTCTTCTCCAGGTCAGCAGACCCAACAATCTCCCCCTAGAACAGATGATGCCAAAACTCAGCTTTATTCATTGATCTTTATTTCTCATCAGACTTTCTCTGATTTGACCTTTGAATTGTAATTCAAAGTTCAAAGCAAATAGGTCTTCTTCATCTCTTTCCAGATCCAGATTTAGCAGTGCTTGGTGATCTTCTGCACAAAGGCTGTAAGCATCATCCATACTGATCTTCTGAACCTTTCCATCTGACCTGAGCAGTGTCAATTCGTGGTTGTCTTTGTTGACCTTCCACTTTAGAATTTTTGAGTCAGTGGATTTGCTGAGATGAACCTTTATTCTTGATGAGTTGGGTGAAGGTGGTCTTCCTATGAGTTCTCTGAGTTTCTCTGTTGTGGGATCAGAGAAATAATGGATTTGATTGAAGAGCCCTTCCTTGATAAATGTGTCAGCAAACTTTCTTTGGTCTTCCTCTGACATCTCCTTCTGCTTTTTGAACTGTCTACTTGCAGCAGCTGTGAGATCAGAGGTTTCAAGTAAGCTGTCTAGATTAAAAGTCTGTTGGGGTCTCTTCATCATTGGCTCATCATTGTAGATTGGTTTTCTTGGAAGGCTGGGATCCTTCTTTCTATTCTCTTCCAGACTTTTATAGGTTTCAACCAATCTTAGCTCTGACCATCTGGAAACAGACCTCATCTCCCCATAATTGGCAGCTACAATCTCCTGCCTCATTCTTTTGAACTTCAAGGCTCTGACTGGGTCTCTGCCTTTGCCAAAATTGGGAATGGAGACTTTAGCTTTGGGATCTTTGGCCATTTCTTCAATTCTGATCAGTTCTTCCCTCAAAGCATGAGTAGTCCAGCCATTGAACTGCTTTTTGTTTGCTTTGTAAGGCTTGGTTGCCATTATCTGTTCAAGAAGGGATTCCCTTACCTCCTTCTCCAAATCTACACTGAGAGGCATGGTGGACATGGAATTGCTCAGGGTCTTAGCAAAGTCTTCAATCCTTCTGAGTTTGCTAAGCTCTGCTGAATGGATGCCCTGAGCAGTCCTGTCATCCTTCCCTTTGCATTTCTCCCTGATGATGGCATCCACCTGTTCACCCTTGTATTTTAGATAGGTATCAATGTTGAGGGGAACAGGGAAATTTGGGAGAGATGGGAAGGATCTTTCAGATGGCTGTTCAGTATTGTAGAAGGATTGTAATTCCCCCTTGAGTAGATCAAGTTCAATGGGATACTGAACAACCAATGGTGTAATGGTTGGTGGTGGTCTATGGGTTTTGAATTTGGATGTATGTGGTGAGAATGATGTGAGTGGAATGGCTGTGATGGGAGGAGTGGATTGGGCAGTTGAAATGGTGGTTGGTGATGTGTGTATGTTTTCATCATGCACAACAAAGGTTGATTTTCTCTTCCTTGTGTACATGATTTTTGGTGAAGGTGATTTGGTAGCAGTGGTTGGATTAACATCTGTTGGCCTTTTAGAAGAACCAGCAGATGTTGGGGTTTTGGTTGGTGATGTAGGTTTGGTGGTTGTTTGTTCAGGAGTGTGTGTTGGTTTGGGTATAGTGGTTTCAGTGGTTTGGGTGGCAGTGGTTTCAGTGTTTTGGGTGGCAGTGGTTTCAGCAGCAGTGGTTTTATCAACAGAGGTTTGTAACTTAGATGGTGGTTTTCTAACATGCTTGGAAGGTCTTTTCATCCTTTTAGAGGATCCCACATCTTCAGTTTCCCTTTGTTGTTTCTTCTTGAGTTCAATCAATGACTCTGCTTTTACTTCCAAGG
The DNA here is from genome assembly GCA_030844895.1 of Ambrosia x helenae. Classification (NCBI taxonomy): domain Eukaryota; kingdom Viridiplantae; phylum Streptophyta; class Magnoliopsida; order Asterales; family Asteraceae; genus Ambrosia; species Ambrosia x helenae. The sequence goes on along the minus strand of CM061226.1, from coordinate 100,323,569 downwards.
TGTCAGCCCTTTGTTGTTTGGACTGAGCAGCCTTTTCAGCTTCTATGTTTGCAGAGTCATCTACTGCCTTATTCTTTTCAGTGGTTTGTGGTGGTGGTGCTTGATGTTGTTGTTGTGGAGCTGATTTGGTAGACTCTGGTTTCTTGGCAGACTTGGCTTGACCTTTTTGAGAAGGTGGGCAACCAAAAGGATCTAATTTTGGTAGCCTATCTCTGCCACTCTCCCCCTTTTTGGCATCATCAGCCGTGAAAACATCATCAGTTTCATCCCTGAGGATGGTGGTAGGGGCAGAGCCAGTAGTCTTCAGCAGATGGTCCTTGATGGCTTTGATGTCAGCATGGGTATCTTTGTACCTTGCATCAACCATATTTCTGATCTCAGCCATGTAGGTTTCATGTGTCTGATCAGCCAATTTTCTGTGAGCTATGATGATGGGGGAAACTGATTTCCATAACTCATTGGCTATATCAGTGGTGGATGGTTGACTCTTGGAGAGATCTGCAATTGAGCTTAGGAGAAGCTTGACATCAGATTTGATGTCAGCAACAGATGTTTCAATAACAGAAACTCTGGCCGTCAATTCTTGGTATTTTGACTCATCTCCTAAATTAATAGGATCATCTGAGTCCCTACCAGTGGTAGTTTTATCTGATTCAGGCCTAATAGGTGAATCAGATGCCCCTTTGTCTTGGTACTGGGGACTTCCAACTGTTTTTGGAGACACTATAGTGGCTGCAACAGTTGTTGCCTTCAAGGGAGTCTTAGCTATGAAATCACTGTCCTGATGTGAGACAGTGGTCTCTACATCAGTAGTGGCTGCTCCACTTGAAAACTCACCTAGAGTTTCATTGAACCCAGGTGGTGTAACCTCCTCTTCTGTTTGGGGGATAGCAGATTGAATATTCTCAGGCTCAGTCACTTGTTGGAGTATACTCTCAGTGACAGTTGGAAGAGAGGAACTGGGATCTTCCTGAGATTTTTCAATTGCTTCAAACAGAGGTTGCATTGTTTGTGGGACATGTGATGGTGAGAGTGGTGGAGTAAGAAGAGAGTTAGCCCTGGGAGAGGGGCTTGTGAACATATGGTCAAGTGACTCATATGCATCAGGATGTGTGTCCCCTTGGCTTACAACATGATCCTTTTGAGAGGATTCATGAGGAGGTTGGTCAGGTGGAGGTATGTCCAACTGTTGTGAGGAAGTAACAACAGTGGTTTCAGGTTGCTTTTGTTGTGCAACAGAGGTTTCTTCTGGTACCTCAACATCCAGAAGCCTCATTTGTGGTTGAGTGGTGGTTTTTGTGGATGAATGTTTCTTTTTGGAAGTGGCTGGTGTGGGTTTCACAGCACTGGATGTAGTGCCATGATCACCAGGAGCAGTGGGCTCAACAACAGAGGTTTTGACAACAGTTGTTGCCTTTGTCCTCTTTGTTTGTGTTTTAGAAACTTTTGACACTTTTGACACTTTTTCTTGGGTGCTTCCACCCAGCATTCTTGTGAAAGTTTCATCAGTTAAGCTTTTCATTTGCATAGCAGCACCCTTTTTGAAAACCTTTTCAGGTAATAATTTTTGTAAAATTACACTAAGAATTCGTGGGTAAATAAGAAAAGCATTGTTTGACCCAGACTTGACTGCTTTCACATTTGATACCAAGTCCATGAACAATCCCTGGGAAAGATTGAAGTCAGAGTTTGACAACATAGCATATCCCAGATATTGCATCCTTAATGGAATTTCATTAAAGGATGTGGACTTAGCAGAGACACAAAGAAGAAGAGTATGGAAGAAAAATTTCATGACTGGAGGGAAAAACTTTTTAAAAAGAGTTGATCCAGTCATCTGACCATCATACCCTCTTTCTTGGAACTCAGTGTGAAGCTCTGTTTTAGTGAAGGAATCCTTACCTGCCAGGTCATTCAGTGTGAAGGTTGTGGATATGATATCAGGGGTAATGACGATACTGGTTTCTCCAATTTTGGAAATAATGGATGTAGGCTTTTTGTCTTGTAATAGAAACTCAGCATTCAACCAAAATTCTTGGAGTGTATCCAGATAAATGGGGGCGTTGGCGGTTAGGATGGGTAAGTATTTGGAATTAAGGAAAATGTCGATGGTGGAATGAAATGGAGTGTTGTCATCTGTTTTAATCAGATAGGGGAGACAATTGTGTGTAGCTTTGGCTTGAAGATCCATTGTAATGGATTTTGAAGGTGAAAATGATTGAAGATTGATGAAGGGTTTGAGAGTGAAGAAGGCGGTTTACAGTATTTTGAATACAATGAGACAGTGTAACATCTGTTGTGGTAAAACAGGGTTTTTATAGGCTCAATGAAACCGCTGATGTGGCCAAACATCTGCTTATATGAGCAGACGTGGCAATCATCTGATGGATGTAACATCTGGTGGAGAACAGCTGTTTTGGTAAACAACTGATACAAACAGCTGATGGATCCAACCGTTGGGGTTTTTTTTTTTTTTTTTTAATATAGTATATATATATATATGTGGACAGTTGTTTTATCTGAACAGATGTTCTGAAACAGATTTTTCAACTAACAGTTGTTTTATCTGATCAGATGTTTTGGAAACAGACTTTTCAACCAACAGTGGAAATGAATGAAACAGTGGTTGTTTTATCTGATCAGATGTTATAAACAGATTTTTCAACCAAACAGCAATTTTAAGAAAATATTTAATTTCTGAACAATTTTATTTTTAAAAAAAATTTATTTGGTTAATCCATGTTTAACATGCCAATTCTGGAAATCAGATTTGTAAAGGTAGATGTGTCTAATGCTTTTGTTAACACATCTGCCAACTGATCCTCTGTTGGAACATGGTGTAAAGAAATCAAACCTTTTTCATAGCTGTCCCTGACAAAATGATGTCTTATGTCAATGTGCTTGGTAGTGGAATGAGAGACTGGATTCTTGATGATATTTTCAGCAGCTTGGCTGTCCAACATGAGTGGAGTCCTAAGTGCAGTTATCCCAAAATCCAGTAGTTGATTTTGAAGCCACATCAGTTGGGCTGTACAGCTTGCAGCAGCAATGTATTCAGCTTCAGCTGTTGAAGTTGAAACAGCTGCCTGCTTTTTGCTTTGCCATGAAACTAAGGCATTCCCTAGAAATTGGCACCCTCCTGAAGTGGATTTTCTTGTGGTGTGACAGCCAGCAAAGTCACTATCTGAAAAACCTGAAAGCTCAATGTTTCCATTAGCAGGATACCAGATACCAAGTGTGGGAGCACCTTTGAGGTATCTGAATATCCTTTTCACAGCAATAAGGTTTGACTTTCTGGGTGAAGCCTGGGATCTGGCACAGACACAGGTAGCAAACATAATGTCTGGCCTAGATGCAGTTAGGTACAATAAAGACCCAATCATACATCTATAATGTGTTTGATCAACCAGTTCATCCTTGTCATCAATAGTGAGCAGCTTGACTGTACTCATGGGTGTGCTACATGGCTTACAATCATTCATCTCAAATCTGGTTAATAAATTCTTTACATATTTGTTTTGGTGAATGAATGTGCCATTTTGCAGTTGTTTCACTTGAAGACCAAGGAAACACTGAAGCTCACCCATGGCACTCATCTCAAACTCTGCTGTCATGAGTTTTCTGAACTCTTCACACATTTGGTTACATGTGGATCCAAAGATGATGTCATCCACATATATTTGAACAATCATTAAGTGTTTCCCTTTCCATTTAAGAAATAAAGTTTTGTCAATTTTACCTCTTGTGAAGCCAATGGATAAGAGAAATGTGGAAAGAGTTTCATACCAGGCCCTTGGTGCTTGTTTGAGTCCATACAAAGCTTTGTTGAGCTTGTAGACATAGTCAGGATGGAATGTGTCTTCAAAACCAGGTGGCTGACATACATGGACCTCCTCCTGAATTTTGCCATAAAGGAAAGCACATTTGATGTCCATCTGATACACCTTTATATTGTGGTTGACAGCAAAGGCTAGAAAGAGTCTGATGGCCTCTAGTCTAGCTACAGGAGCAAAGGTCTCATCATAATCTATTCCTTCTTCTTGTCTGAAGCCTTGAACCACAAGCCTGGCTTTATTCTTGACAACAATACCCCTTTCATCAGTCTTGTTTTTGAAGACCCACTTTGTTCCTATAGGACAAACATCCTTAGGAAGTGGTACAAGCTCCCATACTTGTTGTCTTTTGAACTGAAGGAGTTCTTCTTGCATGGCTTCTACCCAACTGTTGTCTTTCAGTGCCTCTTGGTACTTGACAGGTTGTGTGAAGGATAAGAAACCTGCAAAAAGACAGATATTTGAAGATTGGCTTCTTGTGAGCACACCCTCTCTGATGTTGCCAATGATCTGGTCTGGTGGATGAGCTCTTAAGTAAATAAGATCTCCTTGATATGGAACAATGGCATTTTGAGGTGATGGACAGAGGTTTGGTGACTCTGTTGGTGTAACATCTGTTGGTACTTCTGTAGTGCCATCAGATGTTTGAAATGGTAATGGAGGAATGGGTCCAAGTGGTGTGAAACTTGACTGACTTTTGTCAACAGATGATTGACTTTTGTCAACAGATGATAGGTCAGTGGTAGTGAGGGGTGAAGCAGAGGTTTGAGGATAGGACTGGCCAACAGTGGTTGACACAGCTGTGGCAGAGTTTTGACAATTGTTTTGAACAGCTGCTTTCTCTGATGCAGAATAGACTTTGTAGTGACTGGGAATCACAACATCTGTTCTGTAATCTTGCTGTGGAGACTGTGGAATACCTGCATTGTTAGTCTTAACAGTGATATCTTCAAATTTGAATTTATCTAAATCAAATAATTCAGCAGGGTTTGCAGGGATTTTCAGAGATGAAAGTTCATTGAACTTAACATTCAAGGTTTCTTCTATTGTTTTAGTCCTTGTGTTAAACACTTTGTAGGCCTTAGCAGTAGAAGAATATCCCAGAAAATAACCACAGTCTACTTTGGCTGCAAATTTTGAAATGGAATCTTTAAGATTTAAAATGAAACATGGGCAGCCAAAGATTTTGAAGAATGAGATTAATGGTTTGATTTTGAACAAAATTTCATAAGCAGTTTTTTGATGTCTGGGGTTGATCAAAACTCTGTTTTGAACATAGCAAGCAGTGTTTACAGCTTCTGCCCAAAAGGACAGTGGCAAACCAGAGTCTGCTAGCATGGTTCTTGCAGCTTCTATAAGAGTTCTATTTTTCCTCTCAACTACCCCATTTTGTTCTGGTGTTCTTGGGATGCTGAACTGCCTCACAATCCCTTTTGACACACAGAAGTCATCTAACTCCTTATTTTTAAACTCTGTTCCATTGTCACTCCTGAAGACTTTTACTGGCAAGTCATACTGCTTTTCAACCTTGGTGACAAAGTCCTTCAATATACCTGCAGTCTCATCTTTAGAGTGTAAAAAGTAAGTCCATGTAAACCTAGAAAAATCATCAACTATGACAAGACAAAATCTTTTTCTTCTTAGACTCATGATTTTAACAGGGCCAAACAAGTCCATATGCAACAGTTGTAAGCACTGACTAGTTTTGGACTCATCAATGGATTTGTAAGAGCTTTTATGTTGTTTCCCTTTTAAGCAAGAAACACAATGCTCATCACATTTAAATTCTTTTGATGGTAGACCTCTGACAAGGCTTTGTTTTGAGAGTGTGTTGATAGTATTAAGGTTGGTATGACCCAGTCTCCTATGCCACAATTCTGTCTCCTTAGTGGAGGCAGCAGAAAACAGACAGACATTTGCCATAGGATTGTCCTTTAACATATCAACAACATACACATTGCCACTTCTATGAGCAACAAGCTGTGCTTTGCTCTCAGCAATAATGGTATCAATCTTTTTCACCACTTCTGGCCCAATAATCTTACAAGTTTTCTTTGTGAAAAATGAGCCATAACCTTTGTCACTCATTTGTGAAACACTCAGAAGATTAAACTTGAGATTATCAATAAGATTGACATTTTCAAACTTGAGTTTTCCTGCCTGTACAGTCCCTGAACCCAACACCTTACCTTTAGAATCATTACCAAAGGATATATCACCCCCTCCATGAGCCAAGAAGTCCAGAAGTAGGGCTCTACATCCTGTCATGTGCCTGGAACCTCCACTATCTACATACCAAAGACTATCTAAACAAGCAGAAGCTCCCTGCACATCAGTAAATGATTAGTTTTGGTGAGTGTCCAAAGCCAGATTGGCTTTGGATGGGTCCTCAGACCTTTCAGACTCAAGTTTTGGAAGGTGATCAGTGGTTTGGACCAATTTTTGAATTAAGGTCAACAACTGCTGCTGACCATTTGCCAGTGCTTGTATGTCAGCACTTGGGGCAGCAGTTGTTTGATCACTTCCTGACAGATGATAATACCCATATGGATTTCTGTTCACTCTTGGTTTAGAGGGTCTTTTTGGCTCCTCATAAACATGTGGCAGACTGTGACATGGAGGTTGACCATAACCTCTTGGGTATTTGCTTGTGGGTGGAGCATCTGTTACTTGGACATCTCTAGAAGCAGATGTTTCAAGCCTTTTTGTAACAGATGTTTGGGCAGGTGTGAAGGTCTGTTTGGGCTTTCCTTTTGGAGTACTAACCACAGGGTTTGCAAGAGTTTTTGCTTTGTATTCTTGTATTTTTACATCAAAATTTTTGAGATACAAGCACTCTTTAGTCTTATGATTCTTTTTCCCACATATTGAGCATGTGGCTTTTGAATCACATTCACTTGTTCCTTTGTTGATGTCATATGCTTTTAGAAGAAAACAGTTTTTGGTGACATGATTCTTCTTTTCACAGAAATCACAAAACAAGTTAACAGTCTTTTCTTTCTTCTTCCCCTTTTCAGACTTCTTTTCAGCAGATGTTTGAGCATCTGCTGGAGAATCTTTCAGGGGAATGACTTTTGCCAAGGGAATGACCCTTGCCTGAGGAGCTGTTTTTCCCTCAGGAGTTTTAAAATCAACAGGTTTATAATTCTCAAGAGTATCACACTCATCAGACCAAGTAGGTTTAAATTCATACTTTTCAAGTTCAGCAAAAGATGAGGAACCTTCTGGTTTTTCAAGAACAATTTTCTTACCATTTGGTTCAGTGATTTTAATCTCTTGACCCTGCAGGTTTGTTGGTACTATCTCAACAGACTTTTGACTCTTTGTGTCAGTGTTTTCAAAAGCTGGAGCAGTGGTTGCAAAACCAAAGCCAAACTTCACATGACTTTTGGTTTGTTTGTTGAGTAGCATCTCAAAACCTCTACATGATTCCACCCATTTTTTACATTCAACTTGGGTGGACTCAAGCTCACTTTTACAACTTTGATATTTTGTTATCATAGTTTGGAGCTGGTCTTTGGTAATAGTTGCTTCATGTTTTAGACTGCTAATTTCAGATTCTTTTGCAGTTAAACTTGTTTTCAAATCTTTTGTGAGTTTTTCAAATTTAACTTCATCATCCAAAATTTTCTTTCTAAGGTTTTCATTCACCTCTTTAATGTTAGCAAATGCTATTACACATTTGTCAGAACACAACTCTTTAAGAATCTGAGGAGATACCTTAGCAGCAGCCATCAATGCACAATCACACTTGCACTCACATTCATCAGATGCACCCCAGGGATCTGAGAGATTCACAACCTCTTCTTCAGGTTTTTCACCTGCAACAACTTCACTAACAATATCATCAGTCACAACATCAGATTCAGTTACCACTTCCTCAGATTCAATTTCATCAACCACAGCCATGAAACAAAAATTTTCTGGTTCATTATCAGCTTTGGCAACCAGTGCAAAATTCTCATCTGTTAGCTCATCAGGTAGACTGCTCCAATCAACAAAGCCTTGTGTAAAGAAGCTTTGTTGACTGGTCTCTGCAGGAGCAGAGGATGGAGCAGCAGTCGTTTGTACAGGTGGTTGAGCAACAGGTGTTTGCACATAATGAATCTGAGGAACAGTGGTTTGGACATACTGGACAGGAACAGTGTTTGAGGACTGTGCAAAATGAGCAGTGTTTTGCACATTTGGTCCAGGGGTATTATAGGAATTCTGAAAAGTGTTGGTCTGTGGTCTTTGATTTGGATAGGTTATCATAGGTGTACCATGTTGACCCCTACATTCCCTAGCAAAATGACCAAACCTATGACATTTATAACACTTGATCTTTGATTTATCCAACCCCACCTTAGATCTGCCAGTCAACCCTGGAAACCTTCTCCCTGTTTTCTTGTAAAAATTATTAGTTCTTACACTGAGAAGGGCCAATTGGTGCATAATGTCCATTTCTTCCAAATCATCAGGGTCAAAGTATTTCAGGTCATCATACTCAAAGGATATGTTGTCAGATGCCTGTATATCACCACCACTTGCTGTGAAAGCATAGTTTGGTGAATAAGAATCAGAGTTAAAACCTGAGTTAAAACCTGAAGTTATGTCAATGAAATGATCATAACTCTGATCCTTTGTGTTTCCAGGCACCTCATCATGACCCAAAAGTGCTGTATTTCCAAACACATAGTCATCAGACACTTTTCCAGAGTCCTGGAGCTTCTTTTTCTGGTTAAGCTCTCTTTCATAGGTCAAGAGCTTACCATGAAGCTGGGTCAGTGATAGGTCTTTAAATCCTATTGAGTTTCTCGTAACAATAGCAATAGTGTCCCATTTGTCTGGTAATGATCTTAAAAACCTATGGTTCAAAGTTGAATGAGGGTAAGTAAGACCAACCAATTTTAGTTCACTAATTAAGCAGTTAAATCTCTCAAACTGTTGAGTTAATGACTCTCCTTTGACATGACTGAATGTTTCATATTGTTGGTTAAGTATTTCACGGTTGTTTTCAATAACCTCCTCTGTCCCACCAAACTGCTCTTTCAGTGCATCCCACAACTCCTTTGCACTGTTACAGTGTAACAACCCAGCATATATATCATTGGGTAGAGCCATGGCCACAATACTGAAGGCCTTAGCATCTAGCTCAATTTTCTGAAAATCCTGGTCGGAGTAGTTTTCAAGTTTCTTTGGCTCAAACACTTTGGGATCTTCAGTACTCGGCACAGTCGGAACATGTGGTCCGAAGATAACCGACTTCCAACACCCAGTGTTTTGTTGAGCTAGAACATGGCTCATCCGACGTTGCCAGATATTGTATTCAGATCTGACAAGCATCGGTGGCTTGTTGTTCGTGCCAGTGTTGTGTGGATCGTGATTGATAGAAGCCATTCTCTGATTTTTCAAAAAACAAAGTCTGTTTAACAACGGTTGAAACGAAATTAAACTATTACTCTGTTTTCAATCAAACTGACAAACGATATCAATAATTGTGAGCTGATTATTAAATTGATTTGTTAGATCGAATTTAATTGACCAAGCTCTGATACCAATTGTTAGGATCTGAGTTTGTTTGTTTTGATTGTTTAACTAAATGATGATAATAATGGAGTGAAAATAGAATGAAAGTGCAGCGGAATAATAAACTGTAAATCAAAACAAGAGAGTAAATGTTTTTCGATCGAATGCTTTCATTAATTCAAAGATTACAATCGTACAAGTTACTCCCCCTCAGCCTGATCACACAGTTGTTTGTCAGAGAGAATGTTTTGTGTGTGATGCAATAGAACAGTACATGCACTGTTCTATTTATAGACTGACTCAAACCACTGATGACCTAGGCTGACGTCACCTAAGACAGTGACCTCTAACAGAATAACAAACTTAAACATCTGCTATACAAACTACTGTTACATTGAAAGCACTGATAGTAAACAGCTGTTTAAAGATAAACTCTGATGGTCTTGCATCCACTGCTGGAGCCTAAGTGCTGTTGGTTCCAGCAGTGCTTTGGTCTTCAGTACTTGTATCAGCTGTTGCTCTTCATCAGACCTTTGGTCAGCAGTTGTTCTTCATCAGTTGTTTCCTTAGCAGTTCTTTGTATCAGCAGTTGTTGAGCAGTTGTTTGGATAGAACAGTAGTTAGGGTCAGCAGTCTTTTGGGAGAAGCAAGTTGTAAGGACTGTTTATTCAAGGATCAAATAGATAGCATATTTTGGCTTTCCAATCATCTGTTCTTCTCCAGGTCAGCAGACCCAACAGAAATCAAGTTCGAAGACTTGAGAACCCAGTAGAATTTTGAGAAAGCCTGAAACTGTACTACACCAATGGTACTACCACTACCATCTCTACTTGTTAAAGAAATTTGGAAAAACTCATGGACGATTATCATACTTAGTATCCTTAATCATTGAGTCACGAAACCTGAAACTTGTGACAATGTGATGAGAGAATTTTGATTATACTGAAGGTGTAATATATCGTAATGATAAACCATCGTCTATAAATCGAGATTCTGTAAATCGGGCACGTCCATGGCAGCCTAGACCTCAAAAATCAGAAACTCTTTATAATCAGATTCATCTATATACAGAACTGATTAAAAATCTAGCGATCAAATCAGTATGTGGAAATCCAAGATGACTATATGTCCTCTATGCATTCCCTAGGATAAAAGAGATCCGGACCCTTATGAGAGGTATATCTGGACGTCTCCACAGGATTCTGTGTAGGGACATATGATACTATAAAGGAAAAGACGCATTATCCAATGTTGGAGGGAATTCTTGCACTTTCCAGCACAGATGTTGCTAATACCTTAAGAATAGTATCGAGAGATCTTTTAATTTGGTCAACATAATATCTATATTTTACTCGATATAAGAATGACTTATTTCTAGATTATCAAATATTTTACTAATAGATTGACTTCCTTCGGTCATATTCTAATCATTTCACATCGATAAGAGAACTCTATCGTTCGAATATATTATAAATATCCTACCTAATAGGGATCATTTTCCAATATATATACCCGAATGTTCCTGACAGGTCTCCTGAGATAGATTATTATCGACATCATGAATTATTATTCTTAGTCTTCATCAATCGGGTTTATTGCAAGATAGTTAGTATAAGAATTACTAATTAAGCCAGTTCGATTCGATCACAATCTGACCATTTTCAATGGAAAGATTTATCACGATCATTCCCATATATAGAGAATACGTATTAAACCTCTTTCCAGTGTGTGTATGCATATATATATATATATATATATATATATATATATATATGTGTGTATGACATTGACGAAGTATTCCCAGATAGTTCTCTTGACATCATATAAGTTTTGACTTATTATCTTCAATGACATTCGTTTTGAGTTCTACTTCATAGATCACTTGAGAATTATTTACGCTTTAAATATATTTCACTCAAGTAAAGATGATATTTCTTAATGACCTATTCTATACGGTTATTCATTTGAGTTTTCTGCAAAGCCTAGTCTCAACCCGAATATTTGATACAGCTTGAAATTATCTACAACTCGCTAATTTTGAAAATAATCGTTTATATTTGTTAAACTCGAAAAAGTGGATAGATTATATAAATAAGAAATATCTATACTGTTCTACATAAGCCGATAAATTATAGAAGATAATTTGAAGATTAATAAAATATCGTGAGTTATATAATCGTATATGCTTACGATAATCTAATAAGTGACTGTCCGATGGTTATTTTCAGAATACATAATAAAAGAAATTTATCTAATAGAAATTTTAAAGAAAATCCAAGAATTAAGCCATTTGATTTGGCTATAGAATATTCATTATCAAAGTATAGAATATATTTTAAAACGTATTATAGAACAAAATTTTAAGAAAACAATCTATTATGGAATATAAAATATTTCAAGATGATAAGTACTATCATAAACAACCAGAGATAATTATAAGAAATATAATACATGTAAACTTAATATTTATCGAACAATTAGTATATAAATAGAAAAGGAGTAAGATATAACGATATCTTAATACCACCAGAAAGTCTATAATGGAGGTGGCCAAGGGATTGGCCAAAGATAAATGATATATGAGAAACCAACGAGAATAGAAAGCCATTTAGAGTTTTATAAGTTTGATTTATATAAGCACTAAGAGGAGACTCTAGAATTAAGCGTCTAAGATTTTAAACCCGTCTTTACAAGGTTTAGAATTTATTATCAGAAAAATAAATGGGGAGCAATTTCTATAGGTTGGGGAGAATCCAATAATAAGTATTATAAAATAAAAATTATTAAAAATAATAACCAGGCAAATCGAACCGAATCTCGAGGACGAGATTCCTATAGGTTGGGGAGAATGTAACGACCGAAAGAATAAACATTCTATAATCTATAATTAATTAACATCTAATATTAATTAAGCTAATCCGGCCCAATGGAATCGGTCCAATATATTGAGCCCACTCGATATTAAAAGCCCGTTAAAACATTTTAGCCCAAAATATATTAGAATAACCATTGGACTTTAATTATGAAACCCAATACCCTTTGGCCCAACCTATTAAAATTACCTTGGCCCACAAGTCCATCCGGCCCAATACCTACAAGCCCAAACCACCGCCCATTTCCCTTGCTGTGAATGTACGCACCCATGCATACATATTCTATACCATTTTGTATAATACACAGAGAGAGAGAGAGAGAGAGAGAGAGAGAGAGAGAGAGAGAGAGTTACGTAGAGTGAGTGAGAGAAAGAGATTCACGTACAGGAAGAGAGAGAGGGCCGGCACCGGTTTCCTTCTCCGGCCGAGTCCCTTCTCCGGCGAGGACCCGATATCAACAACTTACCATCTCTACTCTTTGGTCCTCTTCACCAGCCGAACTTTGATCTCCGGCGAGCATCGTAGTATAACCATCACTTTTATAAATCATCTTCTCCGGCGGGGTTGATAATCCGGCGAGTACTATCCTAAATATACATATGATAATCCGACAGCTTTATTTATAATGATAATATCCCATCTTGTTTACCAAGTTCCAAACACCCCGATAATAACCACCTTGATAAATCTTCTTCTCCGGTCACCTTCCGGTTATCTTCTCCGGCGGGTTGGGTCTCCGACTAGTCATCTTGATCACCAACTGTTATTTCCTTTGATCACATCATCGTCACTAGTTCCGTTTATCACTACCTTCGGGTTCCCATGACACCCGTTCAATATGTACAGGTCATCACCTGTCAACACCGGTTGCCTTCTCTGGCACCGGTCATCCTTCCAAATCTGTTACCGTTCATCTTCACGTACATGTGTACATATATTATATGTATACATGTGTATATCGGAATAGAGGTATGATATATCTCTTTTTACCCAAGGACCGAGTTACTCTCCGACTATTCATCTTCTCCAACTAGTCACGTCGTTCACAGTATTCAACTCTAAACCCGACTACTTCTTGTTCCGCTAACTCGACATCACTCTTCAGTCTCAATAAGCTATTATCTCCGAACTACCTTATGATAAGAACCCGGAAACCAACCAGTTATAAACTAAACCCGGTTACTATCATTTGGCATCGAATGGTTCTATTTATATTCTTGACTGGTTCTTGACGTATGCGGACAAGCTAGAACGTGGTTATTATTATTACTTACTACCCTCTTTAATCCTGCTATTCATGGACCGAAAACGGAAGAGGAGGAGAGTTCAGGGAGACGATGACCGTTTCTTGCTATATTACTTATTACACACAGTGGTGTGTACTTGATCTAATTATATCACCCGGGTTCGACCCGTTTAAACACCGGTCAACATTAGTGATGTCACACCACGCCTATGGCGGAAACACGTGGCGCGACGGTTCAAAAGTATTAAGCCAAGATTAATGCAAACCACAATAGTAATTAAACAACGGGCATTTATTCAATGCTAATAATCATGTCAAATTATCCGTACATAATTATAAGTTGTTTTTGAAATTAATAAGGAGGCTCCTCCCTTTATCCCTAAGTCCATGGAATAAAGAGATGAGACCCTTTTTCGACATTCCCAACGCCCGACTTGGAGATACCCCCGACCCTGCTCGACATGCTAACTTCCATCATTCAATTACCTGAAAGATATGTTTAAAAATCGTCAATATATAAATATTGGTGAGTTCACAGGTTTTAATTTAATAAATCTTTATAAAGTGGGAATATCCTTGTTATGACATTTATAGGAGTTGCAAAGTCCTACAATTTACTTGAGCCTATAACCAAACCAAGACAATTAATAATGCCCCCGCCCCAAGTCGTTACTCGGTATTTCTACGACTTTGTTTTAGAATACGTGCACCCCAGGCATACGCCGATGCACAATCGACGCTATCGATTAGGGGTGGGCCTTGTCAGGCACCAATAGTACTATCCAAATATTCCTTTGGTTTCTCTTTCCTGAATTAATGATTATAGTGGGGAGGTCTCAACCCCGAGTGGCGATCTTTACTCAAGTATCCAACCCGTCATACAATCCCAACATATCTTTCCCCCGTAAAAACATTAAATAGTTTAGAAATGGGGCCGTGAAACTCACCTGTAACTGTGCTCGGCTCAAAGAAGAAAATAGTAAAGTTTGTGATCCCGCACCTACAAAGGTTCTAGGCGTATAAGTCACTACACCTCTGGTGTATGTGCCTTAGCAAGTTGTACACCCAACTTCCGACCACGTCTTTATCCCAATCCCCGTTTAATAGTTTCGTATCCTAGGTTCAATGGCGATGGATTACCCTTTCCTTGCAAGTCATATATTATTCTCATTAATATTCTTTACGACTTGTACAATATTATACTCGACACGACTCTATCCAACGTATAATTATTTTCCCATTTAAATAATTATACTTAGGATCGTTTCGTTCGATATAGTGTGATTTCTTATTATCCGGCCCGACTCACTTTGCCACATATTTATTTTCCCATTTAAATAAATATGCTAAGTTCTTGTCGTTTGGTAACAAAATCTTAACGCCCGACTAGACTTACCACACCATACATTTATTTTCCCATTTAAATAAATGTACTAGGATCTTGTCGGTATTCACGCGTTCGTAGATATATTTCACCTACTCGTCTCGGTTTTCCTTCTCGCATATCTATTTTCCCATTCAAATAGATATACTAGAATTTCGTCGAAAACGAGTATATGTACATATACCATCGCGTGGATACTACTTGTTAAGTTCATGTGTCGTTTAGCGTTTTTAATTCGTTACGTTGTGTTTTTCCTTTCCCACGAATATTCGTTCTACACTTAGGAAAGTGTTTTCGCACGTTTCACCCTTGTTATATATATTTTATTTTCTTAAAATATATATGTATATTTTTATCTTGTCGTAATGGCATTTTCCTTATATGACCGTTTACGTTGGTTCGTGTAACTAAGTTCGTTAGTTAGCGTTTTTCATATTTATTTCCGTTGCGCGTCCTCATGGAAGTATTGTTCCTACTTCCGATTCCGAACGTTTATCTCTTGGAAAAATACACTTTGTACGTTTTAGCCCAACTTGTCCAACTTGTTACTCAAAAATGTTTCCGATACTTTTATATTCCCATTTATATAAAAGTATCCTATTTTTTGTACAAGTCTTCCCAAGTCTTTATTTTATAAAATCTTATTTTATAAAATACTTGCGTTACTCCATTTATTTTTATAAAACGTCCATTTTACAAGAATATACTTTTTACACAAAATGCCCAAGTATGTTACTAGTGTTTACCAAATCAAGCTTGTAAAATTATTACTTACACTTTTGACACCAAACTTTCCATTATTGTGTTTATGGACTAATAGTTTCCAAAATGTTTATTTTAGTCCCTCAACTTCCAAAGTTGCCATATTCGTCCTTTAACTTATACTTGTTGCATTTTTCACCCTAACTTTCAAAGTTAATATTTTTCTTCCACTCTAGTGGACTTTGAAGAACCATTTTCTTAATGCTTAGTTGTTTTTACTTCTTTTTACTTTTAATGATCTTCTAATCCATCCTAGATGTCATTAACATGTTTATTCCATATTTTCATCCAAAATACCCATTTTTCACTCATCCAAGTGAGTGGACTTTGAAGATGGAACTTTTTCACCTATGACTTTCTAACCTATTTTAATATCTTTTTGACATTAATATGTCATCCTATGATGATTAAAATCATCTTCATCTCATTCAAGTCCTTCTCATTAATTATACCCAAATCATCATTTTTCTCAAGTGTATGTGCATTTCATCATCATTTCTTCAAACATTACATTTATTAACATAAATCCAAGATTCATTAATGTTATTATTATTCTTCCATTTTTATTCTAACAAAACCCATTATTTTTATAAAATCCATTTTATTACCCAATAATGTACAACTTGCTTTCATAGCACAAAACATGAACATTCAAGTAATAAAACAATGTAAGACTTACTACTAGCTCAAGGCTAGGGAAGACAAAGATCTTGGATTTGAGTGAGGTTTAATGTGTTCTTCCAAGTGGGTTATGCTCCAAACTCTTGAACACACAAAAGGGGTTTTGAATAATGATGATCTAGAGATGATTTAGAGGTATGAAAATTGAAAGAGAGGTGTTGGTGGGGAGGTGCAAACCTACGGCCAACAAGAGGAGAAAGGGGAAGAGTTTTTGTGATTTCTTCAAGTGTTCATCAAGTGATTATATTATCTTTCTCAATCTTCAAAGGATCAAGTGTATCTTGCTAGGATTGGTTGGAGATCTTAGTGTAATATTATGGAAGATTTGTGAAGATATTTGAAAATCTTGGGGATTTAGAGGGTGCTTGGGCCGAGTTTTTAGAGAGAGAGGGAGAGATGTGTTGGTTAATCTTCTACCCAATAACTTTACATGCATTCTAATCATTAGTAATAATATTATGGATTTTACAAGAAAAACTCAAGTAATCTCTACTCATGTGGGCCCTTGGCCGGCCCCTATAGGGTGGTTGGTGGGGTCCACTTTGCTAAATACTACTCCATAATATGTTTAAGTTACTTTCTTTCGGGTACCGCCCGGGTATTTCTTGAATTTTAACCGTGGGTTACCTAAATATTAAAATACCGTTAATATTCATTAAATTTTGCCCAGTTAAATTACTGATAATTTATTTCGGCTTTTGCCGGGTGAAATTACGTGTTACGCGCGTATCGGGTGCGGTACGCGCACTTTATTCGTTACCGGGAGATTTGTACAATAAGCTTTCACGTATGGCTTTGGGTTTCCAAAACTCATTATATTTTGTGAAAATATTATTTATTTTATATTCCGGGTGTCCGGAGTTCGTTTCGCTTATTTAAGTTTTACCGGGTAATCGCCAGTGTCCATACCGGATAGTTTTGCCTGCGCATGATCCTATCATGCTTTGCTATTAAACTTATGCATTCCTATGCATTATTTGGGAACTTCTATCTTTCTAAGGCCTCAATTAAATAATCAGCACATAATTATGGTTAATTACGTTAATTGCGTTTAATTAATTAGTACGGGATTACCTTAATTTTGCCGGTTGTTACAAGTGAAGACAGAAAGGTTACTAATAATAATATTATTATTATTATCATTATTATTAATATAAACGTGAAACGTGTGGGACGATAAATATTAACCCGACAATATTAAAATAGAATAACGATAATAAACCGAGTAATATATATATATATACATGTATATATATATATAGATATACAAGAATATAAAAGAATATAAAATATAAAGGATTGTCCCCGGCGTTATCACGTACACAAGCCTTGCACGCGCTAATGTTTATACAATATAATAGGTACAATATGTTGGAGAATATATCGTTAAGGAATAGACTACAGAATCTGGGAGAATATAATAGAGGTGAGTACATGACCCTTTCCCTTTAAAAGCCTTTGGGCTGATTACATGCTTGTCTAATCGTTATCAAGTATTTTATATGATTTATATTATAAAAAGTGTTATCGAGTTGTTAATAGAAATAATAGAACTCGGTCGAATAGAAACTACGTAGGATGGATCCATTCGGTATCATAGAGTATAGCCTGGACCAATTAGAGGTTACAGGACCATTTATAATCGATCTATACTCATGGGAATATATTTATCTAAACCAAGTAGAGGTTTAGAACCACAATAAGCATTTGTATTGTGCTTCATCGATAATATATCCCACCTTAGAATGACCGAATCATATAGAAAGAGTTGTATGATCGTTAAACTCGAATTATTATTATAGTATGTCTAAATTCGGCATGTCTCACTAGTATGAAAATACTAATGTACTTTAAGCATGTGGTCAGGTACTTATACGAAGTATTAAAGAGCAAGCCGAAGAATAGAAGATCTGGATAAGAAGAGGACACCATGGTTACATTTTATGTATTTCATTGATACTGAAATCCAGTTTAATGTAATCATTACAACTAAACCTGTTAATGCTAATCCGCTGCGCCACCTGGGTCGTTACAGTCCAACTGTTGAGCAGGCAAGAAGACCTCTACCAGTCAGTGAGTAGGAACCTCTACCGATTGTTGAGCAAGTACCATGGCCTCTACCAGTCGTTGAGCAGGTTATTAAGACCTCTACTAACTGTTGAGCAGGCATGACGACCTCTACCAATCGTTGAGTAGGTTTATAGAAAAGCTTTACCAACTGTTGAGCAGGTACTTCATCCTCTACCAGATGTTGATTAAATGTAACAATTGTTTCACACATAAGTTGCAAATTGATAATACGTATATGTAAGCAACAAGTATCATGTATAGTATGTGAGTTGTAATTGGATTACCCTAGACAAGGTTAATGGTCTAGGTGTGAATATAGCAATTAGTTCATATTCAACTAGGTATGTTTTCAAGTGTCATGAATAATCATATGTTCAAATATACTAGATGACTAAATTCTCATGTAAGAGGCAAAAATATTCAATACTAAGATTTATTACTTGAATCAAATGATTCATTACATAGAATTCAAAATTAAATAACATGCTAATAGTAGGAGTTTATCATTAGGCAGCTGGAGGGTCTTGGTCTCGGTTTAAGTTAGGACATCGGTTACGGAAGTGGTTTGGATCTCCACATTCATAGCACTGGCCATAATTATATCTACTGGGACGATTAGGATTAGCAGCCTGAGTAGGAGTGGTTAGTTGGTTGGGATTGGGGTTTGGGGTTTCACGGCATGTGTTAATCGAATGACCATACTTACCACAATTTGTGCCTAAGCGACATGGTGAAACGGTGGGATGATGACGTTTGCATGTGTTACACAAAGGAAAGTTTCCCGCATAAGGTTTCTTGTTCAAAGCTTGCGTAGTAGGGTTTCTTTGGGTCTCGGGTTGTGAGGTTTGCATTAAGATTGTTGGATCAGTTTGCTCTTTTTGCTAAGTAAGAACTTGCTATCTTGACACTTAAGTGTTTAGCAAGTCCTTGTAAATCAGATTATAAGCACAACGGAATGTTATAAGTTAAAGCAACACTTTTTACAATAAGGCAGAGTTATAACTCCCCCTTGATGTTTGAAACTAATGAATGACAAAGTATTTATTATGAATCTAAGCTGTAAATGAGAATTAGATACTTAGAAAGATTCACAATAAATACAGAAATGGAATAGAACAATGAGAGTGTTTGAAGGATTTTTCTATTAAAATCAATATCTAAAATAGAAGGTTGAAGCCTCCTATTTATAGACGTTTACATGCATGTATCTTGCCCAATAAGCAAGTACAGAAACAACAGAAACAAGTTGCACAAGTTGCAACATTGAAAGAAACAAATACAGCTAAAAGTAATAATAAACAACAAACTACTGATGCAAAAGGCGGTGGCAAATATCCGATGCTAAGTGCTGATGAAGGACAAACTACTGAAGAGTAGTTTTGTCTTCAGTACTTCTGAAGTGAACTTGTCTGGTTTGGACTTCAGAACTTCTGCTTTTTCAGCACTTCTCATATCTTCTAATCAGCAGTTTCTTGTCTTCTCTTCAGTACTTCTATACTTAGCCAAAATGACAGAAGTGAATTAGACTAAGGTTTACAAAAGTGGTTTCACCAATCCTCTTTGTCCTAACAATCTCCCCCTGGATTGATGAAGCCAAAACCTTACTAATTCCTTATGTGTTTCTTCTGTCTTGAACAATCTTCCATATCTCTTTGTACATGGTGTTCTTGAGCTGGTTTAACTGACCATCAGATAGAGATCCTCTCTGTGGTTCTAGATGTTGAATTGTGAGCAGGTCTTGTGTTGACAGTTTCTTCAGATCACTGATCTTCTTGTAAGCCCTGCTTGAGAGGTCTCTTCTTGTCAACAGTACTGAGTTGTTATCAGTAAGTGACCATCTGATGATAGGGATCTTTGACTTGTTAAAGTCAGAAGAATAGGGAACCAGACTTGTCCCTTGGGTTGATGGTCCTGAGTGCTGGATGTCTTCAGTTTCAGATAGCCTCAGGTGGGATTCTCTTCCTTGTTGTTGTTGCATATCAGGCATCTGAACAGTTGGGAGATGGTGTTCAGTCACTACTCTGGTATGCAGCTTTTCTTTGATGGTTTTTTGTATTTGATAAGCAAAAGTGGAAGGATCCCTGAATTGTGTTAACAGAGGTTTCTCCTCAATGTCAAAATCTGAGTGGACTATTGAACTTCCTTCAAGTAGTACCATTTTGAAGTCAGTTTTGACATTGTCCTCTGCCTTCTTCTTCTGAGTAGCAGTTCTTCTAGATGCACCAGAAGTTCTAACTACTGATCTTGAAGGATCAGCAGTTTGAAACTTCTCAGGATTTGCAGCCTTGGCAGCCAAGTATTTTCTATAAGTATCCATCAGTCTTTCTTCTTTCCATCTGGATACTGAGGCTTTTGAACCATATCCTTCTGCTACTAACTCTTCTATTATCTGGGCTCTCTTGGCCTTTCCATCTTTGCTTGTGGCCACTTTGTCTGCAAGCAGTTGTGCTCTTCTTGTCAGCTCTTGCATAGAGAGTCCTTTGAGTGTAAAGGCTTTAGTCTTGCTGTTCTTGGTAATATAAGACACCAGTTGTTGTCTTTTATCTTGTTCAGCAATCTCATCAAGGCTAGCCTGCCTTTGTAGTTCAGCTGCATAAGCCTGAAGTTTTTCTTCATGGCTTAAATCCAAATCATCCCTTTCTTCCAGAGATTTCCAAATCTGATCTTCTCTGGCCTTCTTGTTGGCTGCAATTAAGCTCTTCTCTAATAGTTCAGCTGATTGAGAGATAGGAGAAGGGTTTAATACAGTCATTGTAGTAACAGTTGTAGGCCTGATGGGATCAGATGTTGGTTGAATGGGAGCAGTGGTTCTGGAAGGTTCAGTTGTTTGAGGTTTGGAAGTGTTAACTTCTGATGTGCTGACAACTGCTGATGGTTTGTCAGCTACTGAAGGATTGTCTTCAGTACTTTCTGATTCTTCATCAGAAGTTTTGTTATCAGAAGTTTCTTCATTTTGCCTTAGGGATTCTTCAGATGTTTGGGTCTCATCTTCTTTCTCTGCTGCTTCAATTTCTTCTATTGAGACACCAAACTGTTTGGCCAATTTTTCTTTCCTGGCCTGATCTTTTTGATCTCTTTCAAGGATGGCCACTCTTGCCCTTATCCTGGCTTGGAATGACTCCTTAGGTTCCCTGATCTTCTCCCCCTTTTTGGATTCATCAATTTTAACCCTTGAAGCAGAGGGTTGGGAGAATTGTCCTTGAAGATGAGCAATCTGTTTGCTGTTGAAGTCTATTTTGTTGGACAGATCGTTCATCTTGGTCTTGATCACTCCAAATTGGTTCTTGATGGACAGCTCCAAGTCAGCTGTATATGTTTGGAAGTGATTTCTGATAAGTGTATTCATCATGTGGTACAGGGGACCCTCTGGGCTGCATAGCTGGTTCAGGTCTATGCTTGTTTGCCCAGGGAATTGGGTAGGCATTTGTTGTGAAGGGGGTGTTTTTGGGAGATCCTCATGTTGTACAGAGGATGCCACTCTAGGGGTTTTAGGGATTGAGTGGGCTTTAACCTGTGCAGAGGTGACTGGCTTCTTGAGCCTGGATACCCCTGAAACAGGACCTTCAGAAAGTGCCGTCAATTCAGTAGTTTGAGTGTGTGAAACATCATCCAAACTAATGGAATCATCTGAATCCCTGATGTTGCCCTCAATGAGGACTGTCTCAGTTAAATCATGAGCTGAGCCCAACTCAGTTCTCTCATGAACCTCTTTTTCTTGGTACTGAGGATTTCCTACTTCAGGCATTAAGCCTTCATCAGTAGTTGCCACATCTGAGGTCTTAGCTATGTTACTTCTATCCTCAGATCCACCACTGGGTGGTAACTGAGTAGTAGCAGCCTCAGATGTCCCAAGAGTCTCTAAAATTGAGCTTAAAGACTCTGGTCCACCCTCATCTCTTGGGATAGGGCTAGAGATGTCCACATCCATGTCTGATGTAGTAGTTATGTCCCCTGTTTGTTGTGGTTGTAGGGGACCGACATGATCAGATGGGACATTCTCTTTTAGCCCAGAGAGAAGTTTGGCAATTTCTATTGCCTCTTGTTCAGAAATTTGTGGGGTTGGTTTAGTAGTTTGGGCAATAGGTGGTGAAAGTTGTTGTTCAGCAGTTTCAAAAGAAGAGTGTGTTTCATATGTTTTTCTAAGTCTTTTTCTTTTGAATAAAATGGTTATGGGTGCTCTTGGTGGGGTTTGAGATGGATGAGACTGAGAGGGTGTTTCAGTCTCATCTATTTGAAGAGCAGAATGCTCATGAGCATGTTCAGGCATCTCCACCTCCTGAACAGCTTTTCTTTTGGGTTGGTGGGGTGCAGTTTTTGTTGGCTTGGGCTTTTTGGCTTTAGGTGGGGTGAGTTTGGAAGATGTGGGCTTCAGGGGGACTTGTTGTTGTTCTCCCTGATCATCTTCTGGCCAGGCAGCCGGTTTGTTATGCCTTGAGTATGCTTGTGATGTTAAAGGATTTAAAGTTGAAATTTTCCCCACAAGCACCTCATTACCCAGTTCCCCTATTATGCATTGCATAATGAACCTTGGGTATAACAAAAACTTTTTCTTGGTATTATTGTGATGTAACACCAACTCATTGAAAAATAGTTTTGATGCCCTGAATTTAGTTTCATTCACAATGGAATGAAATATTGGTTGAAAAGTGGAGGGCATCTTGTCATAAGACCCTGTTTTTGGACTCAAACACATAATAATATAATGAAACAAAAGCTTGTATTTTGGTTCAAAATATTTTTTGAATATTGTAGCATGGGAGAGAGTACCTTGATAACCACACTCAGTCATGGTTAGATGAATATCAGTGTTAGCAACATGGTCAGGGGCAGTTACATCATCCAGACCCAGTCTTGTTGCTAGTGTGGCCGGTGTGATGGTCAGTTGTTTCCCTTTTATTCTTGAGTTGAGGGAAATGACCTCATCACCCATTGTAACCGTCTCAGCATTTGCCCAGAACTCATTCAGAGTTTCAGTGTGAATTGGTTTATTGTGAGAGCAGTAAAATATTGGGATTTGACGACAAGATCAATGATCTCATCGTATTGGGACCAGCCTTCTTGTTTTTCAAGAAAAGCCCTTTGATTGTGTCCCTGTTTTAGAACTAGAGCCATGTGGTTTGGGTTTTTGATCGAACAGTGGATTTGCAGGTATAGGTATTTGAGAGAGTTTTGAGAGAGAAGGAGGGATATTTTGAGTTTGAAAGGATAAGTGTGTAGAAAAGGTATTTATTAGAAGTTTTAACCGCTTGAATCTTCTTTATTAGAAGTTTTAAAACCGCCTTTGGTTAAAAATCTCTTTATCAGAGGTTTTAAACTGATTAGGTCAAACCTCTGATGATGGGAAAAGTCAGATTTGCCCTTTTGACTTAAATAGCTGATGAAGGATTACTTCATCAGTAGTTCCCATTTTCTCTTCAGTAGTTTTAACATCTGATGAGAAATGTTTTTATAAATACTTTATTCATAACTTCTGAAGGTTATTTTATCAGAAGTTACACACTTTTTCAGAAAATTACCCCCATACTGATGATTTTTGTTCATCAGTAGTTTCTCTCATACTGATTTTTGTTTAATCAGTAGTTTTGTTTTTCAGAAGTTTTGTTTCAGACTTTTGTCTTTTGTATGTGAAAACCAGAAAAAAGAAGGAAAAGGTTAACTTGGATTCCACCAAGGTAAACATGATGGAATCAAGGATGGAAAAAGGAAAAAAAAGAAAATTTTGATGTTTTATGCATAACAGTAGTGATTGATGTAGAAGTTTGATGTAGAGTTGGGTAGAATCAAGTGTTAACTTGGATTCTAACTGATATGCATACAAGTTAAAAAAAAAAATAAAGTAAACACTTACAAATTTAGCATTCCAAGCATGGATACTAACTTCTAAAATGTTGATGTGTCAAGGGGCTTAGTGAAGATGTCAGCTATTTGATTAGCTGTTGCTACATGCTTCACCTCAATCTTGCCTTTTTCATAGCAATCTCTTATGAAATGGTACCTGATCTCAATATGTTTGGTTTTTGAGAACTGTACCGGATTTTGAATGATGCTAATGGCAGATTTGCTGTCTACAAACAAAGGTGTCTTGGTCTCTTTGATTCCATAATCAAGAAGTTGATATTGGAGCCATTGTATCTGTGATGTACAACTTGCAGCTGCAATGTATTCAGATTCAGCAGTTGAAGTTGCAACAGATGTTTGCTTCTTTGATTGCCATGACACTAGACAGTTACCCAGGAATTGACAACCACCAGATGTTGACTTTCTTGTCATCTTACACCCTGCATAGTCACTATCTGAAAAAGCTGATAACTTAGTATTGCTTGAAGCAGGATACCAAATTCCCAGTGTTGGAGTTCCTTTCAGATATCTGAAAATTCTTTTGACTGCTATAAGGTGTGATTCCCTTGGTGCTGATTGATATCTAGCACAGACACATGTTGAAAACATAATATCTGGTCTAGAAGCAGTTAAATATAAAAGGGAACCTATCATACATCTGTACATGGTTTGATCAACCTGTTTTCCTTGATCATCAGGTTCAACTTGTGTGATTGGTGTCATGGGAGTGGAACATGATTTACAGTCATTTAAAGAAAATTTGTTCAATAATTCTTTAACATATTTTGATTGATGTATAAAAGTTCCATTTGTTTGTTGTTTGATCTGCAGTCCTAGAAAGTACTGCAGTTCTCCCATGGTACTCATCTCAAATTTTGATTGCATGAGTTTCTTAAAATCATCACACAGTTTTGTGTTTGTTGAACCAAAAATGATATCATCAACATAAATTTGAACAAGTAAGACATGATTTCCAACATGTTTAATGAAAAGTGTTTTATCAATGGCACCTCTTGTAAAGTTATTTTTGAGTAAAAAGGTGGAGAGTGTATCATACCAGGCTCTTGGAGCCTGTTTAAGCCCATAAAGAGCTTTGTCCAATCTGTACACCCACTCAGGATGAGAAGGATCCTCAAACCCAGGTGGCTGACAGACATACACCTCCTCTTTGATTTTTCCATACAAAAATGCACTTTTCACATCCATTTGATAAACTTTAATTTTGTTGGAAATGGCATAGGCCAGAAATAACCTGATGGCCTCAAGCCTTGCAACTGGAGCAAAGGTTTCATCATAGTCAATTCCCTCTTCTTGAGAGTACCCTTGAACTACCAGTCTTGCCTTGTTCTTGATTATCATACCAGCTTCATCTTGTTTGTTCCTGAAAACCCATCTTGTACCAATTGGTTGCTTGTTTTGAGGTAAAGGACAGATTTCCCAGACCTGTTGCTTGTTGAACTGAAGCAGTTCATCTTGCATAGCTTGCACCCAATTATTGTCTTTGAGGGCTTCTTGGTACTTCTTTGGTTCCAACTGTGAAATAAAGGCTGAGAATAGGCAAAAGTTGGAGAGCTGGTTTCTGGTAAGAACACCTGAAGCTATATCACCCATGATTTGATCAAGTGGATGATCTCTGTGTTCAATCAGTTGTTGTAAACCACTGACAGGTGTAGGTGGCTCTTGTTCTTCAAACAAACTACTGAGGTCTATAATATCTGGTTCAGCAGTTTCAGCTTCTTCAGTAGTTGCAGGTGTTGAAGCAGATGTTTGAGTTTGGCCTTCAGTATTTGTTTGATCAGAAGTTTGAAAAACTTCTGATGGTGTTGTAGTTGACTTAATGACTGTTCGAGGAGTCCATGGTGTAGGATCCTCATCTTCAAACCTTTGATCACCATAATAAGTAGGTTTGGAAGAAGTAACAGTCTTTTCAGGTCCAAAGTGAAAGTTGTCAAGGTCAAAGAGTTCAGCAGGATGTGCTGGAATAAGAGTGTGTTTTGACTCATTGAACTTGACATTCAATGTTTCTTCTACTATCCTGGTGTGAGAATTAAAAACCTTATAGGCTTTTCTAGTTGAAGAATAACCAAGAAAGTAACCTGAGTCAACTTTGGCAGCAAACTTTGAAATAGATTCCTTGATGTTCAAGATGAAACATTGACACCCAAAAGCCCTGAAAAAGGAGATAAGGGGCTTCATGCCATGAAGAACTTCATAGGCAGTCTTGGAATGTCTCTTGACCACAAGAACTCTATTCTGAACATAACATGATGTGTTAACTGCTTCTGCCCAAAAGTACAATGGCAGTCCAGAATCAGCTAACATTGTTCTTGCTCCTTCTATCAATGTTCTGTTCTTCCTTTCTACTACACCATTTTGTTCAGGAGTTCTGGGAACACTGTATTGTCTAATAATCCCTTTAGACAAACAGAATTCATCCAGAGTTTTGTTCCTGAACTCTGTCCCATTGTCACTTCTAATGGTTTTGACAGATAGAGAATATTGTTTCTCTACTTGTAGAATGAAGAACTTGATGATTTCAGCAGCCTCATCCTTGGAAAATAAGAAGAATACCCATGTGAATCTTGTGTAGTCATCAATGATGACTAAGCAGTACTTCTTTTTACCAAGGCTCATAATCTTGACAGGTCCAAATAAGTCCATATGGAGTAGTTGAAGACATGCAGTTGTTTTTGATTCTTCAATAGACTTATAGGAGGACTTATGCTGTTTTCCCTTTAAACAGGATACACAGTGTTCTTGACACTGGTATACTTTCAAAGGTAGACCTCTGACCAAGCCCATTTTTGTGACTTTATTTATGGTTTTAAAGTTCACATGGCCAAGTCTCCTGTGCCAGAGATCTGTTTCTGAAGTTGATGCCCTTGAGAAGAAACAGGCAGTGTTGTTCAATACTTTGTCTTTCTCAATGTCCACTGCATAGACATTGCCACATCTTTTGGCAATCAGCAAAGTATGATCTTCTATAATCTTCTCTATCAACTTCTGGCCTTCTGGTGAGATGATCTTGCAAGCTGTCTTTGTGAAAAAGGAAGAATATCCTTTATCACACATTTGTGACACGCTCAGCAAGTTGTATTCAAGGTTTTCCACCAGATTGACCTTGTCAAACTGTATTTTGCCAGAGGAGACATTGCCATGTCCTAGCACATATCCCTTAGCATTGTTCCCAAAGGATACAGATCCTTCTCTTTGGCTGATAAAGTTGTTTATCAGGTATCTGCATCCAGTCATGTGCATAGAGCCTCCACTATCAACATACCATATGCTGTTCAAGCCCCTGGAAACTCTCTGCACATAAAAGCAAATTAGTTAGATTTGGGAACCCAAGCCTGTTTGGCTTTGGGTTTGCTCTTGAGAACAGTTACAGTTTGTTCTTGACCAGGTTGAGAAATCCATGTCTTTTTGGCAATGGATTTTTCATTAAGAACCATGGTGGTATCCTTTTTAGGACCACCATCAACCTTGGTCATCAGTAGTTCTACCATGTTCTTTAGATTTTGAATCTCAGCAGTTTGTGAAACTGCTGATGATTCTGGTCTAACTACTGACAAGGAATTTTGAGAAAAAGATTTTGGTTGAGATTTTATCTTTTTCTGAGAAAAGGTGTTTTCAGGTTGTTGTTTCCTGGGTTTAAAGACTCTTTCATAATCATTTCTGATTTGATTTCCCACAACCTGTTGTTTAAATTTTTGATTGAACTGAATTCCTTTTCTGTATCTACAAAATTCAGTTTTGTGGTTGAACAGGCCACAAATTTCACATTCTTTTGCCTTTTGTTTTTGTTCTAAAGGCAAATTTCTGACATTTGTGAAAAGATTTTGCTCATCAGTAGTTTTCAGGGTCTCAACTCCTGATGTAGATGAAACTACTGATGGCTTGTTGTCAGATTTTGTAAATACTTCTGAAGTACTTTCTTTAAAAATGCCAGGATTTCTGTTTAGAAAGTTTTCATGGAAAGATGTGCATTCTTTCCCTTCAGAAGCTTCATTTGAAACAATTCTTCTCCTATCTTCAGTAGTTTTGGGAGAAAAATCTGTTGGTGTTTCAACATGATGGTATCCTATGCCAAACTTAACATTTGAAGCACTTTGTTTGTTTAGCAATAATTGATACCCCCTACAAGATTCCACCCATTTTTCACAAGTGATCCTGGTGTCAGCAAGCTCTTGTCTAACATCTCCCAGGTCATTTAGCATCATTTTGATTTGTGCTTGGGTTTCAATAGCAGAGTCAGTTAATTTAGAAACTTCTTTTGTTTTAGCACACAGTTTTCTTTCTAAATCACATTTTATCTGTGTGTATTTTCTTTCCAAATCATTGGCTTTGCCTTGTAAGTGCAGGTTTGTCTCTCTTATGAGAGCAAAAGTTTCTTTGCAAGAATTTGAGCAAAGTTTTGTCAAAGATTCTTTTGATACCTGTGACAATGCAGATTTTGAAGTACAGCCTTCAAATGCCATTAAGGCAAAGTTCTTTCTGCCATTGTCTGGTTCTCCCCAGTTGATGTCAAACACTTTGTTGTCTGCATCAGGATTGCACTCTGTGGTGTCATAAGGGAGACTGCTCCAGTCAACATACCCTGAGGTAAAAAGACTTTGTTGTGAGGGTTGTTGAGGCTGTGGAGGAAGTTGAGCAGCTGGAAAGGGAGGGATTGATTGTTGGCTCTGCATCTGTTGACCAGGCACTTGAACATATTGTACTTGAGGCATATATTGCTGTTGAGGAGCTTGTGCCTGTACAAAATGAGCACTCCCTTGAGTTCCATTATTCCTATTATAATTGGGGTTATAGTTATTTCCAGATTGTGATTGGTTAAAGCTAGAGCTTCTACACTCTCTAGCAAAGTGTCCCAACTTCTGACACTTGTGACATCTCAATTTAGATTTGTCAAAACCAATTTTTGTATTACTGGTCAATCCTGGAAATTTCCTTCCTGACCTTTTATAAAACTTGTTAGTTTTAATGCTTAGCATGGCCAGTTGGTGTAATATGTCCATTTCTTCTAAGTCATCACTGCTAAAATTTTTCAAATCATCCATGATAAAACATAGATTATCAGCAGTTTGACTTTGGTCATCATTGTCATAACCTGGGAAAGATCTTTCTGATGAGATCCCAGTGGTTATGTCAATATTGTCATAAGATCCATAGGAACAAGTTGGTGAATCTTGTCCCAAAAGTGTTGTACTACCTGGTAGGTAGTCATCAGCAGTTTTACCAGAAGTTTGTAATTTCTTCTTTTGATCAATTTCTCTCTCAAAAGTAAGTAATCTCCCATGGAGTTTTGTAAGAGTGAGGGAGCTAAAATCTGGTGAGGATCTTAAAACAATGGAGTAAGTTTCCCATTTGTCAGGTAAAGACCTTAAAAATCTATGTAGCATAGACACTGTTGTATAGGTCTGACCATTTAACTTTAGCTCAGATATTAATGAGGAGAATCTTTCAAATTGTTGAGTCAAAGTTTCCCCATTAATATAAGCAAATGTTTCATATTGTTGAGCTAAAATTTCTCTGGTGTTGGCAATCACCTCTTCAGTTCCTCCAAACTGTTCTTTAAGACAGTCCCAAAGTTCTTTGGCACTTTCACAATGTAAAAGGCCAGAGTATATTTCATTTGGGAGAGCCATTGCCAACATAGAGAATGCTTTTGCATCTAGCTCAAGTTTTAGGAAATCCTCATCTGTATAGTCTTTGGGTTCCTTTGGAATCCCTTCTTTAGTTTCAAGATTTATATTTACTGGTTTGTGAGGACCATATATCACAGATCTCCAACAACCTGTGTTGGTTTGTGACAAGGTATGTGCCATTCTCTTTTGCCATATGTTGTACTCATTTCTCACAAGCATGGCAGGTTTGGTGGTAGAACCAGTATTATGTGGATCCATTTTTAAAGAGTATAGATTTGTCAGATGACTCTTTTAAGTGATGGATATTGATAAAAAGTGAACTTTTGATCTTTTTATTGAATATCAATAAGAGCTTTGTGTCTGATTCTCAATTTGTTAGATTGATATGTGATCAGATAAACCATCGCTCTGATACCAATTGTTGGATCAGTTTGCTCTTTTTGCTAAGTAAGAACTTGCTATCTTGACACTTAAGTGTTTAGCAAGTCCTTGTAAATCAGATTATAAGCACAGCGGAATGTTATAAGTTAAAGCAACACTT
This sequence comes from Ambrosia x helenae, assembly GCA_030844895.1. Taxonomy (NCBI): domain Eukaryota; kingdom Viridiplantae; phylum Streptophyta; class Magnoliopsida; order Asterales; family Asteraceae; genus Ambrosia; species Ambrosia x helenae. The sequence continues at coordinate 100,293,188 of CM061226.1, read as the reverse complement.
TTTACACTAAGGCAGAGTTATAACTCCCCCTTGATGTTTGAAACTAATGAATGACAAAGTATTTATTATGAATCTAAGCTGTAAATGAGAATTAGATACTTAGAAAGATTCACAATAAATACAGAAATGGAATAGAACAATGAGAGTGTTTGAAGGATTTTTCTATTAAAATCAATATCTAAAATAGAAGGTTGAAGCCTCCTATTTATAGACGTTTACATGCATGTATCTTGCCCAATAAGCAAGTACAGAAACAACAGAAACAAGTTGCACAAGTTGCAACATTGAAAGAAACAAATACAGCTAAAAGTAATAATAAACAACAAACTACTGATGCAAAAGGCGGTGGCAAATATCTGATGCTAAGTGCTGATGAAGGACAAACTACTGAAGAGTAGTTTTGTCTTCAGTACTTCTGAAGTGAACTTGTCTGGTTTGGACTTCAGAACTTCTGCTTCTTCAGCACTTCTCATATCTTCTAATCAGCAGTTTCTTGTCTTCTCTTCAATACTTCTATACTTAGCCAAAATGACAGAAGTGAATTAGACTAAGGTTTACAAAAGTGGTTTCACCAATCCTCTTTGTCCTAACAAAGATCCCTGGTCTTGCGTTTCTGGTTCTCAATAGTTACTGCGGCTACAATGCTTTCTTTCTTGCCTTTCCGAAATAAGGTCCCGTTCTTTACGTGATTGTCAGTTAAGGTAGCTGCTAGACGTTTGGCCTCTTCGAGGGTAGCAGGGTTCCTTCCCCACACCGTGTCCTGAATCTGCATGGGTAAGCCACCAATATATTTTTCGATAGCAATAGGTAGGGGAGTGACTTTATCAGGTAGTAATAGGATAATCTCATGGAAACGGGTGTTATAGGCGAGGTTTTCTCCACTATCCTGAACAAGAACGTGAAACTCGTCTTCCAATTTCTTTATTTCGTTACGAGGGCAGAATTCGGACTTCATGAAGCCTTTGGCTTGTTCCCAAGTCAAAGCCAGCGCGACTTCAGCTCCGCGAGTTCGTTTTTCTTCATTCCACCACGTGAGTGCCCGCTTTTGGAGGACACTCATAGCATAGTAAACTTTAAGGTTGTCAGTGCACTCGCTATTGATGAAGGTATTTCCATACCTTCGAACCACTATAGAAGACCAGTGGCTCCTTTATCTCCGCTGAACTTGGGAGGATTGCAAGTGTTGAAATGCTTGAGGGTGCAAACAGGGTGAGCATTTCCATTTCCATTGCCATTGCCATTCCCATTCCCATTCCCATTGTGGTTTCCATTTCCGTTGCCATTACCATGTACTACTTGAGAAATTTGGGCAACTAAATTGGGGAGTACTGCCGCCATTTGTTGAGCCATTTGTTGGGTGATGATCGCGGCGATTTGAGCATTGCCAGGATTACCGTTATCCTGGTTGTTGTTGCTATTTGTTGTTGTTGTTGTTGTTGTTGTGGTCATTGCTGTTGTTGTTGTTGTTATTGCGAGTGCTGCGACGAGGAGGCATTTTCTGAAAGAATTACAATGAAGATTTCAATGAGGCATAGATTATGGTAATGTGATATAATGAGGAGTGTAATCACTTATTCATTAATTAAAACGAATAAACGATAACATTGACTTATCAAAGTTTCTAGATGCTAATAACATAGTGAAGACATGCTTTAGCCTATAAGTGAACACTCATCCTGAGAATTCCCAGGTAGGCATCCGGGTCCCTCGTCTGATTGGGATTTATGCGCAATGCCAGTCCTAGACAGAAAACTCATAATACAGGCGTTCACCCTTTCAGATTGCACGTGTTCGTTATTAGAATATAGAGCTTCGACGAGATTATCAAGGTAGTTCAGGTTAGGACCCGAGAATTCTGTCCTATTCGTCTAAGGGTAGATCTAGTGGTGGAGAGTAATCATCTTGTAGGGGCTAAGGTAGGGATAAGAAGTAGGATGGGGATGGAGAATAGAAACAAGTAGAGTTGTAAGTAAGAGAAGCAAATAATGGTTATAATCATAGTGTTATAGACTAGATTATTATTCTAATAACCTAATTCCCTATAACCATGGCTCTGATACCAATCTGTAACACCCCAACCGATGGCGAAAACATCGAGGTGCCACGTAGTGATGATTGTTCAATAGCTCATGGTACTAAATGAAAGTTGAATAATATTAACCAATTTACAATCTGCCTTACAAGTAATGATTACAAAAGTCGATTAATATAAACTAGGTCCAAAGCTCCTACGTGTTCCAAGACTTGTACAACTTCCAATAGCAAATAAAACCTGAAACATGTTAAGTTGGAAAGATGGGGGGGTCAGCTATAAATAGTTAGTGAGAATACATAGGTTTTTTTAATGTAATAGATAACAATAGTTTGTACAACAATCACAGTTATATAATGTAAGAGTATGAGTCCGACATGTAACAATGCGTCTTTTGTATAACAAACCTTGTGTCGACTGAGACCTAATTCGCAAGTTAGTAAAAGTGTAACTGTTTTTTATCATCCCCGAATTTATGCGGAGGATGGGTTTGTCAGACCTATAGCGCTAAAATCTAAACATGCAGCTTGATCAATGTTAATGATTGTACTGTGTCTTTTTGTTACAGTCAAAATGAATCAAGAAGTTTCAACATAATGAGAATGAGTAATTATTGTTGTATCAAAAATGTTTAAACATGTTTCATGCCAAAAATGTAAAACAGTAAAAAGGGGCTATGTACACTCACCTTAGCAAAAGTGTTGACCTCTTGAAAATAGTCTAACGTAGCACAAAAGATCCCAAGTATTACCCTTAGTTCAAGGCAATAAAATAAAGTGTTGGAAAATTTAAAAGTCTAAGTTTTCTAGACTATAGGTATTCCAAGGTTTCTAATTTGAGGATTGACGATTGTTTATTATTTAAATGATTTTTTTAACTACGTAATAAAAAGGAAATTAATAAAATAATTCCAATAAAAGAATTTTTGGTAAAACTTTGGTTCAAGTTTGTCGTACAATGGTAATAATGTGTGAAAATAATTTTTAATGTTTTTTTTTTCATACTTAAATTTTAATAATCAATTAACCATATTAAATCAAGTAAGTAAATAATACTAAAAAATATTATAAAATTTATCATTTACAGAAATAAAAATGATATTTCTGATCTAAGTTATATAAAATAATTTGTGTGAAATTTTGGTGGTAAAATGATGTAAAATGGATTTATTATGAGTTTATTATTTAAAAAAAATAATTGCTTAAAAATACTTAAATAATATTTTTATGAGAATAAAATTTATATTCCAGATCTAAAATATTAGAAATAACTTTTGTGAATTTTTGGTATAAAAATGATTAAAACGGATTTATAATGAATTATTTATGATTCAAACAAAAATAAAATGCAAAAAGAGTAATTAAATAATAATTTTCGGAAATTAAAATTATTTTATAAAAAAAGTTTGAGTTTAATAACCTTGAAATAATTTTTATAAGATTTTTAGATTAGTTTTGGGATTTTAAACATGAATTAAAACATAGCATAATCTATAACTTATAATAAAAGAATTGAGTTTGTATGAGGTGGCATGAAGGCCTCAACCCCCCATCGAATGTGCCATGTGGCATCATGTGAAGTTTTCTTTTAAATTTATTTATTATGTATTTTTAAATAAAATCTATATCTATATTATCTTAAAATTTCAAATATGTTAATTAATATTTTTTCCTTATTTTCCTCTCACATTTTTTAAATGTTAGTGATGTAAGACCCACCCCGTTTAAAGCGGTATTACGAGAAGAAATACGAGTTAATAAACTTAATTTGAATGTTTGAGATTTCGTCATTAAGAGCTCAACGAGTTTTTGACAAAATATTTGCACATGTATCTCATGGTTTAAACATATGTACGATGATTTTAATAGCGAAAACGTTTTCAATGGCACCTTCCAAAACTAAGTTTATAACCCTTTTAGCTCAAAAGTTGCGGAAGCGGACGAGTCTTGTGCGTTCGGATCTTTGTTCAATTCTTGATCATCATCCATTCAGTATAATAGAGTACCTGAGGGTTAAACGCGAGGAAATAACCCATTAATACGTTATTATGAATGTCTAGTATTGAAAGAATAATAAAATGAAGTTTTTATTTTTACATAACCTTTACCCGGGCGAGTAAGTGTTTTACCCGGGCGGGTAAACCTGCTGTTATAAACTACCCTTTTTTATCAGAACCTTTACCCGGGTGGGTGAGTGTTTTACCCGGCGGGTAAACTTGCTGTTAGAAACTACCCTTTTTGTGACACCCGGCATATTTAGGTTAATACTTTTCATACTTTACATACATACGTTTCGTACTCTACATACATGCGTTTCATACTTTGCATACATACGAGTCTACCTCAACGAAAACATTGAAAACAACTACTTAATATCATACTTGACCAGGTCGGTCGAGTCGTATCGATGATTCGGGAATCATCGGGAGTCGTTACAATGGTCCGAGGGACCATTGGGTGTCAGTCCATAACCATGTGTACAAGGATCGGTGATTCGTGGAATCGCCGGGTTTAACGCACACACACAAGTCTCGAGTCCCAGGAATTGGTGATCGGGTGGGAACGTGTTAGTTATCGTGCATTATATGTTGGTAATCATTATGTGGCTTGTCGGTATGTGAAAACGTGATTACATATGTTAAAATAGGGTTTAACGCGCCAAAAACACGAACACATGGACTATAGGCGATTAGGCTAGTGTGAGATAGCCTAATCGCCAGTATTATAGGCGAGTAGGAGGTTATTGGGGCGAATAGGGGGCTATTCGCATGATGTTTCATGCGAGTAGCAGCCCTACTCGCCTATACTGCTGCGTACTCGCCTGAAATGCCTTGAACGATCAAAAACGCCTATAAATACCACCCTTGACCTCTAAAACATCATTTATACAACTCTAGCCGTCCCATAACCTATCTCAACCCACAAACACCCTCTGGAACCTATTTTTACATCAAAACAACCATTTTCAAGCTTATTCCATCATCTCCTCTTAAATACAAGGTGTGTTCTTCAAACCCAAACCTTTAAATGATTATGTTTTACGCCCTAAAAGTCCAGACCTGACTTATAAACGTTTTTGTCTTTGAAAATCCATTTAAAACCGTTTTTAAACAAACCCACGCCTTTACATGTGTTATATGTGTTATATGTGATTAAAGATAGAATTTTTAGGATTAATCATGGTTGTTTTTGTGTTATTATGATGTTTATGGCTGTTACAAGTTAGTATGATGATGTCCTAGGAGTTTGAATGGTTTTGGTTGTGTATTATGGATACTTGATGTTTTGACCCATTTGAAGGATTATGGATGATTAAGGATGTTATGAAGTGTGTTGTTGATTGTTTGATGTTAGGGTTTGCTCTAGGATGATGCTAGAACAGTAGGATGCTATCGGACAACGTGGTTATGTGATTTAATCTGAATAATTGCTATTTAGGGCAAGTTCTTGCATGTTGATGTGATGTTTACATGCTAAGTTACTATTTTGGGAAAAACACTCGCATTCGGAACTGTTAGAACGATGAAAACTTAGGGGTTTTGCTTGAAATATGTTTGTTAATGTGTTAGGATGATTATTGGATGTTTTTACATGTTTCGGATCTGATTTGGAGTGTTCGGCGCGCAAAATTGCACTACAGAACTGCAGAGGCGAGTAGGATCCTACTCGCATGAGGCTTCAGGCGAGTAGGCTCCTAAATGCCTAATGTTCAGGCGAATACAAACCCTAATCGCCTATATATAGGCGAATAGAGGCCTATTCACCTCAACTACTAGCATTTACAATCCTAAATGCTAGTTTGATTCCTAAATGCTACTTCTACTAGCATTTACAATCCTAAATGCCTATACTTAAGGCATTTACAATCCTAAATGCCTATACTTAAGGCATTTACAATCCTAAATGCCTATACTTAAGGCATTTACAATCCTAAATGCCTATACTTAAGCATTTACAATCCTAAATGCTAGTTTGATTCCTAATCGCGTATAATGCTGCTGTATGTATATTTTAACATCCCGGAACACGATTTGACGCCTAGGAACATGATAGGAACCTGGGGATACACCCAATGACTTAGTAACACGTGTTCGGACCTGTTTGCGCGTTAATCCGACATTATGCTAGACTAGGTGAACTATTGCGCGTATTAAGTGTTTAATTGCATATGTGGCATGATGTCTTGTATTTATCTAACACGTGGAATGTCGGGTCACCAATGGGATGTCGGGCCTTGTCTGGTGCGGTCGGTTAAACGTTTGAAACATCATTTCATATATACACGGTTATGGTCTGGACTACTAGGGACTAATCAACCTACGGGTTGTTAGTCTAACACCTTATACGCTCGTCATGATAGGTCACCGGTATTTGGTGCCGTCTATTGAGCAGGTTTACTTGTCTTAGTGCGAGGAGCAGCATCAGGTGAGTTTCACGGCCCCACTTTACGTTTTACATTTCGGGGGAGACACATGCTCATACTTATTTCATAAATTATCATGTTATACTAGTGTTAATTCATTTACATACTATACGATACGTAAAGTCCCGGGGAAACCATGAATATGCTGGATGGCATAACGGGGGAAATGTGGATAGATCTATTGGGACTGACAGACCCCACCCGTCGGCTGGGAGCCGGGCGGGTGCATATTGTCTCGGTCATAACGCTACTGGAGGTAGTGCATAATCGTTTCGGGCAAAAATCATATATCGTTGTCTGTAATGGTTTCCGGTCGTAGTAGTATTACTCATGCGTCTAGCTAACGCTATCATTTCTGACATAGTGATAACATGATGGCTTTCATTACTTAAACATTTAATATAAAACCTGTGAACTCACCGGCATTATTTGCTGACGTTTTTAGCATGTTTATCTCAGGTCGTTGAGGTAGCAGCTTATCATAGGCGCACGGAGTCACACGGCGTCTAGGATTCATTTGCATTTTCTTATCTTTTTCAGACTTACGTACTTTTACATTTTGGGTTGTAATAAAGTTACGCTTCCGCAGCGATGGATTTATGAAAACTTGATGGTTTGTTTATGTCATTTTACGTATCATATAGTGTCGTTTATTGTGACCGTTGACTTAGATCCTGGTTTGTCACGCGCCTCGCGGTAAATCCCCGCACGTGGAATTTGAGGGTGTGACACTTTTTCTTGCACCAAGCTACACTTTTAGTGCAGCTTCAAGGCCATTTACGGGGATTCTTGGGACTTGTTAATGGGTCATAATACGTACCTCTTACATGATTAAAGATATGTTTAGATTCCTTGTTCGGTTTCTAACCCAAGAACCCTGAATTATATGTCCATCAATATGTTGACCCGTTAACTTTTGCATACATCCAAGTTTTTAAGATTTTATGATTTCCAAGGCCTAGTAATGATTTTTCTATGCTTATCAAGCCTCAACTCGACTAGGTGACCTCCGCCCAAGCAATTATACCGGGTTTGCGATGCCTCGTGTCCATGGCCACATGTGCCATTTCTCTCGGTCTTGTTCGCTCGGTCACTATGACTTGCAACGTGATCTAAACACGATGTTTTCTTATGACCCTTGGAAATCACAATCTCATCTCATCTAAAGATATACCCATGATTTATACACCCAACATGAGCATATATGTATATATATATATCCTACAAAGTCATAGATATGACTTACCTTGGCTCGCGCCCTTTTTGCTTCTAGACTAGCTTGAGGTAGATAACATTGAGCCTATGAATACACTCAAGCAACTAGCACGATTTCGTTACTGGCTTAAGGTTAACTCATGGCCTAAGCTATTGTCTATCTAGCATTTTTACCCAATTGACCCGATAGTCTAAATGGGATATTAACATCCTTCATCTAAGGCAATCTTCTATGAATCGTGTATCTTATTTATGCTTCTTTTTGTGACATTTCAATGTCTAATTCCCAAATGCATATACAAAGGTATAATTAAGCATATAAACATACTAGAGACATATTAAGAATTAAGTCATCGAGTGACTTACCTTACTCGCGGCCTTTCTAACATTAATTCTTTTACCTCCCTTGGTTCCCGAGCTTTCCGACTTCACACCTATTTCATGCTATATACGCATAGGTGTTTAGTTATTCATCCATTGTGCGTCCATTTCATGGTTCCACATAAAACGAATTTAACACATATATCAATTATATCATTATCATATATTTTCATGAAATTTCATTCATTCAAGCATTTTATCGAACACCTCGAGTGCACAATTTTATAAGTAGCTTTTCTAAGCTTTTTAGATTTCATGACTTTACCATAGCCTTACTTACACAATCAAATATTGATTTCACCATCAAATCATGTTTATATATATATATATATATAATAAAACATCAACATTTATACATGATTCCCAAGTCTCTAAGTGTGGTTCTTGTCTAGCACTAAAAACCCACTTCTTACATACTTGAAGTTTCAATTAAATCACATGAATCAAGCAATATATAACTTTTATCACATATCATAGTTTCTTTGATGTTAGTAAACACATAGAAACCTATATATGCTAAGAAATCACACTTTTATATAAACCTTAGAATCACCATCTTCCAAATACCATAGTTTTGGATGAAATAAAAGGGTCTAGAGTTACCTTAGGATGAATAGAGCACTAGATGATAATAATTTTCATCATGCATATGCAGGAACTCTTGATTTTGGCAAGATTTGGGGCTGATTTCTTGAGAGCTCTTCAAGTGTGTGTTTTTGGTGGGTTTTAATCGACTTCCAGTGTGTGTGTGTGTTCACACCCACACTTTTGTTTTGACCCACCAGGTTTCAATCTTTGCCACATTGTCATAATCAGCCCCCTTACTAGTGATTCATTGTAATAATTCATTAACACATAACTTCTAGTATTAATTTAACATATGTTCGTTATTGACGGGGCAACCGAGATTATTTATGTGCTAGCTACGTGTTTCATTGATCCATTTGTTAAGCCCCATGTTTCATATAGTTTAATAACTACAAAGTTTTACGAGGTTTGGGGCGTTACAACTCCACCCACCTTAAAGAGGGTTTCGTCCTTGAAACCGGACGTATACCGAATCGGTTGGGATTCTACCCCTTATCCAAAAAGTTCTAATCCTTTGGCTTTAGTTACACATAACCTTTTTGATAAGAATCTCGTAAGAGCGTGTCTTAGGATTCTAATCTCATGTTCTTCCATCTTCCAACAAGGTGTTACCAATTGACATTGTTCTTTCCTCTCGGGTTTAATTATTCGCTATGGTTTTACCCACACATGCAACTATTTAATTTAGTCACCCTTAGGTGTCCTGGTTAGCTTGGTACCCTTAGGCTACTACGGACGTAGTGTTACACTTTGTTCATTTATCTTGCTTAGAATTGTTTATACACGTCTTGGCGCGCATCGGATTCAGTTGTGTTAGTGACTATCCGGAGTGACATCCACTCCGGATGTAAGGGTTTTTTTTTTTCGCCAAGGCTTCTGGCTCAAGGGCCCCTTTTTATGAATTAGTCGTTGTCTCATATAATAAGATATGATTCTACACGAATTTACTTATACGTTTCAGCAGCGTTTCACAACACTTTTATGCAACATTTCAGCCACGTTTTTGCGGCTTTTTGCTGAACTTTTGTGCAGCGTTTTAGCAGTGTTATGGCTGCACTTTTGTGTAGCGTTTTAACCACAATTCAGCAGTGTTTCGCTGCATTTTCGTGCATCGTTTTAGTAGAGTTTGGCTGCACTTTTGTGCAGCGTTTCGGCCATGATTAAGCAGCGTTTTAGTATAGTTTGGCTGCACTTTTGTGCAGCGTTTCAGGCATGATTCCGCAGCGTTTCGCTGCACTTTCGTGCAGCATTTTAGTATAGTTTAGCTGCACTTTTGTGCAGCATTTTCAGCCATGATTCAGCAGCGTTTTAGTAGAGTTTAACTGCACTTTTGTGTAGCGTTTCGCTGCACTTTTCTACTTGTCTTCGCTTCATGGTGTTACATTACCATGTTTATTCACACGAGTCTATTCACTTATGTTTTCTTTATTTAGTATTCGTATGCATAGTAGTCCAGCAGACCGCTTTTGGTTTGCTATGAAGGCATTGCCTTCATTTCTGCGACTCACAGCTATCAATATGATTTAGAGTTCAGATTGTTCGTTGATCCACCATGTGCTAAGGCCCATGAGGTTTATCTCGCTTTGTTCATTTTTGACAGGCCTTCATTAGACCACATCGATCATCGTTTACTCCCACACCATCCTTGCTCGAGGCTAGGATAGTCTCTCTAGTGCGGAGGCACCTCCGGTTTCCAGGGTCTCCTACGAGCCCCCTTTTGATTTAGCGTTTAATTTCTTCTTTTATTTAACACGTCATTTTACGGTATAAAACCATGTTTTTAGCTCAGTTTTGTGTGAATCATAGTTCACACTTTCCCCGTGTGTTCTATTCTCGTTTGCATTTCAAATTAGCGAGACGCGTGGTCCTTGGTTATCCATGAACTTTCACGGATCATTATGATTTAGTGTGATATTTAGTTTACAATTGCCCGTAGGTTTTCATGAATTCATTTTGATTAGTGTGACGCTTAGTTCACATTTGCTCATAGGCTTTCACGAATTTAATATGATTAGTGTGACGTATAGTTCACATTTGTTGGTAGGCTTTAACGATTTCGTTATGGTTTATGTTTGGCTATAACCTATCCTTGATCTAGGTTCATCCTTGGTTGGGTTTTACCTTCATATGAGGCCTATATTTGCATAGGGGTAATCATTTGAATGTCAATTGGCTTTGCTTAGGGCTTAACCTTTTGTTTAATATTCAAGTCCACTTGCGCTTTAACCTTTGATTAAGGCCCGATTCTTTTCTGAAAATTAACCTTTAACTAAGGTTTGTGTTTAGTTACGAGTCTACCTTTGGCTAAGGTTCAACTTGCTTGCGACTTAACTTCTGATTAGATTTTGAGTCAAATCACGGGTTAATATTCGATTAAGGTTCGATTTGATAATGCCTTAACCTTTGATTGAGGTCTAAGTCCACTTACGGTTTAACCTCTGCTCAAGGTTCAAATGCGATTATGACTTGATCCTTTGATTAAAGTCTACTTATGAGTAAATTCTCGATTAAGTCTCAAAGGTGATTGTGATTTAACCCTTGATTAAGGTTCAAATCCATTTAGGAATTTACCTTTGGTTATCGTTTGAGCGCATTTATGATTTGACCCAAGATTAAGGTTCTAGTCCATTTGTGGGTTAACTCTAGATTAAGATTTGAGTGTGTTTATGACTTAACCTTTGATTGAGGTTCAAGTCTTTTATACGGATTAACCTTTATTGTGGTACGAATGTGATTATGACTCAACCTTTGATTAAGGTTCAAGTCTTCTTACGGATTAACCTTCTATAAAGGTTCGAGTTTAATTATGACAACCTTTGCTTAAGGTTCAAGTCTATTTATGAATTAACCTTCTATAAACGTTTAAGTTTAATTATGACTTAACCTTTGATTGAGGTTCAAGTCTATTTACGAATTAACCTTCTATAAAGGTTTGAGTTTAGTTATGACTTAACCTTTCATTAAGGTTCAAGTCTTACCTTGGTCCGTGTAACCGTTGTGGTAATACCTTTGGCTCTATGACCCCGTGATCATTTATGCATTGGTTTTACTTACCCGGTCTACCCGGCCTCTTAAGTTGTTTGGCAATACTTCCTTGTTATATGACCTTGCGAGTTATATTTTTAGAGAAGTTAACATGCCTTTCTCCCCTGACCTAGTCCTTGTCACGTGAAGGGTAGACGTGTAGATCATGAGAAGCCCACCGCACCATGTGTTTAACACTTACCTGGCCAGGGTAAGCAATCCACACATGACACGGTGATCTTATCGCGATCACCACGGTACTCTCCAAGTGGACAATTTCTGGTCATGCATCTTGTTTAATAAAAACATTCTTGTCAGTTTGTCTAATGTATATCTGTATACCCGCATTATTAAGCTATTTATGTTTTATCCGATCGCGCAGTCTTGTTGATGCGATCATGCCTTCCAATTCCCGGTCCGTTTGAGCCTTAGCCCACCATGACTGTGTGATTGGCATTTGTTCGAGTTTTGAGTATTCCTAGCATCTTTTCCTAATTTCCGGTTCGGCTGAGCCTTAGCTCACCATGACCGTGTAATTGGCGTATATTTGGGTTCTATGGCTCATTGTACCTTTTCCAAATTTAATTCCTGATTGACTCATGTTCAATCGTGATATATAATGCTAATCAACTAGATTAAATTATTTTTGGAAATAAATTCCTTACCGGATTGATGATCAAGCTTGAACCGAACGCTTAACTCGTTTAACCTTGGGCTCTGAATACCACTTGTAAGACCCACCCCGTTTAAAGCGGTATTACGAGAAGAAATACGAGTTAATAAACTTAATTTGAAAGTTTGAGATTTCATCATTAAGAGCTCAACGAGTTTTTGACAAAATATTTGCACATGTATCTCATGGTTTAAACATATGTACGATGATTTTAATAGCGAAAACGTTTTCAATGGCACCTTCCAAAACTAAGTTTATAACCCTTTTAGCTCAAAAGTTGCGGAAGCGGACGAGTCTTGTGCGTTCGGATCTTTGTTCAATTCTTGATCATCATCCATTCAGTATAATAGAGTACCTGAGGGTTAAACGCGAGGAAATAACCCATTAATACGTTATTATGAATGTCTAGTATTGAAAGAATAATTAAATGAAGTTTTTATTTTTACATAACCTTTACCCGGGCGGGTAAACCTGCTGTTATAAACTACCCTTTTTTATCAGAACCTTTACCCGGGCGGGTGAGTGTTTTACCCGGGCGGGTAAACCTGCTGTTAGAAACTACCCTTTTTTCTTGCACCAAGCTACACTTTTAGTGCAGCTTCAAGGCCATTTACGGGGATTCTTGGGACTTGTTAATGGGTCATAATACGTACCTCTTACATGATTAAAGATATGTTTAGATTCCTTGTTCGGTTTCTAACCCAAGAACCCTGAATTATATGTCCATCAATATGTTGACTCGTTAACTTTTGCATACATCCAAGTTTTTAAGATTTTATGATTTCCAAGGCCTAGTAATGATTTTTCTATGCTTATCAAGCCTCAACTCGACTAGGTGACCTCCGCCCAAGCAATTATACCGGGTTTGCGATGCCTCGTGTCCATGGCCACATGTGCCATTTCTCTCGGTCTTGTTCGCTCGGTCACTATGACTTGCAACGTGATCTAAACACGATGTTTTCTTATGACCCTTGGAAATCACAATCTCATCTCATCTAAAGATATACCCATGATTTATACACCCAACATGAGCATATATGTATATATATATATCCTACAAAGTCATAGATATGACTTACCTTGGCTCGCGCCCTTTTTGCTTTTAGACTAGCTTGAGGTAGATAACATTGAGCCTATGAATACACTCAAGCAACTAGCACGATTTCGTTACCGGCTTAAGGTTAACTCATGGCCTAAGCTATTGTCTATCTAGCATTTTTACCCAATTGACCCGATAGTCTAAATGGGATATTAACATCCTTCATCTAAGGCAATCTTCTATGAATCGTGTATCTTATTTATGCTTCTTTTTGTGACATTTCAATGTCTAATTCCCAAATGCATATACAAAGGTATAATTAAGCATATAAACATACTAGAGACATATTAAGAATTAAGTCATCGAGTGACTTACCTTACTCGCGGCCTTTCTAACATTAATTCTTTTACCTCCCTTGGTTCCCGAGCTTTCCGACTTCACACCTATTTCATGCTATATACGCATAGGTGTTTAGTTATTCATCCATTGTGCGTCCATTTCATGGTTCCACATAAAACGAATTTAACACATATATCAATTATATCATTATCATATATTTTCATGAAATTTCATTCATTCAAGCATTTTATCGAACACCTCGAGTGCACAATTTTATAAGTAGCTTTTCTAAGCTTTTTAGATTTCATGACTTTACCATAGCCTTACTTACACAATCAAATATTGATTTCACCATCAAATCATGTTTATATATATATATATATATATATATATATAATAAAACATCAACATTTATACATGATTCCCAAGTCTCTAAGTGTGGTTCTTGTCTAGCACTAAAAACCCACTTCTTACATACTTGAAGTTTCAATTAAATCACATGAATCAAGCAATATATAACTTTTATCACATATCATAGTTTCTTTGATGTTAGTAAACACATAGAAACCTATATATGCTAAGAAATCACACTTTTATATAAACCTTAGAATCACCATCTTCCAAATACCATAGTTTTGGATGAAATAAAAGGGTCTAGAGTTACCTTAGGATGAATAGAGCACTAGATGATAATAATTTTCATCATGCATATGCAGGAACTCTTGATTTTGGCAAGATTTGGGGCTGATTTCTTGAGAGCTCTTCAAGTGTGTGTTTTTGGTGGGTTTTAATCGACTTCCAGTGTGTGTGTGTGTTCACACCCACACTTTTGTTTTGACCCACCAGGTTTCAATCTTTGCCACATTGTCATAATCAGCCCCCTTACTAGCGATTCATTGTAATAATTCATTAACACATAACTTCTAGTATTAATTTAACATATGTTCGTTATTGATGGGGCAACCGAGATTATTTATGTGCTAGCTACGTGTTTCATTGATCCATTTGTTAAGCCCCCATGTTTCATATAGTTTAATAACTACAAAGTTTTACGAGGTTTGGGGCGTTACAAGTGAACTATTAATTATTTTAAAATTTCAAATATGTTAATTAATATTTTTATCTTTATTTTTTTTCTTATTTTCCACTCACAATTTTTAAACGTTAGTAACTTTTATGTATGACATTTTTTTGAAAAAAAATTACACCAAATTAACGATCGCTTTATTATCTTTCCAATGAGCACCATATATAGTGCTATACAAAAACGAAAAAAATGTTTTTTAGTGAGTTTTTGTTCATGCAGAAAAAAAACACAATGTATTTAGGTAATTTCTTAATTATATATAGTAGGGTGAGCATACGAAAACCGATAACCGAAAAAACCCGAAATCAAACCGATAACCGAGCCGAAAATAACCGAAACCGAATTAACTGATCGGTTACGGTTAACATATGGCCAAAACTGAACCATTCGGTTACGGTTTCGGTTTTCCCTTATTCCGTAACCGAAATAACCGAAACCGAACCGATAGTTATATACTTAAGTATTTTTCATACATATATCCAAGTATTTCGAACATATTTTCATGTATTTTCGGTATATTTAATGTACCTTTCATGTATATCTATGTATTTGAAATATATATTTTATGTAACTCATGTATTTTCATGTATATCCATATATTTGAAGAATTTTTTTATTTGTTTCCTCGGTTTTTCATGTATTTTTCTTGCGTTTTCATGCGTATTTGTATTCTTGAAAAAGATCCAAACAATTTACTAACTATTTTAAGTTTATAATTTTGCACAAGTTTTATGTTTGGATATTAACCGAACATAACGAAACCGAACCGATAACCGACATATTAACCGAACCGACTTAACCGATCGGTTTCGGTTATGGTTTTTTTCCTAAAACCGAACTTCGGTTATCGGTTTCGGTTATATGTAAGAACCGAACCGACATTTGCTCACCCCTAATATATAGGCAAGTCACTAATCATGTTATGATAGTATATATGTTTTTGAACCTACTATTACATATATGAATTGCCCATGTTTATGTGCTATAACGATATGCTTAGCATTAAAAGAGGTTGAGATTTTTTAATTTGCTGGGAACGCAACATGAGAACCCTTTTGATAGTATAAACATTAGAACAACTTTCTTTAACATTAAAAGAGGTTGAGACTGTTTACTTCTTTTATCTTTTTTTTTAAGTAATATTAGATTTTTTAACCCCGGGACAATCCCGGGGTAATCAGCTAATAATTATCTATACATATAATAAACCAAAGCCATTTTAATGACATGACATTCAAAGAGGGTATTCTCTTTATTGAGTGTGCCATGTGTCATCCCATGTGGCAAGACCTTTATTTTAGGAAAATAATAATTTAAAAACAAAATTAGATTTTTATCTTTAATGTTTCCTCCCATAACTTTTAAACGTTAATATCTTTTATACACGAGATTTTTTAAAGAAAAAAATTACACCAAATTAACGAGCATTTTATGATCTTTCCAACGAGTATCATAGTGCTATAAAAAACGGAGAAAAAAAACGACTATTTTTTGTAACTCGACAGGTATTGTGTCAGGTTTGAAATTAGTTTTAAAAAAATTATGGGTTTGGGTCGGGACTGGGATTAGGTTATACCCGACCCAATTACCCTTTTTTATATTAGAATATGATAACTTATGGCAGAGATTTGTTTAAAATAATAATAATAATAATAATAATAATAATAATAATAATAATAATAATATTCATTAATCATATATTGGCAAGTCATTAATTATGTTGTCATATTAGATATTTTATTATGTCATATTAGATTTCAATCCGGGATGTTCTCCAACAGGTAATTAGTATGTTTTCTTTTTCTACCATATTCTAAAATAGCTTAAATCTTATTTTATGCAGTTAAAGACCTTTGACTTGATGTATTGGTGCTAAACAATCTATGTTCTCTTAAAGTGCTTGGTATCTTAATATTTTGTTTTATGTGTTGATGTTGTAAGGTGAAATGGATTTTTTGGTATTTTTTTAAAGAATCTAATATAAGTTGATACATAGATGCCATTTTTATAGTTTAAATATTTCTAATTTTATTTACTTTACTTAGATTTCTCAATCCGGGACGCTCCCGAGGTATAAGCTAGTATATAATGTTTAAAAAGAAAAACGAGTAAAAACATAAAAAATAGAATGTTCTCTTGAAAACACCCGAGGACCACTCTATAGTAGTATAAACATAAAAAATACTGTTTACATTGACCAAAAAGATAATATAGTATACTGTGTATTTTTTATTATTAATTAGCAATCAATCATGAATGAAAATAAAAACGTGAAAAGTATTCAGAAAGGTGTTTAAAAGGCCACGAAGTGGTCGTGGTCTCTTACTACATCACACAATCAGACAAACAACGTACACCACCGTCTCCTCCTTCCTCTCCACCGTTTGCCACCACTACCCGCCGTCTGCAATGGGAAGAACACCCTGCTGTTCGAAGGTTGGTTTACACCGTGGTGCGTGGTCCTCCGATGAAGATAAACTCCTCATTGAGTACATTCAAACTCATGGTGAAGGTCAATGGCGAGCATTGCCATCCAAAGCTGGTACATTATTTTGCTTCTTATGTTATAATGCAAATCGTACCGAAAATACAGAAATCGAAAATGAGTTAAAACAAAGAAGGAATACCGTTTTGAAATTAATAATAATAATAATAATAATAATAATAATAATAATAATAATAATAATAATAATAATAATAATAATAATAATAATAATAATAATAATAATAATAACTGGATATCATATAAACGAATCCTGTATTCTTTTTTTTAAACAACTAATTTTCTTTTACCAAATATGAAAGAAGCCAAATTACATCTGAATAATAGGTAAGCAAGTAACAAGTTGAGCCGCTATCCTTTTTTAATCGCAAAACATATTTTACTAAATACAAACCCTTGGTCATTTGCGGACACACACCCTGTTCAAGGGGTGCGGGCGCCCACATTGAAAAAATAAACTTTAGTGCTTATGTATATGCGTTTATCCGGTCCGCACTCCATAAAAATCTTCAATCACACCCCTTGGATTTTTGAAACCGAGGAAAAACAAGGAAATAAACTTTCCTCTCCCCTTTATAAGTCTTGAAGCTAAATCTGTAATCCATACGTTTGGTAGAAAGATTAGTGTGTATATATTTTTCCCTTTTTTTTTCTAGCAAGCAATGACTTGGTGGAAAGGTTGCAGGTCTCTCTTAATTTGATGTGAAGAATATGAGCTATTTGTTTTTTTAAGTGCAAGAAGATAAAATATGTAAAAGTATAGTGACAGACAAAGTCAAGTTAACTTCTAATATGCTTCTCTTTTTATTTAATTTCTTTTTTACTTTATTATTTATTTGTCCAAACCACATCGAGCCGGGGGTCTCACTGGAAACAGTCTCTCTATTCTTAGGGGTAGAGGTAAGGCTGTCTACATCTTACCCTCCTCAGACCCTACCTTAACTTTGCTATAGGTGGGATTAACTGAGTATAATGATGATGATGATGATGATGATGATGATGATGATGATGATGATGTCTATTAATTATTTATTTATTTATTATAAGGTTTAATAATATATCATTTAGATAAGATCAAGTAAAATGAGTGAGACTATAGTCTAATGTAGATAATTCAAATAAATATAGCTATTCAGTTCGATTCTAGATATGTAAATCCAAGAATTTGAAAACCATTTTAACGAGGTAACATCTGAATTACTTGTTTATATTAATAGCTTGAGCCCTTGTTATAATTTTGGTGCGTTTGATGTTCCAAAACTGCTACGATTAGCCGAGATGTATCCACAACTTTAGATTTTAGAATTTTGTTATGCATATGTAATGATGTTTAAATTACTTTTGGCTTTTGGTTTCCTTTTGTTTATTATATAATTTTAGTATTGTTATTTTTGGTATACGAGTCGACCCGATCGTGCCACTTGATGGATAAACGTCCCAGTGGCTTAGAGATTCCACACCCCATAAAAAAAATTCTTGGGTCCGCCACTGCCCTTGGTTCCTCAGGCTCTGCGAGTCACTATGGACCACCTTTTGTACCCGCTCCAAGAAGCGAACCACCTCAGGAACTAGGGATCCAAATGTGTCGAAGGCAAACGGTAGGAACACGTGCTGATTTTCTAAACAGCTAATGTTACTCTCCACTACTTTTTACACCAATATTATTTATATATTCCCTTGATAAAGTATTGAACTTGAGACCTCTTTTTAAGAGGCTTGTGTCTCTACCAAGTAGGCTACCACACATTAGCGAATAGTGTACTCATATTTGTTCAATAAGCATCAGTCTGGTATTAATATGGTACTGGTATGACACTAGGAAAACTGAAAATCATAAAAATGAATATCCTATGCATTTATTTGTTCCGTTAGTCGGTATGATTTTAGTATGGTACCATCATAGTACGAGCAAAACTGAAAATCATAAGACTATCCGAAGTGGGGGCGGGAGAGGGGCGGGAAGGGGGGGGAAGTCACCGGCGTGGAGCAAATGGCTTGGACACGTGGCACTTCATGATTGGTCAGTTTTTTTTAACTTTAACACAATATAATATTATTTTCTTCCCCCCCCCCTCTTCCCCCCCTTCCACTCCCCACAATTTTCCCCCCCATAAGAGTTCCGCAAGTGCCACATGACGCTTCATCCCCCTCTTTCCCCCACCACTCCGGATAGTCTAAACATAATGAGTATTGTATATATTTATTTGTTTGGTAAGTACAACATTATGGTACCGGTAATCATAAAAATAAATATTGTACTTATTTGTTTGGTAAGCATATATGCATTTGAGTATTTAGCATGGTAACAATATGGTACTAGTATTTGTAAAAAAATCTCTTTAGGGCCTTTTTTGTTAGGACGATATTGGTTTAGTATGATAATCATATGGTACTAGCAAATATGAATGACTTTTTTTTTTATGGATATAGGGCTACTTAGATGCGGGAAGAGTTGCAGGTTGAGATGGATGAATTATCTTCGGCCAGGTATCAAGAGAGGAAATTTCACCTCCGACGAAAACGACATCATTATCCGACTACATTCTCTACACGGTAGCCGTTGGTCTTTAATAGCCACCGAGCTCTCTGGGCGAACAGATAACGAGATCAAAAACCACTGGAACGCTCACCTTCGTAAAACCGTTGAAACTACCGGTTCCAAATCCACAAAAAACAAAAACATTAAAAAGAAGAAAATGTTAAACGATCAGAAGGTTGAAACCACGAGTCAACAAATGTCAAAGGAAGTCAAACTTGTTGACTCTGGTTCCTCTTCTTCTTCCTCTATTGAGGATGGTGGTGCATCGTCGAGTTGTATGTTTGACTTTGAAGACGCTGGCTTTGACTTTTTTTTGCTAAACGAGATGCCTTTGTTTGAAATTGAAGGAACGAGCATGATTGACGGTCAATCGGATGATGGGTTTTTAATGGACGGTTGCGATTTAGTTATGTCAAAAGATGAAGAAAGTTTGATGCTTGAGAAGCTATATCATGAGTACCAGAATTTACTGGATCATCCGGATGAGAATATTCAAAAATAAAATATTTAGTTACATTCTTAACATTTTTTTTACAGTCTGTTTATGTTTACTTAGGGCCGGCCCTTAAGGGGTGTGGGGAGGACTCCCGGCCCGGGTCCAATTTCTCGGAGGCACATTGACCCTCCGGCAATTCAAGCTTTCTTAACAATGATGTCCTTATTTTGATAGATTTTTGTATGTTTGAGCCCTAAAATTGTTAATCAAGTATTAATCAAAGTGAAGGTTAGTTTATATTTTCATACTTTGTGGGATTCGAACTCCTAACCTCCCCCAAGTGAGAAATAAAATTTGATCCATCAATTTGATATTATTTCAATCGTAGCTTAAAAAATAGTTTATATTATTTATTTTGTTAAGGCCTAAAACTAAAACTAAGGGGAACAATTTTTTTAACTCGGCCCGGGCACCTGAATTTTCAGGACCGGCCCTGTGTTTACTATCTTAGACCACCCACAGTGAAAATGAAAGGGCGTGAAATGCCTCATTCAAGCCCTGTTACAGCCTCACACCGGCCCCAGAGGCGTTTTTGTTCTAAATCAGGTTTTGTCGTTAATTTTTTCACGTGGAAAATGGCATGAAATCCTCTTCCTGTTTGTTGAACCAATAGAATACACCCAAAGTGGAAGAGGGGTGGAAATTTAACGCCCCACTATGTTTCCTCTTAGAAATAACAGGTTAGTTAGACCTATATAACATAAATAAATGGTTTTGAAGAGTGGAGCTTCATGAATTGCGGAATTTTTGCTATCTTTGAACTATTTTAGTTATACAGAAAATCAGAAATGATGCTTTGAGTTATCAAGGTGTAAGTAAACATGATTAGAAAACTATCATTAAATTGATAACCCAATTCTGTTAACGAAAACGATTAAAATAAAAGATTTGCAAAGAACCAGTGACATGAATATTGAATCATATTACTTACTAATTAAGCAGGGACGGATGTAGCTTTAAAGGAGGAGTAACACTCGCTACCTTTCAACTTTCCTGACGTAGTGTGAATTTTTTTTTTTAGTTTTTATGTTTTTTGTATTATGTTACCCCTAAAATTAAACTAACGCTACTCCTCAATTTTTTAAAAACCTAAAACACTCTCAAAGTTTATCATTAGCTCACCATAAAAAATAAAAAAAAATTGAACCCTATAAGTCCATGGCCCATTGAACATTCTATTTGTTAATTATAAGATAGAAACTCATAAGGCTTAAGCTCAATTAGTTGTTTAAGGGTAGAGGTGCAGATACCGAGGTAGGGTTTAGGTACGAGTAAGAGGAGAAAAATCATATCATATGTATCCAAGTAGGGTATGATCAGGTTCGGGTATGACCAGGTAAGGGTCAGAGTATTAATATGTGGTTTTGAAATGTAAGTTTTTTTATTGTTTTGTTAAAAAATTATATTTGGTTTGTAATTTGGAAAAATAATTAATACAAATTACCATAACATAAATTCACCGAACTACAAACTATTTCTTTTATAATATGCATTTTTAACAAACTTAAATATAAAAGTTGTAATGTAAATATAAAATATACTTTAAAAATTCCGGAAATAAAAAAAAAAGCTCGTATCGGGTACACGATATGGCCGGGTTCAAGCATATGGTATAACCAGTCTCGAGTATTTTCTGGTATAAATCGGGTACGATTTCGGATATGAATCTTGAGCCCAAATGTATTAATTAGGGCGCAAAAAGCAATAATAAGTTGACAGTTCCATCAATACAGAAAGAGAATATCGATTGTTTCGTTTTTATTGTATGAAAGTGTGGTAAAAAAATTTGTAAACGTTACCCCTAGAATTTTGGTCTAGATCCACCACTGTAATTAAGAAAACTTGATAAAGGATCTTTAATCAAAGACCAACAGACTTATAATAAGATCCACTTGACTAAGGTCAAACGTTTGTTACTCAAACACTGATAGCAAGCTTAGTAGGGTGGGTTTTCTCAGAAACATTACTAAATAAAACATCACACTAATAAAAAAAACATTACACTTAAAAAAACATTATACTAAAAAAAACCTAACGTAAGATTGAGGTTGAGCGTAACATTTGCCACGTCAAAACGTGGTGAAAGTCATGCACAACCTCCGAAAAGTACCCCATGTGCGTAAAGGAGACGTCTTCTTCTTTTTCTCCGGGGAGATCTACGTTAACCTTTTTGTAGGCGATTTCGAAGTTTGTACGCTTCGTCTTCAAATCCGCGTACTTGTACTCTCAATAACAAAACTTTTGGTATAACAAAATATTGGACATATCCCCGTCGGAATGTAGCTAAATTTCTTTTAACGTATAGTGCATATATGAAAAACTACTAAATTTAAACTCTCATGCCAGTAGACTATACGTCTGTTCTGCGCACTTTCATTTGCAGTAAATTTCATTATTTTATTCTTACATCATTTTATTTATAGTTATGTTCGTGCATTATCTTATTTATGATTATTCTCGCATTATTCTTTTATTGGTGGTATTTCTTACACGTTATTTGTGGTTACTCTCGCACAATTTATTAGCAGTTATTCTTACATCACTGATTTTGAACATTAATTCAAATCGTTTACTCTCATTTGGTGCAATTGTGCGATTTACTCGATTTATGATATATTGTTCTTTCAGATCGAAATTTTATACTATACTTGTATATTTTGAACACATATTTTGTACGCATATTTTCCTCTTTTGAGCAAGACCCTGTTACACTTTTCCATAATTTTGTTCAACATCATGGTCAATAGACATACTAATTGATAACTCGTACGAGATCTAAGCCAGTGCCTACGTACGACTCGGATCAGAGTATTTCTCTAACCTGAGGGGAACAGTGTAATCCTTAAAGTTTATCAATATGGGTGTTTAGAGCTCAATGATGTGAACAAAAATTTACCGGTTAAGGGTGGAACGAAAGGTGAAGGACCTCTAACCATGTCTTATACTTGCACATTATTCTCATTACAGTCAAAGGGTGAACCCGAAAGGGAAGGACCTCTAACCATGTCATGCTTGAATATTATTTCATTGAAGTATCTATTATTTAACACATTTTGGTTGCACACATTGTTTCTTGTATTATTTATGCTAGTGTTATGGAAAAGCATAACACCTTAGTGTAAGGTAAATCGGTGATTACGGTTCGGAACGCAATCATGGGTTTACAGGTACATGGGGGTGGTGTGTGATTCTACTTAGGCTATTGGTAGACAATCAGTACGAATCCAAGATATCGGTAGTGTGGTGGGTTAGCTGCGGTACACCCTATATATAAGCACTAACGATACTGCGGGAGCGGACTAGGAGTCTGACCAAGAACCTACCCCATTATTTTCTATTGCATTTTGGACTATTTAATAGTGTTGGGCCGACCTCTTTAATAGGTCGTTGAACAACGACTATCATTTTCGATAAGAACGTTTTTACAAGCTTCAATTCATCTTCCTGGAGTCTTTCTTATTCTTAAACCTTAAAAACATTGTAACTTTTGCTCAATTTAACTTAAATGTTTTCCCGTAAATAAATTTCGAGACGAAATTTTCTAAACTAGGGGAGACTGTGACATCCGGCCCTTTTAATTTACCAGATTTGCAACTTTAATCCTTCTTGTAATTATGTATTTGTGAATTCAATCCTTATATTTTTATTTCGTTTATTTCAAATAAATAAAATGTTGAGATATAATAAATCTTTGTGTTTTTCAGATGAATATATATAAATTCATATGACTCGTTTTCTTTGAAAGTATAAATGTGACAACATTTATAGGGGTTTTAATATTCTAAAAAAACTAAACATTTACGAAAGTTAATAAAGTTTACGCAAACCTTACTTTTAAACATTTAAAGTTTAAAAAAGTTATATAATTTATAGTTTATAAGTTTTGTTAAAGATTTATAAACAAATTATTTGAAAGTTTAAACTAAATATGAAACTCTAGGAACCAAACATGTCAAAACTGAAAATTTCAAAAAAAAAAAAAAAATTCTTCCCTCCCACTTGTGTACTCGTTTTTCCGGCCACCGGAATAATTTCCGGCGAGTTGCATAGTCGATTTTTAATGCGTTTGAGCGACTTTGACCGGATCCAATACATTTCTCCATTCTTTCCCATCGAATCCCAATCATTTAATCATAATTATAAGCTGTTTATTGAGTCAATAAATCGAGTCTAAAGCTTGAAACGCTCGGTTATTAAAAAACCGATTAATATCCAACTTTAAAGTGTTTATCTCATCAATTGAACTCATGGATCATTTCCTGCATATTTATACGATTGAAACAAACCATAACACACCTCCAAAGTCGTCCAACAACTCCCAATCGATTCTTCAGATTCGAGACTATTCATCCTCGATTTCGGACATCCAACCAACGTGTAAGTCGTTTTGTTTCATTTCGTTTTGTTTTTCAGACATTACAGATCATCAGCCCTTTAAATTTGTTGTTTATCATGGCGGAATCAAGGTGATTAAAATTCCTGGGGTTAGGGTTTATGTCTAAGATAATTTGGGGAAGAAGATGATGGTTTGTAATATTGTTATGTATATTATGTTTCATCAAATTAACAAAATGAACCTATAGTGTAGTGGTTGAACGTGGGTGTTGTGTGTGACAGGACCTGGGTTCGAGTCTCCATAGACCACGGGTCTGGGCAATTTTTTTTTGTTAGGCATATTGTATTTTTTTTATTATTTTTTATATATAATACACTATATCTTGAAATATTCATAACTAATTCATTATTTGCTCTAAAATTATAAAAATTAAGGTGTAGCTTCTTGACACCCTAAAGAAAATTATCACATTTTTATTTTCTAGAAATTAAATTATTATGGTATTTTTATTAATTTAAATTGTTTTAATCATAATTAATTGTTTAAAAATTCATTTTACATGTTTTTAACCCCAAAATTTCTGGGAAATATTTTCTAATCATCAGAAACTGAAATAAAAATTATTGGTTCAGAAAACATTTATTTTTATTGGTTTTCCTATTTTTAATCATTTAAATATGATTTAAATTCATTAAATCTGTTTTAAATGCAAATACATTGAGAGGAAAAGTTATTTTGATCATTTTTCATTAGAGTCTATTTATTTTTCACAAAAATATCACTTTTGAGCCATATTTTGTATTTTAGTTTATATTTATGCTTATTTTAATACATAAAATTTGTTTTATAAATTTTATGTCTTATAAAACATAAAATAGTTTTATGTTTCAAATTCATAATCATCAATATTTTATTTGTTTGCGTAACTTATATTTATTTGTTCAATTATTTTAATAATTGTAATTATTTACAATTATAATTTAAAGCAATTAATTTAATTTTTTTGTCCCAATTATTGTGGAACTACTTTTTATCTAAATAAATATTCATTTGGTATTAATTATATTACCTAAACCACATTTACAAACTTTGACATATTATTTTTTATATACAATTTATATTAATTCGAGTTATCATAAAAACTCTAATTCCCCAAATCGACATAGCAAACCCTAATGCCTTAGATTCTAGATGTCTTAGACTTTTAAGTCATTTCCCTCATTAGTATTCTTATACGTATAGGTTGAATTCTTCGGAATTCCCAAGTTTACCTTGTGACGAGTTTTGTTTGGTTTTATCGCGCTTAGCAAAATTGTGAGTATATCTTTCCCCTTTTTCATGTTTTACTCTTTTGGGGCTATTCATGTACACTATGACTAAATGTTATTCTTTCACTGAATGCAATTCTCATGTGTGTTTGCTTTATGTTAATTTGTGTGTCTATGACTTGTCAAAATCATTAACCTTTGAGGGCCTGGCATTTCAATGAATAGTACTATGGTATATACCTCTTGTTGACTTACGTGTTTGAGTTAAGTCCTTGGTCATTGTTATGTGATTCATTATACTAAAAATGGTTTTCATGTGTTAGTCTCAATCTATTAGGGTTGTTTTTTAATGGATATTACCTATTACATAATTGCAAATGGTACCGTACATGAATTGCTAAAGCACTTTTATTACTATATATTTATTCAAATCAAGGTATGCTTACCAATACATTTTTGTATTGACATATATATTTTCGTACATGTTTCAGGTTATTTATGACGTTTTTTAAACTTTTGGAATTTATACTTAGATTTTGGATTTATTGGATTTCAGTTTAGATTGTTAGCTTGAATCGTTGTATTTTTGTATCTCATTTCAATGTAATAAACTATTTAATCAATGTATCAATATTTACACTTTAGTACCATGAGTTATTGAGCAATCGTCACTACATGACACCTCGATGACTCTTCCATCGGTTGGGGTGAATGAATGTGATGCAAATGGAAGATATTGTGTAGAATGAACTTGGTCTTCATGGTCATCTCTTGGGATAAGAGAAATGATTAGGATGCCACAATCAAGCAAGTCACCTCCCAAGCTAGCAGCCTAGATAATTAAAATTAACAAATTTTAGTTTAAAATACTAAAAGTTAATCAATTTGGTTGAAATAAAAAAAACTGATGGCTGATCTTTGATTCATGGATTAGACTTTGCAGTAAATCAATGTATGCGTTAACTCCATTGGTCAACATAGTAGCACCACCTGAAGAGTAGAATTTTTCTTCCTCTTATGTTGGTTTGACTTCTGTTTGTTGATCCATTCATGTGGAACATTCCTGGAAGTTCAAATATGCAAATGTTAGGCATAAAGACAACTTTAGTAGATTTGCCAATTTTGAACAATATACAGTTGTATGTTATCTAAAAAATGTTTAATTGAAAAGATTTGCTAGAAGAGGAAGGGTTCAAACGGGTCGAATGGGCTGGAATCACTCTAAAGCCCTAACTAATCACTTTTTTTAATGAAGAGTATTGTTTTTTTAATCTTTAATCATAAGTAACATGTTAGTTATTTGGACAAAAAGATTTACATCAAGTGAGAATCTAATAGAACCTATTCAACTCATACTTAGAAATGAAAAGATACCCAACATGTCCGACATGCCCATCATTGCCAAATCTAATCTTGATCTAAGATTGACATGAAAATACACCAAAGATTCGAACTCTACCTGCACCAACATTCATTTCCACTCTTTAGCCATCTAATAGGCGACTTCTAGCCATCAGGTGTGGTAGCTGTAACACCCCAACCGATGGTGGAATCATCGAGGTGTCACGTAGTGACGATTGTTCAAAAGCTCATGGTACTAAAATGTAAATATTTGATTATTGAATATTGTTTTACAACATGTGAAAATAAATACACAACAAAAATTGAGATAGTTGATTTATTTAGTCTAAGTCCAAAGTCCTATGTGAAGCGTCAAGCAGCTTATCCTGAAACATGCACGAAAATAAATTTTGTCAACATATGATGTTGGTGAGTACTACCTAGCTTTGTACATATAGTATAAGTTTGAAAAGTAGTACAATTCATGTGTCTAGCATCACCAAGGCAATATGTAAACACGCAAGTAACCAAACAAGACAAAGATCAAATGTAAAGTTGATAAGATGAAATTGATAATGAGCACCCTAACACGTGTCAAGTCTAAAAGAGCACCATAACATAAGTTATGTCTAAATGAGCATCGTAACATAAGTTACGTCTATATGTAAAGAGCACCATAACATAAGTTATGTCTAGATGTATGATTTTGTATGTAAGCTACGTTCACGTTCAAACATAAGCACAAAGATAAACAAGACACGTATATGAATTGTAAATGAATAAAAATGTATGTGTAAATGAATATGAAAGTTTTGTATACTTGTGCATGAATCACCCCAAAAGTTGTAAAAGCGAAAAAGGGGATAAGTATTCGTTTGATTAATAAATTAAACGTTTAATAAATAAGAAAAATTTGATAAATAAATAAACAAAAGTCTTTTTGTAAATTTTAAATCAAAGATGGTCACAATATAAAGTTTTAAGTGTGAAAATAATTTTTTTTATAAAATTATTTTCTTGAAAATAGAATATTTAATCTATTTATTTCAAATTGTCAAAACATAACTTTAATATCTAAAAATATTAAAATTTAAGAATTTCTGAATTAAAAATTGTATTTCAGTTCTAAATAAATAGAAATAATTTATATAAAATTTTGGTGCAAAAATATTGAAAAATGAATTTATTATGATTTATTTATGATTAAAACTAACAAAAATTAATTAAAAATACAAAATGAATGGTTTTTCTGAAATAAAAATTATTTCTGAAATGTTTATTGCTATACAAGTTTAGAATAATTTTTGTGGGATTTAATAAGATCGTTTAGATATTTTTATTGAATTTTACAATTATAAATGAATAAACTTGTAATATTTATAATATATATTAAATAAATCATTTTTGAAAAACTAAAAATTGTACAATGAACCTTACCATTAGAAGGTCATACAGTAATTTTTGTAGAATTTATAAACCACTTTTAGTATTTAAAAAAACTATTTTAAAAGATTTAATATATTAAGTATATATATAAAAAGGGTAAAAAAATGTTTGTTGGTTATGGGAGTCGAACCCGGGCCTTTGGCCGGTTCAAGTTTTATCACAAGCCTGGCCACCAACTGAGCCACACCCTGAGAACGAATTAATTTGGGTTTAAATTAATTATATAGACAAACAGTTATCAGTTATATAATCCTTTTTAAAAGGAAAAAGAAAATGTGGGATACAAGACTCGAACCCGGGCCGTCAGGCCGGTTCGTTTTCTGTGAAAAGAGGTCAACCAACTGATCTGTTGGTCAGTTGGTGTTGATTTTAGTTTTGAAATAATTATATACACATGTTTACGATGGTGTTCTTCCCCAATTCAAAACCATCGTGCCCTAGTTTATCAATAGAACGATTTAACAAGCAATAGCCCTTGATATGATGGGGCTATTGTTTGTGGGCATCCGATGAACAAAACCCATCAAGAAAACATAACTTACAAGAATGAAATCGCGTTTGAATGTCCGGTCAAACGAATGGTCAAACACGAACGATTGATACTTGTATAGATGTTGTTAACGGAAATTGAAGGTGAGGGTTGAGAGATCGGCGAGTGTAGAATGATTTGGTGGGTTCAATTTATAGGGTGAGGCTCGGGTGAAGGATTTGGTAAGTTTGACTATGGTTTTTAATATTATTGCTTAAATCGCTCAATTTGGTATGTTTTAAACGATTCTTGCGCGTATGGGGCCGTAGAATCAATCAAGTGATAATTTTCCATGATTAGCTTCAATCAAAAGTCAAACAAAAGCAAGAAATTTGGTGTTGGTCGTGTTCAGCAGCAGAAGAGGGAACAGATCAGAAATGTAAAGGTGTTAAAGGGTTAAAGCTTCTATATCCTATCACAAGGTGTCCCATGGTCCGGTGGTTGTTGACGGGTGGTTCAAGGAACAACCCTTTATATTGATAAAACGCCTAATTTATCCACGTTTGATCATGTTATTGCTTGAAATTGGGTGACTACGAGTGCTTTGGTTGTAGGTGTAATAAGGAGCTAAAAATGACGAAATACGGGCTTTGGAATGCATCGGAACGCATCGGAACGAGGTGGAATGCAAGAAAGAAAAATGAAGCTTTTTAAGGGTTCCACCGTACCCTTACGGTAGCCACCGTATGGGTACGGTGGCTTCAGGACATAAAATTTCACCGTATTGCAGCGTCTAAGCACCGTCCAGATTTTATCCCTACCGTACCCATACGGTGGGACCGTATGGGTACGGTGGCCCCTGCACCAAAAGTGTAACTCCCTTATTTAAAGACTGTTTGATGGTGTCTTTTGATCATCTCTTCCATTGTGAACGTTTCTAAGACTCTTGGGGGCGATTTTGGCTGAAACTAATCATTGGAGAACTATTCTAGTCATTGGGTTTATGTTTGTAATCCTTATGAACAATTATTTGAAGATTATGATGATTCACCAAGCTATGTTAGGCTAAACAATTGGTGACCATTCCTGGTGAAGGTTTTTCTAAAACTCTTGTGTGTGTTTTTCTTACATTTCTAGAATAATAATTTGGTACTTTGCTTGATTATTATGGTGTATGAACAATTGCTTGTAGTGTGTTGATTAATTTACTAATTCTTAGTCTTTATCGTACGTTCTTGGTGTTGCTAACAATCGAGATATCACGGGAAGGATTGGGGGTTGGTTATTGATTAATTGGTCATCAGGAAACAACCTCGCGTTAATACAATCCGAGTACTTTGTTCCCTTTTATCCCAACAATTGGTTATACATGATTTAGGTCTATGTAACTCTTTCTAGTTGAAATTCACACACGTGTTTAGAGAAACCGGATCCTTGAATGGTCATTATCTCATAATTTGAAGAAACGCTTCTAAGTTTGAATTGATAATTAGTCGTTATTTTAGTTGAAACCAAAACAATCAAAAATCATAATCATTTACTTTTTGTTGAGTAGTTTAATTTTAGTTAATTAACAAAGCTAGAAATTACACATTTTCCACAAACTCCCTGTGTTCGATACCTTCTTGCCACTATTCAATAGTTGTAATTGGGAAATTTTACGTGTACCACGACAAGCACGTCAAATTTTGGCGCCGTTGCCGGGGAGTTGTGCGCAACATGTGTTAATTTTTAGTTGTCTTTTATTTTATTTTATTTTTTTTAAAAAAAAATCTTAAAAAATTTTTTGGTATATGAAAGTGTTATTTAATTTTATTAGATTTCACTTTGGGTGTTCTAGTTGTGCAAGTTTTTCCTGTGCAGGCGTAGAATACTATGGATCGAGCCTATTCATCATGTTTAGGTTGTGGTAGTCCATGTCACACTCGTTTTGAGTGCCCTGAGTATCGACAACAATTTGAAGACGCTAGGAGGAGATTATATGAATTGGATGTCATGTATGATGACGTACAGGATTATTATCCGACTTGGGAAGATGTTTGTCGAAACAACATGGTGTATTATGATGAGCCAGATCATAGTTATTATAACTATGAACCCGAAGAGACACCATTTTCAGGTTATCCTCAAGATCAATACCAAATTCCTCCATATGAAGAAGAACTTGCAAAGATTACATATCAAAGCAAGGAGGAAATGCAACTTGCTCGAATCGAAGATAAATTATCTAAAGTCGAAGAGTTGTTATCAACACCTTGTCTTTCGATTCAACAAAGAATTGATTACTTGAGCTTTAAGTGTAAGATGTTATCAAGAAGGATAGACATAGCCGAGGCTATTTCCCCTTTACCTGATGATATTAGAAACTGTTCGCAAGTTAAGGATGAGGTTGTGGAGATTAATACCACACCAAATCCTTCATTTGTTGAAGAGTTACATTTGGAAAAGGTTGTTGTTTTTATTGATGCAGGTGACACAAGTCAAGATTCTCACAAATCTCATCCCGCCCCGATTAACCTCATAAACAAGGTTCGGGATGAAGATTCAAAGGCAAATATTCAGAAAGTGAGACTACAAGGCATCAGGGAAAAGCTCATGAGATGGTTCCACCACAACAACATTCGCTCACTATACATGCCAATCTTTAAACATCTGTTTATTTGGCATGTAAACTACCGAGCATACTTCGGAAATTCGGTAGGAAAATGTTCTTTGAGACCACCATGAATGAACATTAGGTATGAGTCTTGTACATTTTGTATATTTATATATTTTGTTTTATTTTGTTTTATTTTTAGATTGTATTTTAAGTCTCTTTTGATTTCTGGGAATGCTTGGAGTTTACCTTGCAATCAGATAATTTCGCCTGTACTCAATCCCCATTCAGGCAGGGTAAATATGTACACCATCGGTGTATAAGGCATCCCAGAATTTTATATTTTTATTTTTTCTTTTGAGTCTTAGTTGCAGGTTTGTTTATCGGCCGCGAAAGAAATGCTATACGGCTCGATTGGGAGGAACTGCAGGGACTCATACACGTGTTTGATATATGGTAAAAAAAAAAACAAACAAACAACAGCAGGCCCCAGATCAAGGTGGAAGCAGTAGCGAGGCATTTGGATTCGGGGAGTGAAATGACTTGTTCACCTCGGTGTTCGGGCCGCCTCAGCCTCGCTATTACTGATCAGGTCGTGTCTTTTGTACATAGCTTTATTTTCTATTTGTTTTTCCTTCATGTTTTTTGGGAAATGGGTGGTTGGGTGGTGTTATGATTGATGATGATTAGTTCGGGTTGTGGTAGTAGGAGGTGTGTTGTTTAAAAATTAAAAATCTAAAAAAAAATTATAAAATGAAAAAATCCAAAAAGAAGTTTGTGGTTTGAGTATTGGAGCGTTTCCTTCCAAAAACCGCACATTGGGGACAATGTACCCCAAGTGTGGGGATGGGGAAAATTTTGAAGAAATTAAAAAAAAAAATTTGAAAGAAAAAATCAAGCGTAGCGTTGTGAGAATTGGAACACCTTGAACTAACCTCGAGGGGCACACCGGCAACCCTTAACCCATTTTTATTCTTGGTGAGATTTGAGCCACAGTTATAGAACAATATATATAGATATATCTTTCTTTGTGAGAGTGGCAATGGGTGGGGGTGCACTAGAACTTGTGCTTGAATGCGACTTGAATCTTTTGGTGAGCATAAGTGTAGAGATGATAAGGGCACTAGGTAGCTTTGTTATGTTGAGTGAGAGTGTGGGAATTGGGGGGTTGGACCTCATGCATTATATATATGAACTTGGTAGCGAGAGGGGCGGGGTTTGGACATTTAGTTGCCCATTTTTGAGCCTAAAAGCCTATCGATTGTTAACCCTTTAGCTAGTTCCCTAAATAAATACCCAACTTGACCCGGTCTTGTGTGTTTAAACGGAGTGTTAGTGTGTTATTTTAGTATTACAAGTTGAAGTTTTAGTTGAGTGTGTTCGTATGTGTATGTATTAGTGTTTCTTGATGTATTGAAAAAAAAGAAAGAAGAAGAAATTGAGAAAAATGATGAAAAGAAAAGAAAGAAAAAAAAAAGCAAAAGAGAAAAAGAAAAAAAAAAGAGGGGAAGAAAAAGAAAAGAAAAAAAAAAGGGGATGTTTATGTGTGATATCTATTATAGTTGTGTTCGTATTTGTGTTTGCGTGTGTTAGTTATGTGTGTGTGTCGTTGTGTAATAAAAGACCGGGTAAAGTTATGCGCTACTAAAAATATACCCCATTTCCTACCTTTACACTTAGCCACATTACAACCCGACAAGACCCTTTGATTTGCACTTATGTTTAGCGTTGTAAGAGGAGGGTTGATTCAGGTACAAGCTTATGGTTGCGCACTCATTTATTTGCCTTTTGTGTGCCTAGCTCCTAATTGCTAGTTTTTCAGTTGTCACCGAGAGGAGAGAAACTGTGAGGGGTGTGTTGATTCGGGTGTTAAGGACGGGTTAGTATATGTATTGCACGTTAATGCTTGATTTAAAAATGATCGTTTTTGTGTAAAATTGATTTTGATATATTGCTTGGGACAAGCAATGGTCAAGTGTGGGGATGTGACGGGTGGTTGAAGGAACAACCCTTTATATTGATAAAACGCCTAATTTATCCACGTTTGATCATGTTATTGCTTGAAATTGGGTGACTACAAGTGCTTTGGTTGTAGGTGTAATAAGGAGCTAAAAATGACGAAATACGGGCTTTGGAATGGACCGGAACGCATCAGAACGAGGTGGAATGAAAGAAAGAAAAATGAAGCTTTTTAAGGGTTCCACCGTACCCTTACGGTAGCCACCGTATGGGTACGGTGGCTTCAGGACATAAAATTTCACCGTATTGCAGCGTCTAAGCACCGTCCAGATTTTATCCGTACCGTACCCATACGGTGGGACCGTATGGGTACGGTGGCCCCTGCACCAAAAGTGTAACTCCCTTATTTAAAGACTGTTTGATGGTGTCTTTTGATCATCTCTTCCATTGTGAACGTTTCTAAGACTCTTGGGGGCGATTTTGGCTGAAACTAATCATTGGAGAACTATTCTAATCATTGGGTTTATGTTTGTAATCCTTATGAACAATTATTTGAAGATTATGATGATTCACCAAGCTATGTTAGGCTAAACAATTGGTGACCATTCCTGGTGAAGGTTTTTCTAAAACTCTTGTGTGTGTGTTTTTCTTACATTTCTTGAATAATAATTTGGTACTTTGCTTGATTATTATGGTGTATGAACAATTGCTTGTAGTGTGTTGATTAATTTACTAATTCTTAGTCTTTATCGTACGTTCTTGGTGTTGCTAACAATCGAGATATCACGGGAAGGATTGGGGGTTGGTTATTGATTAATTGGTCATCGGGAAACAACCTCGCGTTAATACAATCCGAGTACTTTGTTCCCTTTTATCACAACAATTGGTTATACATGAGTTATGTCTATGTAACTCTTTCTAGTTGAAATTCACACACGTGTTTAGAGAAACCGGATCCTTGAATGGTCATTATCTCATAATTTGAAGAAACGCTTCTAAGTTTGAATTGATAATTAGTCGTTATTTTAGTTGAAACCAAAACAATCAAAAATCATAATCATTTACTTTTTGTTGAGTAGTTTAATTTTAGTTAATTAACAAACCTAGAAATTACACATTTTCCACAAACTCCCTGTGTTCGATACCTTCTTGCCACTATTCAATAGTTGTAATTGGGAAATTTTACGTGTACCACGACAAGCACGTCAAATTTTGGCGCCGTTGCCGGGGAGTTGTGCGCAACATGTGTTAATTTTTAGTTGTCTTTTTTTTTATTTTATTTTTTTTAAAAAAAAAATCTTAAAAATTTTTTTGGTATATGAAAGTGTTATTTAATTTTATTAGATTTCACTTTGGGTGTTCTAGTTGTGCAGGTTTTTCCTTTGCAGGCGTAGAATACTATGGATCGAGCCTATTCATCATGTTTAGGTTGTGGTAGTCCATGTCACACTCGTTTTGAGTGCCCTGAGTATCGACAACAATTTGAAGACGCTAGGAGGAGATTATATGAATTGGATGTCATGTATGATGACGTACAGGATTATTATCCGACGTGGGAAGATGTTTGTCGAAACAACATGGTGTATTATGATGAGCCAGATCATAGTTATTATAACTATGAACCCGAAGAGACACCATTTTTAGGTTATCCTCAAGATCAATACCAAATTCCTCCATATGAAGAAGAACTTGCAAAGATTACATATCAAAGCAAGGAGGAAATGCAACTTGCTCGAATCGAAGATAAATTATCTAAAGTCGAAGAGTTGTTATCAACACCTTGTCTTTCGATTCAACAAAGAATTGATTACTTGAGCTTTAAGTGTAAGATGTTATCAAGAAGGATAGACATAGCCGAGGCTATTTCCCCTTTACCTGATGATATTAGAAACTGTTCGCAAGTTAAGGATGAGGTTGTGGAGATTAATACCACACCAAATCCTTCATTTGTTGAAGAGTTACATTTGGAAAAAGGTTGTTGTTTGTATTGATGCAGGTGACACAAGTCAAGATTCTCACAAATCTCATCCTGCCCCGATTAACCTCATAAACAAGGTTCGGGATGAAGATTCAAAGGCAAATATTCGAAAAGTGAGACTACAAGACATCAGGGAAAAGCTCATGAGATGGTTCCACCACAACAACATTCGCTCACTATACATGCCAATCTTTAAACATCTGTTTATTTGGCATGTAAACTACCGAGCATACTTCGGAAATTCGGTAGGAAAATGTTCTTTGAGACCACCATGAATGAACATTAGGTATGAGTCTTGTACATTTTGTATATTTATATATTTTGTTTTATTTTGTTTTATTTTTAGATTGTATTTTAAGGCTCTTTTGATTTCTGGGAATGCTTGGAGTTTACCTTGCAATCAGATAATTTCGCCTGTACTCAATCCCCATTCAGGCAGGGTAAATATGTACACCATCGGTGTATAAGGCATCCCAGAATTTTATATTTTTATTTTTTCTTTTGAGTCTTAGTTGCAGGTTTGTTTATCGGCCGCGAAAGAAATGCTATACGGCTCGATTGGGAGGAACTGCAGGGACTCATACACGTGTTTGATATATGGTAAAAAAAACAAACAAACAACAGCAGGCCCCAGATCAAGGTGGAAGCAGTAGCGAGGCATTTGGATTCGGGGAGTGAAATGACTTGTTCACCTCGGTGTTCGGGCCGCCTCAGCCTCGCTATTACTGATCAGGTCGTGTCTTTTGTACATAGCTTTATTTTCTATTTGTTTTTCCTTCATGTTTTTTGGGAAATGGGTGGTTGGGTGGTGTTATGATTGATGATGATTAGTTCGGGTTGTGGTAGTAGGAGGTGTGTTGTTTAAAAATTAAAAATCTAAAAAAAATTATAAAATGAAAAAATCCAAAAAGAAGTTTGTGGTTTGAGTATTGGAGCGTTTCCTTCCAAAAACCGCACATTGGGGACAATGTACCCCAAGTGTGGGGATGGGGGAAAATTTTGAAGAAATTAAAAAAAAAAATTTGAAAGAAAAAATCAAGCGTAGCGTTGTGAGAAATGGAACACCTTGAACTAACCTCGAGGGGCACACCGGCAACCCTTAACCCATTTTTATTCTTGGTGAGATTTGAGCCACAGTTATAGAACAATATATATAGATATATCTTTCTTTGTGAGAGTAGCAATGGGTGGGGGTGCACTAGAACTTGTGCTTGAATGCGACTTGAATCTTTTGGTGAGCATAAGTGTAGAGATGATAAGGGCACTAGGTAGCTTTGTTATGTTGAGTGAGAGTGTGGGAATTGGGGGGTTGGACCTCATGCATTATATATATGAACTTGGTAGCGAGAGGGGCGGGGTTTGGACATTTAGTTGCCCATTTTTGAGCCTAAAAGCCTATCGATTGTTAACCCTTTAGCTAGTTCCCTAAATAAATACCCAACTTGACCCGGTCTTGTGTGTTTAAACGGAGTGTTAGTGTGTTATTTTAGTATTACAAGTTGAAGTTTTAGTTGAGTGTGTTCGTATGTGTATGTATTAGTGTTTCTTGATGTATTGAAAAAAAAAAAGAAGAAATTGAGAAAAATGATGAAAAGAAAAGAAAGAAAAAAAAAAGCAAAAGAGAAAAAGAAAAAAAAAAGAGAGGAAGAAAAAGAAAAGAAAAAAAAAAGGGGATGTTTATGTGTGATATCTATTATAGTTGTGTTCGTATTTGTGTTTGCGTGTGTTAGTTATGTGTGTGTGTCGTTGTGTAATAAAAGACCGGGTAAAGTTATGCGCTACTAAAAATATACCCCATTTCCTACCTTTACACTTAGCCACATTACAACCCGACAAGACCCTTTGATTTGCGCTTATGTTTAGCGTTGTAAGAGGAGGGTTGATTCAGGTACAAGCTTATGGTTGCGCACTCATTTATTTGCCTTTTGTGTGCCTAGCTCCTAATTGCTAGTTTTCAGTTGTCACCGAGAGGAGAGAAACTGTGAGGGGTGTGTTGATTCGGGTGTTAAGGACGGGTTAGTATATGTATTGCACGTTAATGCTTGATTTAAAAATGATCGTTTTTGTGTAAAATTGATTTTGATATATTGCTTGGGACAAGCAATGGTCAAGTGTGGGGATGTGACGGGTGGTTCAAGGAAAAACCCTTTATATTGATAAAACGCCTGATTTATCCACGTTTGATCATGTTATTGCTTGAAATTGGGTGACTACGAGTGCTTTGGTTGTAGGTGTAATAAGGAGCTAAAAATGACGAAATACGGGCTTTGGAATGGACCGGAACGCATCAGAACGAGGTGGAATGCAAGAAAGAAAAATGAAGCTTTTTAAGGGTTCCACCGTACCCTTACGGTAGCCACCGTATGGGTACGGTGGCTTCAGGACATAAAATTTCACCGTATTGCAGCGTCTAAGCACCGTCCAGATTTTATCCCTACCGTACCCATACGGTGGGACCGTATGGGTACGGTGGCCCCTGCACCAAAAGTGTAACTCCCTTATTTAAAGACTGTTTAATGGTGTCTTTTGATCATCTCTTCCATTGTGAACGTTTCTAAGACTCTTGGGGGCGATTTTGGCTGAAACTAATCATTGGAGAACTATTCTAATCATTGGGTTTATGTTTGTAATCCTTATGAACAATTATTTGAAGATTATGATGATTCACCAAGCTATGTTAGGCTAAACAATTGGTGACCATTCCTGGTGAAGGTTTTTCTAAAACTCTTGTGTGTGTTTTTCTTACATTTCTAGAATAATAATTTGGTACTTTGCTTGATTATTATGGTGTATGAACAATTGCTTGTAGTGTGTTGATTAATTTACTAATTCTTAGTCT
This sequence comes from Ambrosia x helenae, assembly GCA_030844895.1. Lineage (NCBI taxonomy): Eukaryota > Viridiplantae > Streptophyta > Magnoliopsida > Asterales > Asteraceae > Ambrosia > Ambrosia x helenae. The sequence goes on along the minus strand of CM061226.1, from coordinate 100,254,618 downwards.
TTATCGTACGTTCTTGGTGTTGCTAACAATCGAGATATCACGGGAAGGATTGGGGGTTGGTTATTGATTAATTGGTCATCGGGAAACAACCTCGCGTTAATACAATCCGAGTACTTTGTTCCCTTTTATCACAACAATTGGTTATACATGAGTTATGTCTATGTAACTCTTTCTAGTTGAAATTCACACACGTGTTTAGAGAAACCGGATCCTTGAATGGTCATTATCTCATAATTTGAAGAAACGCTTCTAAGTTTGAATTGATAATTAGTCGTTATTTTAGTTGAAACCAAAACAATCAAAAATCATAATCATTTACTTTTTGTTGAGTAGTTTAATTTTAGTTAATTAACAAAGCTAGAAATTACACATTTTCCACAAACTCCCTGTGTTCGATACCTTCTTGCCACTATTCAATAGTTGTAATTGGGAAATTTTACGTGTACCACGACAAGCACGTCAGTTGTGTTTGATAATGCTGAAGGTCTGGACGCGGGTCGATTCCCGGTCCAGACAATGTTTTTTTTTTACATATAAAGGGGGAGAAGAGGTGGAGATGGGCTCGTGTATGGGCTGGACTAGGGGGCTGCTGGGCCGGCTTCTTGGGCTCAGCAGTGGGCTCCGAAAATTTTAAAGGGAAAAGAAAAGGATGGTTGGGTTTGGGTTAATGGATGGTTTACTTAGGGTATGTTTGGCAAGGAGCTTTTAAGAGCTTTTAGGAGCTTCAAGCTTCAAGCTTTTAAAAAAAAAGCTCCTACTTAATGAAAAGCCTTGTTTGGTTGAAGGGGCTGGAAGCTTTTAGGTTAGAGAAAAAGCTCTACAGTGAAAAGCTACTAGTAGTAGCTTTTAAGAAAAAGCTCTACTAGCTACAAGCTTTTTAGTAGTAAATGACACAAATACCCATTCTATTTTAAAAATAAAATAAAAACTTTCTTTACAAGCCTATAATTATGCCCATTTTTGTCATTTTATACATTTTATTAAAAGCTCCAGCTACTCTGTCAAACACCAAAATATATTTAAAAAGCTTACAGCTACCAGCTTCCAGCTACCAGCCTCCAGCTAGTTTTGCCAAACATACCCTTAGTTTAATGTTTAAAAAAAAACCAACATAAAATTTTATCATTATTATTATTATTATAAAAATAAAATAAAAAGAAAAAGTGACGGATGTCACAGCATCCCCTACTTTTAGAAACTTCGTCCCGAAGTTATTAGAAACATAGGGTTATGGATGTTTGGGTAAAAAAATCAAGATAACTGTGGTTTGGAAAATTCGAATGATTTGGATAAGAGGTTTGATAGGTGTGAGTTAAGGATTTTGGATTAGGTTCGTCTCAAATAGTAAGGAGAATAAGAATCTAGTAAAACACTAAACTTCAAGTTTTAGGAATCCTAAAATGAATGTATGAGTTATTGACTATAAAAAGACCAAATGAACTACCAAGCAAGCAGGGTTTGTTCCCGGTTCAACTTCCAGTCTCATTTTCGATGCGTCATTAGTGTTTATATATAGGGTGTACCGCAGCTAACCCACCACACCTTTGACACATCGAAAACGTACTTGACGTCTACCAAAAACTCTAATAGAATTTCACACTACCTTAACGTATCTGTAAATTCATGATTACGTTCCGGACCGGAATCATCAATGTACCTTACATTAGGGTTTTATGTCCTTCTATGATCCTAATCTAACAACACATTAAAGCAAATAAGTTTCACAAGAAGATGACACAACAAACATGTTGGGCTATAATGAGTCGTTATCAATGAAATGAGGCTATGTAATAATGAGGTCAATTACATTGGTTTGCAACGACTTGCAATCGTAACAAAATTTAAGTATGGGCTACCACTCACCCGAGGAGCCCTTTAAGTGAAATGTTTGTCTGAGTTGAGTGGATAATGTAGTAGTTATCTTTCATAGATCAACATGCAAATTGATAATACACACATGCTAGCAAGTTTGTAAGTATGACAACCATTAAGTATAAGTGTTATCTTAGTTGCCTATAGAAATAGCTCATATTTGGCCAGCCATGTTTACGAGTATCATGAATAATTAAGTGTTCAATGAAAGTCAAATTAAGGAGAAATCAAGTTTCATATAACAAACAATGATGTTTTTAGAAAAGCTCTGTAGGATCAAGTATCAAGTTTTTAGTAGTTTGGTTTTCATGGAAATCAAGTCCAAATGTTTCAAATAAATGTAAGGTAGAGTCTTTAAACTTCTATGATTAAAATAAATGTATCCAAATATGATAAATTTCCAACCTGCGTTCGTACACAATAGTATGCAAGGAATTTCTAGAAGTTATATGCTTATGAGTACGACACAATTGGGTACAAAATGATAATAGGGTTAAGAAAATGAAAACACAAGCATTGAATTCTCGAGTCTTAAGAAGATTCCATCCATGGCTTAGCCAGTGGGATTAGCATCACCCTGACCGTTTGCTTCGTTGATATTGATATTGAAGGCTCGTCCATGTGCCACCTGGTTTACATTATTCAATTCAGGGCATCGATGTCGCATGTGGTTAGGGTCTCCATAATTATAACATGCCCGGCCGTTAGTAATCGGCAGTGGTTCCTGGCAGCTGTTTGATGATTATCTTGTGTCCTAACCGTTACACGACAAGTAGTGACAAAGTGTCCAAACCTTCCACATCTAGTGCATTGGCGACATGGAATATTTGCAGGGTGATGATACTTGCAAGTGTTGCATTGAGGATGGATACCCGTGTAGGCTTTCTTGATAGGAGGCTGTGTCACAGGATCTACAACAGCGTGGTTCTGATTATCGCCTATTCGTTTCTTAGAGTTCGAAGAAGTAGTGGCGGCCTTTGCTAAAACAGTCTTAGATCGTTCAACAGCATTGGTGGTTTTCTCAGTAGACGCCTTGGTGCCCTTCCTAACCAAGCTTCCTTTCCTTACGTGTTTGTTTGTTAAAGTGGCTGCAAGCTGGATGGCTTCTTCCACCGTAGTGGATTTGCTTCCAGTGACTACGTATTGAATCAGGTCAGGTAATCCCTCGATATATTTCTCGATTGGTCGAGAGACCGGGGTGACCATGTGTGGAACCAGTATGCTAAGTTCATGATATCGAGTATTATACGCAAGATTCTCACCACTGTCTTGTTTGAGCTCACGAAACTCCTCCTCCAGTTTCCTGATTTCGTTCCTAGGGCAGAATTTAGCGATCATGAGTTCCTTAACCTCAGCCCAAGACAAAGATAATGCAACATCAGCGCCCCGATTGTGCTTTTCGCCATTCCACCAGGTTAGCGCCCCCTTTTGAAGGACACTATTAGCATAGCGAACGCGGAGTTCATCAGGACACTCGCTGTTCACAATGGTGCTATCCATACTTTCAAACCATTGGAGGAGGCCAGTAGCACCCTCCTCACCAGTGAATTTTGTGGGGTTGCAGGAGTTAAAGTGTTTGAAAGTGCACCGAAATTGAGTCGTACTCCCTGTGTTGGCACTGTTACTATTCTGAGTTATCTCACTGACAAGGTTTGGGATCACTGCAGCAATTTGCTCAGCGACTAAAGATGCGAGGCGACGATCAGAACGTTGTCCAGGAGCACGAACAGTGCGTTGGCTGGCATCACGGAGCATGCGGCGAGCAGACATCTATGAGGCAGTCAATGAATAATCATGGGATTAGAAAATGTAAGTGTATAACCGTACAGATGATTATGAAAATATGAACTTGTAAGCAATATATGAAAATCGTGAAATACAAAATATTGTATATGAAACGAGAGAGTATTATTGAAAAAGCTTGCATGAAATGCTTGGAGTGCCCTTGTCTAGTTGTAAAGCCCAACAAGAACGTTGACTTTTCAAAGGAATTGAACCCAATGGTGATCAAAGAAGACATGCTTTAGCCTATAAGTGGACACTCACTCCAGGAATCCCCAGGTAAGTACTATATAGTATAAGTTTGAAAAGTAGTACAATTCATGTGTCTAGCATCACCAAGGCAATATGTAAACACGCAAGTAACCAAACAAGACAAAGATCAAATGTAAAGTTGATAAGATGAAATTGATAATGAGCACCCTAACACGTGTCAAGTCTAAAAGAGCACCATAACATAAGTTATGTCTAAATGAGCACCGTAACATAAGTTACGTCTATATGTAAAGAGCACCATAACATAAGTTATGTCTAGATGTATGATTTTGTATGTAAGCTACGTTCACGTTCAAACATAAGCACAAAGATAAACAAGACACGTATATGAATTGTAAATGAATAAAAATGTATGTGTAAATGAATATGAAAGTTTTGTATACTTGTGCATGAATCACCCCAAAAGTTGTAAAAGCGAAAAAGGGGATAAGTAATACTCACCTTAGCAAGGTGGTAAGTCTTGTGGAATTGAATAAGTGTAATCCAATGTTGCCAAGTATCACCCTATGTAATAGGTAACAAATAAGTCTAAGACTATCTAGTCTATAAGTATTTTCTAGGGTTTCGAATTGGGGATAAGTATTCGTTTGATTAATAAATTAAACGTTTAATAAATAAGAGAAATTTGATAAATAAATAAACAAAAGTCTTTTTGTAAATTTTAAATCAAAGATGGTCACAATATAAAGTTTTAACATAAGGTCAGCGAGTTAACATAAGGTAGATTTATCAACATTCGTATGAACCACTATAATCCTCTTACCATCTACCTTTAAATTGCTCGTACATATCATTGCATTTTCAAACACTATTACAGGAGTGAGGCAATAAGATTACATATTCACCCTTACAAGTTGCTCTCAATTTTTTCAAAGGTGTTTCGAAAAATACAGTAAACTTCAAATGTTCCTGAGTTTGATACGTCACACATTTTACAATTAGCTAAATCACTAAAATGATAAACGTAAGTTATATCACTTCCAAATTTAGTGAAAAATTGACATCATATGAATGAAGGCGCACTTAAACTGACGTTACTTTCTACAAAAACAAAACCATTAAAAGAATCAGTAGTAATTACCACACAATTCACATATATACCCAAAATTACTACCCAAAGACATACCCCTATACACCCAAATTACACATATGTAAACACTACACATAATCAAATTGTCACACCCTCAAATTTCCACTTGCGGGGTTTTACCGCGAGGCGCGTGACATACCAGGATCCAAGTCAACGGTCACAATAAACGACATCTATATGATATGAAAACGACGTAAATAGCCCATTAAGTTTCAAAACCGTTCTAACACAACGAAAGCAAAATGTATTATTACAACTCAAAAGTAAAACTCAAAGTTTGAAATGTTTAACAAAACATGCATATGATCCCTAGACGCTGTGAGACTCCGTGCGCCTAAACTCAATGCTGCTACCTTAGCGACCTGAGAAAACATGCCAAAAAGATGTCAACATATAATGCTGGTGAGTTCACAGGTTTTAAGTTCGTAAACGTTTTCATGTGTGAAGCGATTCCTCATAAAGTGCCAAGTGTGCAAAAGTTCCAAGTAAATAACAAACGTTCCCTTACTACTATGACTGTGTTGCTAAAACCATTACTGACAAACATTGCTCGAGTTGCTGCCCATGTGCCAAGTGTCAAGTAGAGACAATATGCACCCGCCCGGCTCCCAGCCGTCAGGTGGGGTTCGTCACGCCCGATAGATCTATCCACATTTCCCCCGTTGTGCCCCGCACATTCATGGTTTCAATAGGGACTTAGGTTTCGTCGTATAGTAAATAAGTGCCAAGCGCCAAGTGCCAAATGCCAAGTGTCAATGTTTAAAAGTGTCAAGTGCCAATGTTTAAAAGTGTCAAATGCCAATGTTAAATATGCCAAGTGCCAAACGTGTCACGTTTCTTAATAGAGTCACATTCCCAAAAGGCGTCATGTTTCTAAAAGCGTTGTGTTTCAAAAGCGTTGTGTTTCATAAGTGTTGTGTTTCAAAAGCGTTGTGTTTCAAAAGCGTTGCGTTTCAAAAGCGTTATGTTTCATAAGCATTGCGTTTCAAAACATAAACGTTGTATTTGTTAAAACGTGTGGCATGCTTCTCCCCGAGAGAAAAGTGTATAAAAGAGGGGCCGTGAACTCACCTTAGAGTGCGTCTTCTTGATAACTAGAGATCCAACCCGTGTATGATACTCCCGACAAATAACAACCTATTAATGAGTTTACATAAGTGTGATGACTACTAGCCCGAAGACTAACTAGTCCCCGATTGTCCAGATCTTGACTCTATGTGTTAAAAAGTGCGTTTAAACGTTAACCGGACATACTAGACAGACCCGACATCCCGTTGGTGACCCATTACATCAATCAGTCATGCACATAAGTTTCAAGCATAAAACACTTAGTTTGCATCAAAAATCTCATTCCGGACATCAGATGGTCGAATGTGGTTTTTCCCATTTCCACGTTCGCCCATTTGAGCCACGTTCGCCCGTTTGAGCCACGTTTTGTTCCACGTTCGCCCGTTTGAGCCACGTTCGCCCACACGAAGGGTCGAATGAGTTCCACGTTCGCCTGTTTGCATCAGCATTTCATAAAACGCACCAAAACGCATCTAAACGGTCCGAAAACATCACGAAACATCGCCAATCACAGCAGTCAACTATCATTAACATATTCCTACAAAACCCTACCAATTTTATCCTGAAATCCGTTCGTTTTACAAGTTACCCGAAATAGCAAATTATGGAGATGTCACATCAAACGCATGCAATCTTTACCCAATTAGGAAACTTTCTGAAATCAATCAATAATCAACTTAATATACTCAGATTATCATGAACAAGAAACCCCCAATCATATCCTTATCACTATCATTATGAACAAGCCCTAGATCTAACCCAAAATCCCCAAAATGAAAAAAACATCATCAATAATCAATTGTAACCTATCTCAATCATAAATCATCATCAATAACAGTCCTAGATCATTGTTATAACATCTATACAGCAATCAATCATCAAACAATACATAACACAACATAAAACACCATTAACACATGTTAATTTGTATGAAAACTCATTGTTTATGAATAGGTTTTGTTTAGAAAGACATTAGGAAGGTTTTTATCCATGAAAACATGTTTGAATCAGATCTGGACTCTTGGGGTTTAATGAAAACGAATTGAAATGCTTTAAAAAATGATTTAGAATGAAGAACACACCTTAGATCTTTGTGTAGAAGATGTTTGTAGGTTAGATTATAGAAAACAAGGGCAAAAACTCCTTCCCCAATGTTTAAAGTTGCTAGAGAGTGTTTAGAGGCGTTTAGGGTTTGTGAAATGGTGAAAAATGACAAAGTGTGGTATTTATACTATGTCCACATTCGCCCCTTTCACCTGGGCGAATGTATCCACATTCGCCCCTTTCACAGGGTCGAATGTGCATGTTCTGGTCGAATTGTAACACCCCAACCGATGGCGAAAACATCGAGGTGTCACGTAGTGACGATTGTTCAATAGCACATGGACTAAATTGTAAATAATAATAGCAAGTAACTTCCATTATTCAAAACGAAATACAAAGAGTCTTAATAGAAATCTCAAACATAAATAATAAATGTTCAACTTTTATTTAAGCACTAGGTCCAGCCTAAGCGTGAAAAGCATGCAAGATCAAACTTCACCTGAAACATGTACAAAATAATTTGTCAACACATATAATGCATTGGTGAGTATATCCATTTTCGTTCAAACAGTAATTTGCAATTTATGTGCCTTGATGTTTGTAATATGTAAAAGGGTCAAAATCAAGCCTCACATCGTTCAATAATCGTTCACACATCGTTCAAGAAAAACCATAACAATGACCAAGGACTTAACTCGTTCACGTAAGTCACCAAGGGATATAACTCGTAGTACTACTCATTGTTAGGTGCGGCCCAAAGGTTAATGACTTGGACAAATCGTTCATACAATTCACACAAAACATATCAAAGAGCACATTGCTTTGTAAATAATATACGTAAGTTTAATAATAATGGTACATGAATCACCCCAAAAGAGTAAATAGTAAAAAGGGGGAAAATATACTCACAGTTTCGCTAAATATAAACTCCACGAAAGTTCGTCGTAAAGGATTTAGAATTCCGAAGAACTCAACCTATACATGATAGAATACTAATGAGGAAATAACTTAAAAGTCTAAGGCAACCAAAATCTAAGGCATTAGGGTTTACTAGACTTGTGTAGGGAAGATGAAGTTTTTTTTTTAATAATAATTTGAACAATAATTTTGAAATAAATATATCACGATTAATTAAATAAGCAACTAAAACACTTATGTATCCCACACTTAGAAACATTTTCTATTTTTTTAGAAAAATATCAATGAAAAAGATTTCATGATTTATATTTAATTAAACAATTTATTATATTTGATTTAAATATGAATAGAATAAATAATATGAGATATGATCCAAAAATGATATTTTTATGAAAAATAATTATTTTATGTTGTGAAATACTGAAAATAATATTTTCAAAATTTCTTTCAATTTATTTGCATTTAAAACCTATTTAATGAGTTTAAATAGGGTTTTAATGATTAAAAATAGTAAAAATAACAAAAATAATTATTTTCTGAGAAATTTTATTTTATTTCAGTTTATTATACATAAAAATAAATCTCCTGAAAATTTGAGGTTAAAATAACTTAAAATGAATTTTTAATCATTTAATTATGATTAAAACAAATTAAATCAAGAAAAATAAAGAAATAATATATTTTTCAGAAAATAAAAATATGATAATTTTCTTTAAGGTGTCAAGATGTTTCACCTAAATTTTCATAATTTTTGGAGCAAGAATGAATTTTCTAGAAATATTATAAGATTAAGACATGTATATAAGTTTTATTATAGATAAAAAAAATAATAAATAAAAATAAATAAAAGAAAAGAAAAGAACAGCAAAAAAAAATAAAGAAAACGTGAATCTGTTGTCTCCAAGACTCGAACCTGAACCCATTCCAACATCAACATCCTTGTTTACCACTACACCACAATATCACTTTGTTAATAGTTTTCAACCAGAATAATATTTATACAAACTTTAAACTTCATCTTCTTGCTCATTCTATAAACCCTAACCCTAGTTTTTTTAGCACCTTCAATTCGAACAGATTATAACCCGAATCAAGAGGGCTTTAAAAGAGCATGATTAAAGAAGCAAAATGGCATCAAAAACATGTACTCACCATGCGTAAATCGCTCGGAAACGAAACTTAAAGTCCACGCACAAAACCACGAATTGGAGCCTCTTTGCACGTTTTTACTTGGGGTTTTTTAGTGAGTTTCAAAGGAAATGAGCACAGGAAACTAATGATACGTTTAGTTTATATAATAGTCTTGTAAAAGTGGCGTTTCACCAAGCTCCATAAATTCCGGCGGTTACAAATTTAAACCCGGTTTCAATAGAGGTTTTAAACGCGTTATGGACTTAATTACAAGAGGGAAAACGTATCATTTAAGTGGAGAAACGAAAACCCATTATTTTTTGTGAGTTAAAACGCTAAAAAACGCCAAAAAGGAAGTCGCCGGAGAGGATTCCGGCTGCCGGAACACGGCTGCTACAGTACCAGTTCAGAATTTTTTTTTTTTTTTTTAGCTTTGAAATATGACAATTTTGATCCCTCTAGTTAGTTTGGTTAGTTTAGTCCCTTAACTTCTTATAAAACTTAACCAAAATTAAATATTTCTAACCAAAAACTTTTTAACACTTTAAAAATATTTTTTTTTTCTTTCATAAATTTTACCAACATTTTAAGTTTTTATATTTTTTTATCGTAAAACTTGACGTTTTCCGACGTAAAACGTGTATAAATAAGAGCTAGCAAAAAAATACAACATAAGTTTTATTTGAAATTCCAAAAGATCGTAATAGGAGGACTAAAATGAAATTATGATAAAATTAGAAAACGTGCAAATGTTACAGTCTTCCCTACTTTATAAAAATTTCGCCCCGAAATTACTTTAAGTGAAGGTTTCTGGTTATGGAATATATGAGGATATTATCGATGAAAACAATTACGAATTGATCCAAGAAAGGTTTATAACTCTATTCATAAGGTTCCTAAAAACGGGTATAAGATCTACAGAAAAGTTATAATCGTTTAGGTTCAACGTGCAATTATGGATCACAGATTTTATAAGAATAAGATTGTCATTAGCAACCTCCATAGTAAAAGGATGAATAATGTGAGGGCAAATACGAGCAAGCAAGGTTCAATTTCTAACGAGACAAAACTCCTATCCGCACTGGTATAAACAAAAATCGAAGTATATAAGTTAGTAATAAGAAATGTACCATTGACAACATCGTTGATAGCTTGATCTTGGTTAGCATTGATGTTGAAAGCACGACCACGAGCTGGAGCTGCTTGAATTGCTGGAACTGCCGGGGCTGCTGTGGCTGCTGGGTTTTGTTGGCGGGCCTGGATAAAAGCCGTGAGATGAGGGCATCTATTTTGCATATGGTCAGGATCACCACAAGCGTAGCAAACTCTGGGTTGACCAGCTCCCTGGTTTTGGGTAGCAGTCTGTGGGTTATTCACGGGTCGATTAGCAACACGACAGAAAGGGGTGGTATGGCCCAGTCGACCACATGTGTCACATTTCCAGCAGGGTCGGTTGGTAGGGTGGTGAAAGTTGCATGTGGTGCACTTAGGGTGCACACCTGCATAGTTCCCTTGAACCTTTTGAGTTTGGGGTGCAGCAGGTGGGTTTGCAACAGGAACCTGGTTAAGAGGTGCAACAACAGCATAGTTTTGGTTTCCACCTTTTCGTTTCTTATTGGAACTAGAGGCAGAGGCAGAGGCAGAGGCAGAGTTTTCTTGGGAAGGTTCAGTGATAGCAGGGTTTGAAGTGGTTTCAGTAGGCCTTTTAGTACCCTTACGAGTTAGAGTACCATCCTTGACATGCTTGTTAGTAAGAGATGCTGCGAGGCGAATGGCATCCTCTACAGTAGCAGGCTTGCTTCCCATAACCGAATCATGGATCTGAGGTGGCAGTCCCTCAATATACTTCTCAATAGCCAAGGATACCGGGGTTACCATACGAGGAATCAGTAAGCTCAACTCGTGGTAACGGTTGTTGTAGGGAACGTTGTTTCCACTATCCTACTTGAGGTGATAGAACTCATCCTCCAATTTCTTCATCTCATTACGAGGACAGAACTCAGTAGTCATAGCAATTTTGAAATCATCCCAAGACATAGCCAAAGCAGCTTCCGTCCCTCGAGCATGTTTTTCACCATTCCACCAAGTGAGTGCCCTCTTTTGAAGAACACTCGAGGCATGACGAACACGCAGGTTGTCAGGACAGTCGCTATTAATGAAAGTATTCTCCATACTTTCGAACCATTCGAGTAACCCAGTGGCTCCCTCAGTGCCATTAAACTTGTTGGGATGACAAGAGTTGAAGTGCTTGAAAGTGCACTTATTCTCTGTGGTTCCACCGTTTCCACCCGCATTCCCGTTTGAGTTCCCATTCGAGCTACCGTTTGGGTTAAGGTTTGGGAGAATAGCATTAATGATATTAGGAACAAGTGTTTCCAACTTATCATTAAGCATGGACGCGATACGACGATCAGATTTCAGTTTAGCTTGACGCTTCGAGGCTCTCTTACGAGATTCGCGATCAGACATCTACAAAAGTGCAACAATAATTATGAGAATTGATTTCAAAAATCTTGGAAATGTCATAGTTTATATCAAGACAAGTAACACATCACATGAGATATAGTAATTATAAATTGATATAAGAAAAATTATGAATATCATAAAGGAAATCATGATAAGACTTCAAATGAAAAACAATACCAAGTATAAAACGAGGTATAAGAGTGTTTCCAAAGAAACTGTTGACTAACTAAAGTAATTGAAATATTATTAGTGACTTGTGGGGGCGTACTTTAGCCTATAAGTGAATGCTCATCCCGAGAGTTCCCAGGTCGGCATACGGGTCCCTCGTCTGATTGGGATTTATACGAAATGCCAGGCCTAGACAGAAAACTCAGAATACAGGCGCTCACCCTTCCAGATTGCACGTGCCCCGTCACAAATAAATTTCAAAACTCTAGCGGAACTTGAGATGTGGAAATATATTATTGAGATGTGGATTTCACTTCTAACTCAAGATATACTTCAAAAGTAAAAAAATATATGGAGGGAAACTGATCACTAAGATAAGGATATCACTCCTAGCTTAGTGATTAAGTTTCTTTTGGAGGGATAGATTCCTTGAGATTTGGACGTCTCCTATCTCGAAAGGAAAATATTCCAACATAAAAAAATAAATAAAACATATAAAGAGTGAAACTATTCACCAAGGTATGGATATCACTCCTAACTTGGTGTTTTCGTTCCATTTGTAGAATAAAATCTTCTTCGAGTATAATGAAAAGTAAAAGAAGAAAATCTATCTAAAGAAAAATGAGGATAAAAGAAAGCATATAAAGGGTAGCTTAGTTATAGTCTAGGTCAAAAGCATTTACTAATAACCTAATTCCCTATAACCATGGCTCTGATACCAATCTGTAACACCCCAACCGATGGCGGAAACATCGAGGTGTCACGTAGTGACGATTGTTCAATAGCACATGGACTAAATTGTAAATAATAATAGCAAGTAACTTCCATTATTCAAAACGAAATACAAAGAGTCTTAATAGAAATCTCAAACATAAATAATAAATGTTCAACTTTTATTTAAGCACTAGGTCCAGCCTAAGCGTGAAAAGCATGCAAGATCAAACTTCACCTGAAACATGTACAAAATAATTTGTCAACACATATAATGCATTGGTGAGTATATCCATTTTCGTTCAAACAGTAATTTGCAATTTATGTGCCTTGATGTTTGTAATATGTAAAAGGGTCAAAATCAAGCCTCACATCGTTCAATAATCGTTCACACATCGTTCAAGAAAAACCATAACAATGACCAAGGACTTAACTCGTTCACGTAAGTCACCAAGGGATATAACTCGTAGTACTACTCATTGTTAGGTGCGGCCCAAAGGTTAATGACTTTGACAAATCGTTCATACAATTCACACAAAACATATCAAAGAGCACATTGCTTTGTAAATAATATACGTAAGTTTAATAATAATGGTACATGAATCACCCCAAAAGAGTAAATAGTAAAAATGGGAAAAATATACTCACAGTTTCGCTAAATATAAACTCCACGAAAGTTCGTCGTAAAGGATTTAGAATTCCGAAGAACTCAACCTATACATGATAGAATACTAATGAGGAAATAACTTAAAAGTCTAAGGCAACCAAAATCTAAGGCATTAGGGTTTACTAGACTTGTGTAGGGAAGATGAAGTTTTTTTTTTTAATAATAATTTGAACAATAATTTTGAAATAAATATATCACGATTAATTAAATAAGCGACTAAAACACTTATGTATCCCACACTTAGAAACATTTTCTATTTTTTTAGAAAAATATCAATGAAAAAGATTTCATGATTTATATTTAATTAAACAATTTATTATATTTGATTTAAATATGAATAGAATAAATAATATGAGATATGATCCAAAAATGATATTTTTATGAAAAATAATTATTTTATGTTGTGAAATACTGAAAATAATATTTTCAAAATTTCTTTCAATTTATTTGCATTTAAAACCTATTTAATGAGTTTAAATAGGGTTTTAATGATTAAAAATAGTAAAAATAACAAAAATAATTATTTTCTGAGAAATTTTATTTTATTTCAGTTTATTATACATAAAAATAAATCTCCTGAAAACTTGAGGTTAAAATAACTTAAAATGAATTTTTAATCATTTAATTATGATTAAAACAAATTAAATCAAGAAAAATAGGAAAATAATATATTTTTCAGAAAATAAAAATATGATAATTTTCTTTAAGGTGTCAAGATGTTTCACCTAAATTTTCATAATTTTTGGAGCAAGAATGAATTTTCTAGAAATATTATAAGATTAAGACATGTATATAAGTTTTATTATAGATAAAAAAAAATAATAAAAAAAAATAAATAAAAGAAAAGAAAAGAACAGCAAAAAAAAATAAAGAAAACGTGAATCTGCTGTCTCGAAGACTCGAACCTGAACCCATTCCAACATCAACATCCTTGTTTACCACTACACCACAATATCACTTTGTTAATAGTTTTCAACCAAAATAATATTTATACAAACTTTAAACTTCATCTTCTTCCTCATTCAATAAACCCTAACCCTAGTTTTTTTAGCACCTTCAATTCGAACAGATTATAACCCGAATCAAGAGGGCTTTAAAAGAGCATGATTAAAGAAGCAAAATGGCATAAAAAACATGTACTCACAATGCGTAAATCGCTCGGAAACAAAGCTTAAAGTCCGCGCACAAAACCACGAATTGGAGCCTCTTTGCACGTTTTTACTTGGGGTTTTTTAGTGGGTTTCGAAGGAAATGAGCACAGGAAACTAATGATACGTTTAGTTTATATAATAGTCTTGTAAAAGTGGCGTTTCACCAAGCTCCATAAATTCCGGCGGTTACAAATTTAAACCCGGTTTCAATAGAGATTTTAAACGCGTTATGGACTTAATTACAAGAGGGAAAACGTATCATTTAAGTGGAGAAATGAAAACCCATTAATTTTTGTGAGTTAAAACGCTAAAAAAACGCCAAAAAGGAAGTCGCCGGAGAGGATTCCAGCTGCCGGAACGCGGCTGCTACAGTACCAGTTCAGAATTTTATTTATTTATTTTTTTTTAGCTTTGAAACATGACAATTTTGATCCCTCTAGTTAGTTTGGTTAGTTTAGTCCCTTAACTTCTTATAAAACTTAACCAAAATTAAATATTTCTAACCAAAAACTTTTTAACACTTTAAAAATATTTTTTTTCTTTCATAAATTTTGCCAACATTTTAAGTTTTTATATTTTTTTTATCGTAAAACTTGACGTTTTCCGACGTAAAACGTTTATAAATAAGAGCTAGCGAAAAAATACAACATAAGTTTTATTTGAAATTCCAAAAGATCGTAATAGCAGGACTAAAATGAAATTATGATAAAATTAGAAAACGTGCAAATGTTACACGAATGAAACTTTTTCATTTTCACATTCCAGGTTCGCCCCTTTGCTAAGGGTCGAACCAAGATTAATTTCCAGGTTCGCCCACTCGATGTGGTCGAACCAGGACTTATGTTTTTCCTAGTTTTCCATTTTGTCGTGTTTAACGCATTTTAACGCACCTTAACATACGAGCATGCAACCTTAGTCTATGTTTAACATATTTAAGCACGGATGATTATCTACACATCACTTAAACACATCTAAGCATATAATCCACCATACGACAATTAGTCTACACATACACTTAATTAGTTTATGTAATTCACCAACAACGGGACTCGTTACGTGTGTGTGTGTAATTAACCCAATGATCCTCCGAATCATTGAACCCTGGACAATACGGACTGTGTTCCGACTCGACTGACCCCATCAAGTATGTTTAATAAACGTTTTTCGCTAAGGTAGACTTATGTGTTTATAAAATGTTGACCTAAACATGTCGGGTGTCACACAAATTAAGTTAACAACAAAGGGATACGATAGTTACCAAATCAGTGTTGTAGGTGATAAAGTCAATGTATAAAGGCAATTCCAAGTCGAGAGAAATTGGTTTAGTGATTGAAGCAAAACACCCAAACTGAAAATTGATTCTTTTTCTCAGAGGCAAGCATAGGTGCATCGTCATCGACTCATCGAGCAAATCAGCATCCCACAATGCCATATTGACAATGGCTTAGCAAATATCAAATCAGCAATCAAATGAAAACCTAAAAACGAACAAAAATACAAATCAAGCGACCTAAAATAAACATGTAACCTGAAACAAACATAACAAAAATCTGCATCAATCAAACCCAACAACAATCCAAAAGAAAGTGAGCTTTATGTGGTTCGGAGTTTCCCAAAAACATGGCTGCAAGGCGGGGTGCATGTTAAAACCTGCCATCCACCGTCCTTGCCATGCCATCGTCATCAATTTACGGACATACTTTCAACTCATCATAACCAAGACACACATCACAGCTATCTACAACAGACATTCAAACCTAAACCACCACCACGTTCGTCGCCGGCCACCTCCGCCCAGAAGCCCTAAGAGTTCGAGACGAAAGCATCATTGGCAACACCGTCCATGGGTACCCAAAAGAGCTCGATACGAAAATGGCATCGGCACCACCGGCCATAGGTAGCATAAGTATGTTGTTGTCTTCGATTTGAGGGAGGGAGGTGGTGGCAGCCGGCGGCGGTGAATCTGGAGAGGTTGAAATCAAAAATCCCAAAATGAGGTAAAACATCCCAAAAACGTGATCGGTATGAGGTTAGAAACAATAGAAAAGGCAAAACCTACAAAGATGAGATGAAGAGAGAACCAGTGTGTTGGAGGAGACAGGTATTAAACACGTATCACAAAAGAAGTATCAAACACGTGGGCAGATGAGTCAGCTGTGTGGCACTATTTAAATCCATTCTCCTATTAATAAATAGGAGAATGATGCAAAGCTTTTTAAAATCGTAGAGGTTCTAAGACCTTTCTAATTTTGGCTTTATGAACCAATTTTTTACTTTTTATTTCGAAGTTGATGCCTATTTTCTCTGTGAACCGAATACATTCTTATGATCAATGAAAAAAATAAAATAAATTGAACATTAAAATAGAATATAGATGTTAGGCTTTTACTATTTTAGTATAGGGGCAAACGTTTTAAAGTGCATTACTGTAATTTAAAGTAAACATAAACATTCAGAATAAGAAAGTTAATCTGGCTTTCTAGATTGGGTTCTTGGGATGTACCGTGATGGTGCGCGTGATAGCCCATTACAACGTGAAACATGACCACCACCGGTCATAATGGCAGTGATGTCCGTGGTGATCAACACGTGTGTGGAAGCTTTTTGTGTGTGTTTTTGTTTTGTTAAAAAATAACCAAAATTTGATTTTTTTTTTTTCATGCATTCAATCTTTTGTAATATTATAACATTTCTATTTCTATGTTTATAAACACTGCAACTTTTGTCAATTCAACCACTCTTTTTTAATATTTGAGGTTGTTTTTTTCATTTTAAATGTTTTTTTTCCATTTTATATATAATAAAAAAGAAAAATCAAAGGCTAGTGATTTAGTAATGGGTGGTATTAGTGATTTTGTGATGATGTGATGAAATGTGACGGAATGAAGTAACAGTTAGTGATTGAGTAAAGTTTAACGATTAGGGTGGGAGACACCCTCGCCAACCTTAAAAGTAGAAGTTCAAAACTTGAGTAATCATATATAATTATACGTATAAATACATACATATGACAACATATATAATTTCTTCACATGTGATTTACGATGGGGGTGCAATGGGTGCTCCCTCCCCCAACTCAAGATTTACCATAAACGTAGTTTAAGATCCACCAATGATTTAATATGAGTCCACCACCCTTGATATTCTAGATACAATAGCTAAATTACAAACCAAGTTTTCATACATCATTACACATAAGGCTTCTTTTCGTCAATCATTCATTGTCAAAATACAAAAAAAAAAAAAAAACGTTTTTATGAACATGTTCATTATACTTAAATCATCTACTAAACTAAGTTATAGACCCATATATTATAAAGTTAACTTCATTTTTTCCCCTGTGGTTTGACAGGTTTAACTTTTTTGCTCCAATAGTTTAAAAATGGTAAAAATTCTCCTTGAGGTCTCTATTTTATTGTCAGTTTGCTCCATGACTCTAACTCAGTTAAAACTTTAGTTAAAAGCAAGGGTATTTCAACAGTTTTACATGTAATCAAAAGGGTATTTAGTGATTTTACAGTAAAGCATTTAACTATATATTTTAAAATAAATTTATAAAAATCTAATTATTTATTTATTAATATATATATACACATACATACATGAACATACACACAAGATTTAGAACTGTGCCAATGGTAGCAGGTGATGATGGTGGTGGTGGTCTAAAAGGTAGAGAGGGGGTTGGGGGAGGGAGTAAGGAAGTGAGAGAGATATTTCTCATATACATATATATATATATATATGTTTACTTTTTATTTATATTATTAGAAAATTGGGGTTTAGATCTTTACTCAAATAACTTAATACTTATATGTAAATTAACTGAAATACCCTTACTTTTAACTAAAAATATTAAAACTGTTAAACCATAAAGAGCAAACCAACAATAAAATGGAAACCTTAGGGAGTATTTTATATATTTTTAAACTATTAGGAAAAAAATGTTAAAACTGTTAAACCATAAAAAAAAACGAAGTTAACTTTATATTATATGAGTTGTATAAGAGCATTCGCATCATGTTCAAATACACATCTATTAAATTACACTAAAAACCATTACATTTTATCTCATCTATTAAAATAAATAATTTGTGTATACTTTATCATTACTTTTTATTTCTCTTCTTCTCATACCACTTTCAAATAAAATTAAAAAATAAATGAAGAGAAATAGTGTCACCAAAAATTTACCGATGAACAATAACATTTTCTCTATCCTCACTCACAACCACCCCAAATCACTTTTTAAAATATACAGAATACACTCACAAAAATATGCAGGACCTAATATGAATGCTCTAACAAAATAAATGAAAGTACAATATGGTGAACAAAAATTTACGTAACTTAGGTTATTTTATTATGTACAATAATAAAAAAATGAAAGTAAAATTAAAATTCACAAATTTCTAAATACTTATTTGTAGAAGAAATTTGTTGGTTTTGTTTGTAATTTTATCCTTTTTAGCAACTATCAATTGTTTAAACCCATTCATATTTTTAATATATACACACATATACACACCTCACTTAGACTATGTAAGAAAACTAATGTTCCGATTCTAGCATTGAAACAACAATAATAAATTTTAAAAGCAATATAAAAGCATTGACATTAAATAAACTTTCTCTTAGTTTACACACCCTCATTATTATATTGTAATAATAACTTTGAGGGTTCTTAGCAATAATAACATATTTTGTCATTTTATGATTTTTTTTACTTTTAGCCCCTACGCTATTCAACTTTTACAATTTGTTACAAAGCATTTTTATTTTTGATTCTAACACCTTTCCACTTTAAACTTTGGTTCTCTCTACTTTTTATATTTTACAATTTTTTTTGTTTACATTTCAGTCAAATTTATGTGCGTTAACACGCTGCAACGGATGTGCATGGTGCAGCTTTTTTACTCTACTATTTGTTTGGTTTATTGTTCTTGTCACAACGCACAACTCCTAAATGCTAGTTTATATTATAATTATTTTTATTAAAAAATATTTAATTTAAACATCCAAAAAATTAATGATACTAGTTTAATTGTTCCAATAGAATTCTTTCTTTCCTTTAATTAAGTAATAACTAGAATTTAACTTTTATATTTATTTTAAAAAAAAAAATATTAGCTTAATTATATTTCAAAATTCAAACTAACTTAAAACAAGGAAAACAAATCTATTATATATATAGGGGAGGATAAATTGAAAACTCACTTGAGTTAAGAAAACTAAGAAAACCCTTGTAAAAACCATCTAAAAAATACACAAGGTAACATACATGTATTAAAGCGTTTTGGGCCAAAAAATAAAAAAAGCGCCGATTGGATATTTAAAAAAAATAAACAAAATTTGCGTTGTTACATATGTAACAACTGATGTTACATATGTAACAGAGTTATTACAATGTAACAGCACAAACTTTGCTTTTTTTTTAAAAAAAATATCCTATCGGCCCTTGTTTTTTATTTTTCTGTCCCAAAACGCTTTAATACATGTATGTTACCTTGTGTATTTTTTTCAAAAAATAAATAAAAAAATTTAGATGGTTTTTACAAGGGTTTTCTTAGTTTTCTTAACTTAAGGGGGATTTCAGTTTATACTTTCCCTAAATATATATATATATATATATATATATATATATATATAGGGGAGGGTTATCTTGAGAACGCTAAATATTGTGAGAACCGTGAGAACAAGTAAAAAAATCAATCAAAATCAAATTTTTTTAATACAAACCTCATTATAATAAAAATACAACATTATTAAATGAATTTTCTTTCCAAATAATTCATCTTTTCTTGCAAAAACACTTTCAAATTAACTTTTTACACATGTGTAAATGAAACAGTTTACACATGTATAAACAGTCAATTTACACATGTGTAAAAACAAATTATTTTCGTATACGTTTGAATTTTTACGCGTAATTTGTGTTTTTGGGATGGAATTTTAGTAATAAAGACAAGTGTAAAAAGAAATTTGGAATTTGAATGGTTTTAGATGCCGTTCTCGCGGTTCGCACGAAATATAGGTGTTCTCAAATTAACTTTCCCCTATATATATATATATATATATATATATATATATATAGAGAGAGAGAGAGAGAGAGAGAGAGAGGGGAATGATATTTTGGAAACCCTTCCACTTAAGAAAACCTTGAAAACCATTCTCTTTGATCTATGGCTATGCTTTTTCATGTTTTATTTTAATAACATAGATGTTACTTTAATGTTTAAAAGGGTAAAATGGTCCTCTTATATTTTAAGTCTTCCCTCTCTTCTCTCTTTGTAACTGACAATGTGCAACATCCATCATCTCTCATCTTTTCCTTTTTCATTTCTCTCTCCTCTTTCTTCTTTTTCTCATCGCACGTTTCTCTATCTTCTCCCATTTCTTTCTTTTATTCAAATTTAATATATCTTACTCTCAATTCAAAATTTAATATATGGCACTCAAAATTTACTGAAGCATTTTAAGATTATTAAAAACATATGTTTTAAGATTATGAAACATATATGTTTGTCTTTCTCTCTCTTTTAAAAAACACAATATATGTTTATCGCTTTATCTCTTTCCTCTCTCCCTCTCCCATATCTTAAAAACATATGTTTTATGCTGGTTTGAATTTTACAAAGTTCACACACACATGTTTTAAGCCTTAAAGTAACAGATGTAACTTGTAACCAAAACACCATAAAACATATGATAAATTATAACCCAAACAAAAAAACACATGATAAATTATAACCGAAGAACAAAACATATGATAAATTATATTCCAAGCAAGAAAAACAAGATTTGATATACAAAATAAATAAAAACACAGTTCTTCCTCGACACCCTCTGTTCCGACTAAGCACCAACTTCATCAAAACCTAGATCCAAATCTTGAACATCAAAACACCAAAATCATCTTCGCCTTTATCGAAACCTAGGGCTGCACCAGCCGAACCGGTACCATCTATGATTAAAAAAAACATGTCAATATGTCACAAACGTCGTCCACCTTCAACCGAACTGGAATCATCTATGATAAATAAACATGTAAAAAAACGTTTAAGGTCGGTGATGAAATAAACAATTAATAATCTTTCAAGCATTTAACGTTCATTAAAGAATGTTACAAAAAACAATTAATTATTTGTTTTCAGTTTTAACAAATAAACAATTAACAAAGAATGTTACAAAAACCTAAGACTATTAAAAATAAACAAACGATGAAAAACAATAACCAAATATGTAACCTTTGATCCATATTGACCTTTGTTTCACCCTCAAATACCTCCAGATCTAGATCCATAATCACTTAGCAAAATTTAATAATCTTTATCCAATAAAGATCAAGATTATAAAACATACCCCACTAGCAATCATAACACCAGAAACAACAGGAACAAAAGCACAATAGGTAACCAAAGCCTTCTTTCGTCTCGTCACCGCTGATGAAGAACAAAAACGAGATCAGGAGCAGAACAAAAACTGATGAAGAACAAGCCTCTCTTTCGTCACTGCTGATGAAGTAACCCAAGCCTCTCTTTCGTCTCGTCACCCCAGATCTAGATCTTGAAACCACCGAGGCATGGGGCGATAAAACAGATCTTGAAGCTTGAAACGACGACTGGATCTGGCTATCATCTCGACAACTAGATCTGGTGTTCGAGATAGAGATCTGGATATGGTCTCTCTTTGATGTTGAGAGAGAAGAATGTATAAAGAGAGAGAAAGAGGGGAAATCTTATGCTATATTGTATATATGATGTGTGTGAGGGAAAAAATAAATAAAGGATAAGAGATGGAAGGTTAGTACTCTGCAGGATTGTGGTCAGTAATGTGCAGGATTGTGGAAGGATACAAATTGACTATACTACCCTTATGGACATAATCAATAACGTAGACGTGGCAACATGAATAATCACATGATGGGGTTTAATTGGTTTTCTAAACTGGAGGTGGTTTTCTATTTAGAATTGCCCTATATATATATATATAGTGGAAGTATAGACAAGAAACCCTCCCAAATGGAAAAACTCTAGTAAACCTAACACTTGGTCCATATTGTTCCACATCACCATTACATTATAATATTGAAAAGGGCAATATAGACATTTTAACTTTCACCTTCTCTCCCCTCCTATATATAGTGTTTTCCCTCCTCTCTCTCTTCAATTTGTTTTCAAATTAAAAGCAGAGATCTGAGATCTCTCTCTACCCTCTCTCTACACTCCCCTCTCTCTGTCTCTCTCTAGAACCACCACCACCACAACCACCAACCACGACCGACCATCACCTGACACCACCACCTGCATCTCCTCCAACAACTTCGTGGATCTCTCTCTCTCTCTCTCTACCCTCCTCTCTCTCTAGAAGATGAACCACCACCTGACACCATCGCCGGCCACCGTCTGCATCTCCTCCAACAACGTCGTGGATCCATAACACAACCACCGCCGTCATCATCTCGAACAACAACAGCAAGGTTTGAATCATTCAAATGGGTTAGATTACCTCAAAGAATACATTTGAGTTGTTCGTTCTGTTCGTTGATCAGTATTAATAATAATATCGTTCTGTTTTTCTTTTCTTTCTTTCTCATCAGAAGCCTCTGTTCGTTCAGTTTGAGTTGTTCATTTTAATAAGACTAACATGCATTTATCTTAGAAGTATATTCATTTTAATAAAACGTTTTAATCAATATAATAATTATTGTTGACAAATAGAAGAATAATAACATTTGTTGAAAGAATGATTCAATTTCTAAAGTTTTTTTTACTGCTTCTCAAACCCAATTGTCATTAATCGATCTGTTTATGAGATATACGACAAATGGATCTATTATGATAATAAAGTAAAGTTGTTGGGTATGCCGTCATTAACATTATATGTATGGTTGAGACTTTTAAATTCTGTAGTTTTAGATTTCATTTTGATTTCTTAATAAATTTGAAAAGGTAATTATTTCATGGAAATCTTTACTCTAATTTATTTTATTATTATTATTTTGTTTAGTGAAATAGGTTTTGGGTTTTGCTAGAATAATAATAATATTTTTTGGGGATAGTTTTTGGTTGCACACCAAGTGTTTGATCAAATGCTTGAATGAAAAAAAAAACTAATGTTAACCTTTTTTTTATTTTATTATTACTATTTTGTTTTATGTTAGATTGTTATTGGACGGGGGACATGAGGTTGATAGATCACATGTGATTAAATTTTTTTGATTATGTGTTTTAGGACCCCAACTAACATGTGTTTTTATACACATGTTAGTGATGTGGCTGTGGTACGTGATATTTTTTATACACATGTTAGTGATGCTAACACATGCTAGTATATGCCTAACTAACAGGTGTTAGGGTTCATATGTCATACATTATTTCAGGAAAGATATGTTAGTATACGCCCTATCACATGTTAGTGATGTTAACACATGTTAGTATATATCAAAACTAACACATGTTTATGAAAACTGAAAAAGGGTTTATTTTTTTTAGGGTTCATATGACATACATTATTTCAGAAAACATATGTAAGTATACGCCCTTTCACATGTTAGTGATTTTAACACATGTTAGTATATACCCAACTAACATGTGTTATGGTTTGTATGACATACGTTATCTCAGTAAAACATATGTTTTAGAATACACTAACACATGTCATTGATGTCCCATTATGTGTTTTGTAGAGCCCAGCTAACACGTGTTTACTTTTTTTGTAGGTGAATAGATGTTTTGAGTTAAAGATGATGATGAGGATCAAGAACGAAGCATAGCTAGATTTTTTTCTATGTTGTTACGATAGTTTTTTTTGAAACTTCACAAATAATTATGTTTGTATTAAACGGTTTTTGATATGTTTTTAGTATTGATTGTTATGAACGTTTTTATCATTTCTTAAATAAATATACATTTTATGTGTTCTTTTAATATGTTCTTTTAGTATATGGCTGGTAACACATGTTAGCGATGTCTCACACGAGGTCAGAATTTTTTATCAATTCTTAAATAAATACACATTTAATGTGTTCTTTTATTATGTTCTTTTAGTATATGCCTGTTAACACATGTTAGTGATGTCTCACACGAGGTCAGAATTTTGTATCACAACACTAACGTACGTTAATTTTTGGTGCTGGAAAAAGTGCCATAAAGTAGGAGAGATGTGACTTGACAAGTATCAAATCAACCTTTTTAAACCTAGGATTCAGAAAAAAAGTATCATAAAGTAAAATGCCCTTATTCCCATTTTTATTATAATGACCCACTTGCTTTTGAATATTATATACAAATTAATTATGAACCATTGATCAAACTTGATCAATGGTCACAATAGAGTTTGCAAGGTTTTTCCAAAAGATAGGGTTTCCATATTATCCACACCCTATATATATATATATATATATGGGAATGATATTTTGGAAACCCTTCCACTTAAGAAAACCTTGAAGCCCTCATCTTAACCCTCCATTCTCTTTGATTTATGGCTGTGCTTTTTCAACTTTTATTTTAATAATATACATGTTACTTAAATGTTCAAAAGGGTAATACAGTCCTTTTCTCTTTTAAGACTTCTCTCTCTTCTGTCTTTTGTAACTGGCAATGTGTAGCAAATAACACATCCATCATATCACCTTGGGTTCTCCCCCATCCCCTATAGTAGTCCTTTTGGTCAATATGATAATAATCAACAACAATGAAAAACAAACTTCTAAACCACAAGACGTGTTCTCTCTCTTCCCTAATAAAAAAAAAGCAAAGGTTTTTTTTATCTTAAAAAAACAAACAGTCGTACCCCACAAGACGTGATTCTACTTTACTTCTCATAAAAAAACAAGGGTTTTTATCTTAAAAACTAAAACACATGTGCGTTTACTAATGACTTTTTTGTACGCTGTATGATTCAGGGAGATGTGTTTTTTTTAACAAAAACACATGACATATTTTGTTCCAAAAACATGGGAGTATGAGGAGTAAACACCAATTTTTTAGGGTAGACCTTACTTCGCTAGTCAAAATAGTACTACGATATAACTAGACATCTTTTGATCATTTTTACTTCCAAACCAAACAACATCAACTTGGGATATTTAATTATTTTTTAACACAAATATTACCCCATCCATCTGGACATGTAATTTAAATATATATTTTTCTAGTCTATAACATGTGTTTTTTGTACTATCAAAAAGGATGATGGGACAACACACATTACTCAATGTTCGTATGTTACGTTTTAGTAGAGGGTAAAGTCCTTAACAAAAACACATGTTTTTGTTCAAAGAAAACACTTTTGTTCAAAAGAAAACACATATTTTGTTATAAAAAAACTTATGTTTTTTTAGGGTAGAGTTTACTTTTGTACTATGATTAGACATCTTTTTTTAGGGTAGAGTTTACTTTTTTAGGGTAGAGTTTCATTTTTTGGTACTATAAAAGAGGATGATGGGACAACACGTTTAAGTAGAGGGCATATCATAGTGCACGCACCTTTTCTAAGTAAAAAACATCCTTTAATAATACCAAGTAGCTACAGTAAACTTCTAAGGGTATGATTTGGCCTAAACAAATAATTTAAATTAGTTTTTTTTTTTTAGCTAAAACAACTATTGTGTTTTTTTAGAAGGTTCAAAAGGTGTTTGTGTCAAAGGATACCAATTTGTATTTGTAACATGCTCTTATACCCATTAAAAATGATGTAACATGCTTTTATTCTCTTTTTTTATCTAAAAGATTAACCATATACCAACCATTTTGTACTTTATAACATTCTTTTTATTGTCTAGCTTAATTATTTTGACCAACCCATCTTAATGTCACCCAACAATCCCAACCAACACCCCTATCTACCTACCCCCATACCACTCCCTTTATATAAACAACCTTCATTTACCTTTCATATAACTCATACAATTCTACATTACTATACTTTTGAAGGGTAGACGTGTCATGGAGATATGTAGATGCGGTAAGCCGGCAGTCGTTCGCACTTCTTGGACTCCTGATAATCCCGGACGACGTTTTTGGTCTTGCCCTAACAGGGTAAACACTAAATTTCGCTAAACAACTTCTTAGATATTCATTTTTTAAAATTCCTTCATGGAAACTAAACAACGATGAGCAAGAATGGGGCCGATTAGGTTCAAGCTCATATTATGTATGAACTGCTCAGAAGAAAAAGGCAACTTTCTTGCTATTTTAGTCAGGTCACGGTTGAACGGCTCAACAAGACATGGTTGTGCTCCTCCACAAACTTTACAACTTGAAATGATGACATCTCGCCACTAACTTTAACCAATAAATTAGCTTTGCAATCGGTCACTGAAAAGGAGGTTTGCCTTAATTTCATTGAGGACTCGCTCAGTGTGTCAAACTTCAGATTCTGCTGAGGTTTTGATGCCTTGTTGCACCTCAAGTATTTGTTGTAACACCCCGCCCCTCTCATCACCAATATTGTCCGCTTTGCCCATCCAGAGCTCACGGATTTGTTTTTGGTTGCCCAGTGGAGACTTCCCAGGAGGTCACCCATCCTGAAATTTCTCCCACCTGAGCACGCTTAACTGTGGAGTTCTCCTCTCATCCACTAACATTAAGCCTAAAACGCGTTGGTGATTTAAGAGGCAAGACATTACTTATGAACCAAGGATCTCTCCTGGCCACGGCCGATGTGGGATTTTCCTGGGGTGTCACATTCACCCCCTATTAGAGTCTCATCGTCCCTGATGAGGTGTGTTCCTGGGGTGTCACATTCACCCCCTGTTAGAGTCTCATCGTCCCTGATGAGGTGTGCACCCACCATCCCGAACGGCACAGGAGTGTCTCTGATACCATCTGTAACATCCGAACTCTCTCATCACCAATATTGTCCGCTTTACCCCGATGGGTTGCCACTCCTGTGCTGTTCGGGATGGTGGGTACATACCTCATCAGGGACGATGAGACTCTAACAGGGGGTGAATGTGACACCCCAGGAAAATCCCACATCGGCCGTGGCCAGGAGAGATCCTTGGTTCATAAGTAATGTCTTGCCTCTTAAATCACCAATGCGTTTTGGGGCTTAATGTTAGTGGATGAGAGGAGAACTCCACAGTTAAGCGTGCTCAGGTGGGAGAAATTCCAGGATGGGTGACCTCCTGGGAAGTCTTCACCGGGCAACCAAAAACAAATCCGTGAGCTCTGGATGGGCAAAGCGGACAATATTGGTGGTGAGAGGGGCAGGATGTTACAAATGGTATCAGAGCCACTCCTGTGCCGTTCGAGATGGTGGGGCAAACCTCATCGAGGACGATGAGTCCCTAAGGGGGGGGGGTGATTGTAACAGTACTGATTTCTGGGAGATTAACATGGACCTTTGTATGACACCCTAGGCAAATCCCACTTCGGTCGTGGCCAGGAGAGATCCTTGGTTCATAAGTAATCCAAAGCTTCTTAAATCACCAACGCGTTTTGGGGCTTAATGTTAGTGGATGAGAGGAGAACTCCACAGTTAAGCGTGCTCAGGTGGGAGCAGTTTCAGGATGGGTGACCTCCTGGGAAGTCTCCACTTGGGCAACCAAAAACAAATCCGTGAGCTCTGGATGGGCAAAGCGGACAATATTGGTGATGAGAGGGGCCGGGTGTTACATTTGTATACAGCTGCGCCCTTCTTAGACTTCGTTTTGACCCTTACGATACGAGAAACCGGAATTCTCAGCATATCTCTTGTACATAAATATAACATCCCCCCATCTGTGGAACACACTGCCGACGACTGGTTTTAGCTCAGCACTAACATTAGGTACCCAGAACTGAGTACCGTCAGGGGTGTGGAAAACAGAACAGTGTTCATTGTTAGGAGCCCCTGTAAAATAAAGCCAACAAAAAACAAAATGTAGCTACAAATTAAAAAAAAAATATACCAGATAAACAATCATAAAGTAAAAAAAATATGTTACAAATTAAAAAAACTTAACAGATTACATATAAAACACTCATTGGTATAAAAAAAACAAAAAAAAGGGTTAAAAAATAAGTTTCTCAGGACACATACACCAGATTATAACATCAAAACATAATGCAAAAACATTGAACTACACACCTATATATGACTTACACTCTTACGAATTTTGAAAAATAAACATATGTTTCTCAGAAAAAAAAATATATATAAAAACTCTTTGTTTTAAAAAAATACTAGATAAACAATCATAGCATAAAAAACAAATGTTAAAAAAATATATTACAAATACAAACACATAACAGATTACATATAAAAAACTCTTTGTTTAAAAAAAACAGAAAAAAAAGAAGTTAAAACATATGTTTCTCATGACACATACACCAGGTTACATATAAACATGTGTTTGTTAGCTAAAAAATTCCATAACATCAAACATAATGCAAAACACATTAAAACAGAGCACCTATAAAAAATGACCGCCCTATAGCCTAACAAAATATATGGCGATATTAGCTAAAAACAATCATTCTTGGTAGTTTATGTTGTATATACAAAAAAAAAAATTAACATATCACCTAGACTCTTACCCATAGAAAAAAAAAAACTAATACACAAAAAAACATGTTTGATGTATGCATATCTACTACTTTTCTCATATCTACTACTTCTTTAAAAAAAACAACATATCTACTACTTTTTAAAAACAAACATATGACTCAGATCTACTACTATGGTGTATATTGGTTTAAGGGCAAAAAAAAAACTACTACTCTTAAAAAAACCACATGTACTTCTGTTGTAGATAAATGGTGCAAAAACATAAATGCTTCTAAAAAAACAAATCTGACCTTCTGATAGAAGACGAGTAAAGCCACCATTGACGTTCTCTCCGCTTTCGTTCCCTGGAACAGTTGCTCCTACGTTAGGTGAAACCACATTTAATGCATATGGTTCCAGATTGCGGGGTACGACAGTGATAGAAGAAGGCATAAAATCGTTACAAACATCCTGAACATGTGTTACACCAGTCTCTAGCCGACTGGAGAATCCATATGTAAGACTTAAGTTTGAAACCACTGGTACATTCACGTAGAGAGACAAAATGTGAAGAAAGAAAGTGAGGATGTAAAAGAGAAGAAGATCATAAGGTTGTATATATGGTTGGGTGGGAAGGAAAAAAGTAAGAAAAAAAAGATGAGAGAGTAAAGTGGATGTCTACATCAAAGAACAAAGTAAAAAAGTTTAAGAAAAAAGGTGGTCAGAATATGCAGGATGTTCAAAACATTTCAATGACTATATTGTCCTTGAACAAAGATTCTGCAATGTAGACGTGGAGGAAGGATGGCCACAAGATGGGGTTTCTATAGTTTCCTTAACTCAAAGTGGTTTTCTATTTAGAATTGGCCTATATATATATATATATATATATATATATATATATATATATATATAGGGGAAGGTTCAATTGAAAACTCATAGTTAGGGAGAGAACTCTATATTACACATATGTAATATATCATATGTTGTATATTACACTTGTGTAATATATTACTATTACATATGTTGCACATGTGCAATATATCATATGTTACACATGTGTAATATATATTACACATATGTAATACACTCAATATATCATATATTGCACATACATAATATATCATATGTTACACATGTGTAACATATGATATATTACACATGTGCAATATATATTACACATGTGTAATGATGTGTCGTAAAACACATCTATTCTCCTATGTATTTTGAGTTATAATTGAGTCTTTTTGTATATAGTTTTTAGTAGTTTTAGGCATGTATTCGTTTGTTTGTCTATTTTTATCATTGTATAGTTTTTATTAGTTTTTGGTACTTTTAGTACTCGTTTTTATATTTTTGTAGGTGTTCGTAGAAAATGAGCTCAAAAAGAAAGAATTTTAATTGAGACACGAACACTTGAGAGCATGTGTTTATGGACGTCGGAGCGTAAACGAGAAACTTTGGTCGTGCCAGGAACAACCGAGTCAGGAACATGGAGTTGTAATAATAATAATAATCTATCTATATATATAAAAGAAAACGTATATGCTGACGTGGCGTGCAATGGAGGCCTCAACCTTCTCTTGAGAGTGCCACGTGGCATCCTAATGGAGAGTTTTTGGTGTTTTTGAATATTTCCTTTTTTAATTAAATTGAGTTATTTTAGAAAAAAGAATTTAAAAATAAATTAAAATTTTCTCTCTCATATTTTTTCCCATAATTTTTAAACGTTTATATATTTTATATACGGGATTTTTTTAAAGAAAAAAAATTACACCAAATTAACGAGCGTTTTATTATCTTTCCAACGAGTACCATAGTGCTATATAAAAAACGGAGTAAAAATCGACTATTTTTTGTGGGGTTTCGTTAATACAGGAAAAAAACACACAAAGTGTTCATGTTATCACGTAAAATTAGATTTTATGGGGAATATGAGTTATTACTAATTAGAATACTATGAACATGCAATGATTAAGAGATTTTGTGGTTAGTTAACTTGAACCATTTGCAATAGGTTATCACGTAAAATTATATTTTTTTAACCCCGGGACCCTCCCGAGGTAATCAGCTAGTAATAATAATATAAAAAAAATGAAAGTTAGCTGGGCTCGGCCCAACCTAAACAAAACAACATTTGCAAAAGTCGGTTAGAGATTGAGAATGGATATATGTTGTTGACGGCAACATTATGAAGGGGAGGTATTATTATATCAGCGATTATTTTTATTGGAGGACTCAATAATATCCATTCATTCGCACGAAGAGAACAGAGCAACAATCGACTAAAGGAGTTTTGGAGGATTTTTAAAGGAGAAGGTCTCGGGTGCACTAAAGATTAATTATTTGAAGACCTGGTGGTTTGTTTTATTCGTTTTAATTATTAGAGACATGTTTATTATTGTTTTTCGAGACTCTATGACTATGTTTCTGATTATAACTATGAACTAAATATTTTATGGTTGCTTAGGTTTATGAACTAGACACGTTTTATGAGGTATTTAATGATTTTTGGTTCTTAGTTTTGATGTGTAGGATTACATGACCTTAACTTTTATTGTTGGATTTGATATATGTGTGTTGGTGTTATTTTATTTGAAGTTTGTTTATTGGTTTTGTGGAACTAGGCATGTAGAGATACCCCCATAGGTCTTGAAATCAATCTAGTTCGTCAACTTAGGTTAGCGTGCTAGTATTTGGAGTTGAAGTACGACACAAGTATAACAAACTAATATAATAAATTAACTAAGACGTGTAGTCCATTCTTGAGGGTGAGAAATCTAACTCGAGTTTGCTAGGTAACTAACTAGCATTGTTCGGTAGTTGGCAAGCGCTAGGGTGGGAGTCGCTGCTTGTCCGTGTTTAGAGTTTTCCTAGGTTTTCTTCAGTAGAGTTTAAGTCTGCTTCATAGTTTGAGGGTTTTGATCCAGGAGAGGTTTTAATCCGATTTCTGTGGGATTTTGGTACGCTAGGGTGATCCGGATCCATTTTAGCATTTCTACACTTGTCCCGCCTTGAGTCTAGTGAGTTATCCTTGACAGGAGGTTTATTAGATAAGAATAGGGTCTCAAGTTAATTACCAGATTCAGGATTTATTGCTAGTGTCTAGGGATTTTACCTAAGTAACCAGCCTTCTTTCTATCTGATTTCTCCAAGCTCCTAGTTCCTATAAGCAGCTAAGGTTATTTTATTTATATTTAGTTTCTTTTAAGTTTATAATTAGTAGTTTAAAATACCCCCCATTTAAGTATATATTTATTTAGGCTAGTATTCGGTATAGGTTGTGATGTAGAGTTGCATTCGCGTCTTTGGGTTCGATACTCGGTCTTATCTGTTTACTGCTTTGCGACCGGTACACTTGCCGTGCATGTGTAGTTTTAGGTGAGTCGTTTTAATTAAAGCTTGTGTTATTTATATATATACATTTACACACATCATGTAACATATGATATATTACACATGTGCAATATGTATTACACATATGCAATATATGATATATTGCACATATGTAATATAAAGTTCTCGAGTTCTCTCAATAAAATGAGTTTTCTATTAAACCATCCCCTATATATATATCCACTCGTATATATAATAAACAAAACGGTGGTACCAAATAGGGGGGTGGGATTGGAGAATTTAAAACACATGAATTGTGGTATATTGTTGTTATATTATATTATATTATAATATAATATAATATAATATAATATAATATAATATAATATAATATAATATAATATAATATAATATAATATAATATAATATAATATAATATAATTACCTAGCTTTTCACGTGGTTATCTTCTTGCATCTAACGCTTGACAAATATATTCTAAATACCTTAATAAAAAGTAGTCACCTCTTTCTAGAACCTTTTTGGAGAAAATATAACATATATTTTTCTAGTTTTAATTTAAAGCATAGGTTTCCACATTTCGCTGTAGGAGACGTCTGTTTTATTAAAGGTTTTGTGAACATTAAAGATGACATTAGTTAACCGTTGTTTATAGAAACCGATCTAAAATAACTTCTTTAAGGCCGTAGTTACCTGCTCATTGCCTCGGGTGTGGTTACATCTTTGCGTTCCTGCGGGATGCTATTTGAACTCCGTATGTTTTATAGTAGAAAACTACAAAAAACGAATATGGTATCGATATCAGTGTGAAGTCATCCATATGGTATTGTACTTGAGGTAGTGGTGTAAAATATTGTGCTTGTGGTTGTGAAAAATATTATGGTTGTGGTATTGTTGGTATTGATATGTTGATTATGAAAAATATTGTGGTTGTTGGTATTGATATGTTGGTTGTGAAAAAAATGTGGTTGTAGGAGCAATTTTGTTTTTGTAATGGAAAATTCATCACCGGCCTATACACATATTTCGCACTCAAACCCACTCCTCTACTACTTGAACCCTTGAACCCGCTCCTCTTAATTTAGAAGATTTTTTTGTTTGCAACACCTTTTAAATTTCTTGAATCTATTGTGCTTAAAGTGTTTGATTTGTGGTTGAAGGTGCACATATATTAATTAGGAAAAAGTTTTTTTTTTAAATAATTTTGTAACAGTCAAAAGAACTGTTGTAAATGGAGTTGCTTCCATTGCTAAGGACCCATGAACCCTATCCAATATCCATCCTCACTACCCTATCAACAGCGATGATATTATCATGAAGATAAATCAGATGACACCCGGTAGTTTGGAAAAGTAAAATAGAAAGTTAAATTCAGGAAACACATTCCATGGAGTATATTACCCATGGGCCATATATGGAGATCCACTCCGAAATGAAGTTTCATGAACAGAACTGACATGTGACAAAAGATAACATGGTCATTTTGCCCGTCACTCACGTACGAAAGCAACGCTGTCCTTCTAGATGGACAAATTTTAGTGAGCCAGCTATTAATTCTTTTCAAATTTATTTCTAAATATCGATGATATAAAAACAGAAAAAAATAACAATAATAACATGCTACGATTTCTTTTGCTAATACTTTAAGTAGAACAAAACACATATTAAAATAATAATGTTTATTTTTTGATATTCTTGTTTGTTATTGTTTAATTAAATCTTAAAATGTTAACACTTCAATCTCATACATACCTTTAACTTTAATACATTTAGAGTTAAAATTTATAAACACCGACACATATATAAGATAATTAAAGCAAACTCACGAGCTCATTGGCAAGGCAGGCCTAGCTTAGGCTCGGCTCATTTACAACCGACTCGTACATATTTATACAACTCGTATAATGGGGAGACAAAATAATATTCATTCATCTCTACGACTCGTATGACTATACATGAGTCATATAGATGAATGCGAATGATTTTTAAACCCTTCATCTATACTACTCTTAGGTAGCGTTTGGTACGCAGGAATGAGAGGCGGAATGAAATGGAGCATTATGATGGAATGAAAAAAATGTGTTTGGTTGGTCAAGGTAATGGAATCATCCATTACCTCATCCATTCCATTACCTCTAAAAACCCCCATATTCATTCCACCCAACCCCCCTGTTTTTCTTCCATTCCATTCCCTCTGTCACCCTTCATCACCACTGACCACCATTCCCTCTGTCACCCTTCATCACCACTGACCACCACTAGCGCCCATCGCCATCGACCACCACCACCGACACTCTTCGTCACCGACCACCACCTCCACCTCCACCACCTACCACCAAGCACCGACCGCCACCACCGAGACTCTCCGTCACCGACTATCGCCACCCACCGACCACCACCGCCGCCACCACCGCCAACTGTCGCCGCCACCACTCACTGTCGCCGTCACCGCTACTATCACCACCAAACGCCGCCACCGACCACCACCACCACCGTCACTGCTACTATCACCACCAAACGCCGCCACCGACCACCACCACCACCGTCACTGCTACTATCACCACCAAACGCCGCCACCGACCACCACCACCGTCACTGCTACTATCACCATCAGACGCCCCCACCGACCACCACCACCATCACCGCTACTATCACCACAAGACATTGCCACCCACCACCACCACCCATCGTCGTCACCGCCACTGACAACCACTACCACCACCGTCGTCGGCACTGCCGCCACCACCGACTACCACTACCACTACCTCTACCTCTACCTCTACCACCACCACTCACCACTGCTGATTTTATTCCATTGTCTTTTCCTTCATACCAAACAATAGAAAGTAATGATTCATTCCATTTTTACGTGTAACCAAACAAGACCATGGAATGGTAATCATCCATTTCATTCCCTTGTCCATTCCATTACTTTCTCCATTCCATTCCCCTATCCATTCCATTACCCCATAGCCGTATGATTGGATACGAGTCGAATAGAAGAACAAGAATGTTTTTACACACTTCATATATACGAACTGTGTAGATCTATACAAATCGTATAAATGAAGGGTGATAAAATACATGTCGGGGGTCATGCACTCCACGGAAAGGAGGAGAATGGTTAGATTGTCGCGCGACAACACCGCTGCTACCTCCCGGCTACCCTCAAAATCTTCATCGATTGGTAACAAGTAAACGATCGATAACCACACTTTAAGTGTGATTTTAACATGATAAAGTGGGGTTGGGTGGGGCTTAGCAATTTTGTCGGGAGTGCTCACCTAATACCCCAGCCTCTAAATAAAGTTAAATTTAAACCAACTTTTTCTAAGACAAGGCACGTGAGTTCCTAGATAGTGGATGAAGTCATATGAATACGGTGGGCCAAGTGAATAAAACGCTTTGGAGTATGGTTTCTTAGGATTGTTCGTACAATTGGTTTAAAGTTTTAAAATAAAAATATGTTAATAATAACTAATAGAGTACCCGCGCGATGCAGCGGGAAACACAAACACTTCTAAGGGTGTGTATAGTTCTGTTAAATTCGATTATTAGCCTCAACCGAAACTAAATCAAAATTCATCAATTAATCAATCTTATTAAACAATTGGTTCCTTGGTTCGATTAGTATTGTTAGATTATCGGTTTTAGTCAGGTTTAGTTAATTTTAGTAAATAACAAAAACAAACTTTTGCTAAATTTTTTTGCCTAGAAGTGCATGAAATGGAGGTATAAATACACGAAATAGAGGTAAAAAAATAGCCCTGTAAACGAACTGAATGTTCATGAGCTGTTCATGAACTTGTTTGGCGGAAAGTTCGTTTACGTCGTTTATTTAATAAACGAACAATCACGAACAAAAAAAATTTGTTCGTTTAGTTAAATGAGTGAACATGAAGAAACGTTGAGTTTGTTCATTTATGTTCGTGAACGTCCGTTTATGTTCGTTTATTTATGCCTGTTTAAGTTTATTAATTACATACGTAGTTATATTTACATAAATACAAACATAAATTGGGCTTTAGCTACTTGTATAAATATATAAACAATTAGTAATTGGGTTTTTTCAGTAATACGAAATCGTTCACATTTATTATGTTCATGAACGTCCGTTTATGTTCGTTGATGAACTGTTCGTTTAGGTTTAAACAAACGAACATAAATGAACAAGAACATGACAAATTTTCTTATTGAACGAACATGAACATTCGGTTCGTTTACAGGCCTAGGTATAAAGCTAAAAAGTTCAAAACCCCATCTATTTATACGGCCACTACAATTCATAAACCTATCTACTCAGCTTCAAACCATATTAGAGTATAATTTGCTATATACTTTTAATTAAAAATTTGATTTTTTATGTGATTAACAATATCTAGAGGTGAACAATAATTGAAACTGAACCGAAATCGAACAAAAACATACAAAGCCGAACATAAAATTAACCAAAACCGAGTTAACCTAATATCGGTTTTTTTGTACCCTAAGTTAACCAAAATTAACAAACCAAAACTGAACCATTCATACATGTATATCCTTTATACATCCATTACATGTATTTATACCTTCATTTCATGTGCTTCTAAGCAAAATTTTAACCAAAGTTTAGTTTTGGTTATTAACCAAAATTAACTAAACCGAACTAAAAACGACAATATAACCAAATAGACTGAACCAATTAACCGGTTGGTTAACAAGATTGATAAGCCGATAATGTCAATTTTTGTTTCGGTTGAGGCTTATAACCGAACTGAACCTAACACAACCATGAACCATTAGAAGTGTCTGTGTTTCCTAGCTACCACATCGTGTGGGCATACTGTTATGAATATATCAATGGGTCTGTTTCAGTTTAACTAACTTGGGTTAACTAAGGGTACAAAAAGAAAAAGAAAACGATAACCAATTTTAAGTTAAATCGGATGTTTTCAGTTTTCAATAGATTTTGGTTCAGTTTTGTCAGATTTTTGGTTTGGCTTCGGTAAACAGTTTAGTTATTGCTCACTCCTATATATCGTTAATCACGTAGCACATAGAGATTTTTAAATAAAAAAATAGCAATACTATACTCAAATTAAAAATAATAAAATGCTCATTATTATGATGAATTTTTTTTTTTATAAAAGTATAAACGTATTAAAAAATATGACTATTTAAAATCATGGGGGTGATTTGCTTAAAATATGGAAAAGAAATTTAACTATAATTTAAATAAACAAAAGTTAAGTAAATTTTAAGGGATTAAAATATAACTAAGACATGGTATTAAAATGTAAATAATGTATGGATGACTATTTTATCCCCATTTTAGGGTTATTAATGAAAAATAAGTTCTTAACTTTTGGGTATCTTAAACTACCCCTCACTCATGCATTATAATATAGTATAGATAATATAGTATAGATAAAAACAGCTTGGGATTCCTGTATTTTTTATATAAATTTTCGTCGATCCACTAAAACGAAAAACAAATTGACTTGAAAGAAACTTAAACTTGCTGAATAATCCCAACCAAACAAACTGGACCCGAGCCAATATCATTAGACGTACATGTCCGGACCAACAACTCAAACAAAGCTAATTGGGATCCAACTATCCAAGATGTGCACCTTGTTTAACATTCTTCCTGCAAATCACTTGCTAACGTGCCATATGGTTCATTAGTGTTTATTTTGTACATGACTTGTCTTTTTATCAATAAAATATCTCTTGAATCAATTCAATAATCTGTCACCTGATTCATAATTAAGGAGTTGGCATGGGAAGAGCTCCTAGGAGGGGCTGTCAGTTGAGATTCCTACCGAAAAAACACGGATCCTAGATCATCGGGTCAGGATGATTCAGGTAGTGAATCCAGGATAAATAGTAGGTTTAGTTAAGAAAGTGTGTATGTGAAAATGAGGGTATGTGAATAAGATCAAGGAAATCAAGAGACAACCGTTATAATAGCCGAGCCTCTAAACGTTGGAAATAAAAACAAGGGTTGGTAAATACGATGTTCTCGTAGGCTTTTCAGTGGGAGTTATCGTGGGAGAAAAGATACCCATAAAATAAGAAGATGCTTCTCCTTTTATAGCACCTAGACTTCCAACTCTCCCAACTCGTCCTCTACCCTTGATGGAGCCCGGCCTAGGTAGAGGGGTCTCTAAGGCTCTGGCCCAAATTCATAAGCCCAATTTGATGCAAGTGGTTTGTGTGAAAAAGGGGAAAGGGGAGATGTTAACGTCCTGTCAAAAATCCACGTGGCGTCCATTGAGTGGACACAGAGGGCCGGTGGACACGTGGCGTCCACCGGTTGGCTTATTGAGGCGGTGAGTAGTCATCACTTCTTCTAGAACCTGGAGACGAGTGGGGGTTGATGAAGTCTTCTGTCAGAGATGTCTTGGCTGGAGAGTTGCCATGTCGTTGTCCTTTCTGGTAGTTAGACCAGGCGCAACCTTTGATTGGTTGCAGACTCTGACAGGCAGCCTGTTGCGTCAGGAACAGTTGCCCACGACATGTCTGGCCTGGGGTGTGTGTCTCGATGCTACCCTGAAAGGTATCTTTCAGCTGCGTCAACGAAGCTTCTATGTCTCGTGTCGAGGAAGCTTCACTTTCTGTCAAGCTTGGCGTGGACGTAGAACGGGCGAGTTGGTTGGAGTTATAGTCGCAGATGCTGGTTGCTCTGCTGACGTAAAACGAGCGGAAGGACCAGCGTCAGTGTGTCTGGCGTGGTCTTCGTCCGTCGACGTAGAATGGGCAGGAGAACAAGCGTCACCCTTTTACGGACGCAACCTATTGTTGGTGTTTGATCAGTCATTCTTCTTTCTTCTTATGTCTTGACTTTTTGCAGTAGGAAAGAATGGATTGTTTTTCATTGATATGGTGTCGTTGTTTTGGCGCCATATCCCTACACCTACTTTATCAATGAGTTGGCAAGGCAGAGAGCTTCGTGTGCGGTTGATCTTATGAAAATTTTGCGCTGCCTTCGGGATCCCCAGTGCGAACTCCCCCTTGTTAGCCTTGCATGGGTCCCTAAGTTGCTTTTTGGGTTATGAACATGCCACCCCCTATGTTGAATGATGCAGTTTCCTGTTTTGATAAAGGGCTTCGGGAATCCATTGAAGACATAGTTTTTTTGTGGGGGCCCGTTCTTCGGAGACCTCTAGTGGCGTTTGGCATCCCTGCCGACACGTTTGGGGGGATTAGGCCCTCTTTCAGCTCAAGACGTTGGGGTTTATGCCATTGTGGCATCGAGAGCGTAGTCTTGGAAATTACAGGACCACATCTTAAGGAATAGCGGGGTTGTCGGCCTAGACTCAGACTACTTGCAGGCCCTCGAACACCTAAATGACTCTCTTCCAGACTTTTATATTGGTGTTTCACTAATAAGGACACCGTCCCATCCAAGCCTCAGAAAACTTTGGCGAGTACCCTGTTTGGCAAAATCACTTAGGGCCCGGGAGAAGTTTTCGAGTTATCCCCCTGCCATAAGGCAGTTATTGAATGGTTGTAGGGTGGTCTTCATGCCTAGGATTTTCTAACCATTATCTCGATTGACGGTTTGGGCCAAAGCATGTCTGTAGTCGAATATATGGCCATCCTCAAGTACCGTTTGATGGTCCCCATGTACCATGAAGACGAAACCTGTCCTATATGTCGCAAGGACTGCCTGGATAAGTTCGGGGAGCACGTAGTTCACTGCAAGGAGTTGCCTGGTTTCAAATACTGACATGACTGGGTCTGAGACGTTCTATGGGACATTCTAAGGTGAGCCCAGATTTCAGCCAAGAAAAAGGCTCTTGTAAACTTTCTTACGGACCCTGCAGAAGGGAGATCCATGCTGTGACCAGCAGATTTGCTCGTCTTTGGTTGGGCTGGGGCAAAACACGCTTATGTTGACTTCATAGGGATATCTCCTCTCGTTGGTTTGAGAGATAATGGGTTTGTTGTTGGGCATGCGTTGAGAAGGGTGGAAACGAAGAAGGTGGATAAGCA
Source organism: Ambrosia x helenae (assembly GCA_030844895.1). Taxonomy (NCBI): domain Eukaryota; kingdom Viridiplantae; phylum Streptophyta; class Magnoliopsida; order Asterales; family Asteraceae; genus Ambrosia; species Ambrosia x helenae. The sequence continues at coordinate 100,214,467 of CM061226.1, read as the reverse complement.
TGCGAAAGATTGTGAAGAGAACCAACATGTTTTTGTCCCCCTGGCTTTTGATACCTTTGGATCATTGGCACCGAAAGCTATCTGTTTCTTAACCAGGGTCCAACATGTTATCCATAGCAATGTCTTGACTCCAGGGGCACGGGTTTATGTTTAGTATATTAGGGTTCGCAATCCAGAAAGTGGTGGTGGCGTAGCTTATTGCCTGCCCGCCTGACTACTATCTTGATGTAATTTTTACAAGTTTGAAATGAGAATTAATATTTTGAATAAAAAATGCTACCAATTCGCGTAAAGCAAAATTTAAACAGCGTCATAAAATTTAGCATTTGTAAATGTATTTAACAAATTAGTTATAACTAGTAGAATTCCCCCCGCGTTGCGGGGCGGGGGCACTAAACCGTGCTACCAGTGTTGTAGGATGGGGGTGTAAAACCGTGTTACCAGCTGAAGGGATAGGGAGCCCATTCCGAGCGGACGCGACACCCCTATCCCCACTTTATGAAGATCCGCGGAAATACGCGCGCAGAACAAGTTCCGTGGAGAAGACTTGAGTCACAAGACCTCGCCCACTAGTGGAAAACACGCGCGCATTTGCTAACGTGTGGGCTCATTCACATCATAACATTCCCAGGTACGAGGTACGGAAGATCAAGAGTCAGGAAGATCCACCTGCAGAGGATCACTGACACCACCAACAGGATAATGACGCGTGTCCGCGGTTGCTCAACAACCACTGAGGTTCAACAGTGACGTGACTAGTTCCATGCTTCCACTATGCTGCCCCTACTGTAATGATGGTTAGGCGGGTTCTCCAGATTCGGGTAGTAGAATCTACCCGAAAACTCTTCCAAGTATGAGACTTGCCCCTCTGGGATGCGCCTCCACTTCAACTTAATCGTCCCGCGGGACTCAAATACGTCAAACTTAGTTACGCCTGCGCATACAACAACACGGTTAGTTCAAAATTATGAACACAAAGGACACAAGAAGTAACGCGGAAACAAATACCTTATTGGGCGATATAGGGCTCTTTCCCTTCACGAATACCAGTGCGGCTAGTACCCAACAAGTTGTAGGTACCCTCAAACAATCCCTTCAACTCCAGCTTAGTTTTATGAGTTGTAAGGGCGACGAACCAGGCTTTGTCCTTATAGTTTCGCATCACCTCGCGGTCCTTCACCCGCTCCTTAGACGCCACCACCTTCCAAGGCATGGCCAGCGGGATCACCCCGTTCTTCAAGTAAAAATACTTATCCTTCCACCCATGGAGTGTAACACCCCAACCGATGGCGAAAACATCTAGGTGCCATGTATGAATGATTGTTCAGTAGCTCATGGTAGTACACAAGTTTAAATAATCCTTTATTTCATTACAATATTGAATTACATTAAGGTCTACATCAAATAATCAAACAAAGCTTCAAATATCTCCTCATGCTAGCTCTAGACTTCAAGCATCAGTATTTCCTGTTGAGTTTGGAAAAATGGGGGGGGGTCAACTAGAAGTTGTTGAGAATACATAAGTCATGTCAAGCAATTAAGTTTAAGAATAAAAGTTTAGCAATTCATATGTCTATCGTAAGTTTAAGTCTACATGAATAAACATGAAGTGTTAAATCCACATAATCAAACCTCCGACTAGTTTAGGTCCATCCCGTCATCCACGGTTCACCTTAATATTATGTTGGAACGATAACAATCACCCGCGCTCCCCATAAAAGATGGTCAACGAATCTAGGTGGGATTGTCAATCCAATAGATCTATTATTGAGTATCGCCGGCTTCGCCATAGCTAATGATTATGTATTGTTGAAGCGAGTCTAACTGTTGTTGTTGTCTAAATCATGAGGCATTTAAAGTTTACAACTAGACATGTATGTAGAATTGCTTATGTATAATGTTGCAAGTATAAAGAATTGCATAAACATGGTTACGTAAACTCACCTTAGCAAAGTATTAAGTCTCGAGAAAAAGTATAAATGTAGCCCCAAAGTTGCCAAGTATTACCCTATGTATAAGGTAACAAATAAGTCTAAGTCTTTCTAGTCTACAAGTATTTTCTAGGGTTTCGAATTGGGGATAAGTATTTGTTTGATTAATAAGAGAAATTCGATAAATAAATAAACAAAAGTCTTTTTGTAAATTTTAGATTAAAGCTGGTCACAGTATAAAGTTTTAAGTATGAAAATAATTTTTATAAAATTAGTTTCTTGAAAATAGAATATTTAATCTATTTATTTCAAATTGTCAAAAATATAACTTTAATATCTAAAAATAATAAAATTAAAGAGTTTTCAAATTTAAAATTTGTATTTCTGTTCTAAATATACAGAAATAATTTATATAAAATTTTGATGCAAAAATATTGAAAAATGAATTTATTATGATTTATTTATGATTAAAAATAACAAAAATTGATTAAAAATATTAAATAAATGATTTTTCAGAAATAAAAATCATTTCAGAAAAGTTTAATGTTATATAAACTCAGAATAATTTTTGTGGAAATTTATATAATCGTTTTGATATTTTTATAGAATTTTATAATTAAAATAGAATAAACTTGAAATATTTATTATATATATTAAATAAATAATTTTTGAAAAACTAAAACTTGGATATTAAACTTTATCATAAGACTAACTTAAGATAAATTTTGTAGAATTTATAAAGCAATTTTAGTATTTTAAAACTATTTTAAAAAAAAATAATAATGAATATAAAAGAAAAGGGGGTTTTTAGAAGAAAAAGGTTTGCTGTTGGTGGGGCTCGAACTCGGCACCTGCTAGTTGAAAGGACACGACGAGACCAACTGGCCTGGTTGCTAGTTTGTTAAGCATTTTGGATTCAGATTCTATTTAAACAATACTTGAAACAGAAATCCCCAATTATAAACCCTAATCGCGAATCCATCCAATGGATCAATAATCCGTTACAGATAAGAAACAAAATGATAGGGCTTTTAATCTATGTGAAATTCTGAACAAAACCATATAATTTAATCGAACTTACAGTACCTCGGAAAGGTTGAATCGGGCTAAGTAGGTATAGACGCGAAGCTTCAAAAATCAGTAGTTTGAGAGTTTTTAAACTGGAATGCGTTTGGGGTTTTTGTTAATCGGCCCTTATAGGCTGTTATGGAGGGTTCGTTTTATACGGAAAACACATAATTGGAAGGTTGGTATTATTTGACCAAGCAACGGTCAACACGCAATCAAACATCAAATTTGGAATGATTTGTGCTTGTAAATACGTCAATTAACTGCGGGTTTGATGCGAAAAATCTGCACGTCTCAATTAGTTCAAAGTTTCCATATTATGTTTCAATCAAAAGTCAACCTAATGGATGGTGAAAGGAGGTGCAGCGAACAGGAAGAAAGGGAGAAACAAAGCAAAGGTCTTGATGGTTTTTGTATATTTTGTGTTGGGATTAAACCAAGAAAGTGTCGTGGCTCAATTGGTTCAGTGTTTGTCTAGTTATGTTGACCCGGTTCCAGACTCGGGTTCGAGTCTGGTGGGTTGCTGTTTTATTTTTTATTTTTTATTTTTTTGCATAGAAGGGAGATGAGAAAGGGATAAGTGGGCCAGTTTCGTGGGCTGTCTGGTGGGCCGAGGGAGGGGTATAGAGGTGAGGGTTTGGGCTTATGGACTTGGGTTAAAGGTAGTGGGTTAAGGATGATTATGATAAGTGGATTACAAACTAATTTAGTTGTCATTATTATTGTTATTATTATTATTATTATTATTATTATTATTATTATTATTATTATTATTATTATTATAAATAAAATAACTAAGAAAAATTAGAATAGATAGCTTTATTGAGGAAATTTAGTATTTGTTCGAGTTTACACCACTTAAAAAAAAATCCTAAATATACACGAATGCTTTGAAATAATATAGAGGTTTGGACATAGTTGTTTTAGTACAAAAGAATAAGTTGAATAAAGTGACGGTTTTACTAACTAAAAATAAATTTGGGGAAAACACGTGATGTTACATGGAGGGACTTGGGAACTTCGGTAACTATCACCGGAACCTTGGGCCGCGGCCTGAAGGTAAACCATGACTCGTCCCGAGCCATGAAGTAGAATACATTGAACCGATCAATGGTCGGCTCAATATCCAATGCCCGGCATTGGTTCTCAAAATGCCCCAACCGGAGCATCCCAAATCCGCTCACCTGCGACACCGCCACTCCATACTCTATTAGCGTGTCCAGTTGGAAGCGGGTACAGGGCAAACGGAAGCCACACTTGGAGAAGTGGGCTTCATAGAAGGAAAGCTTGCCCTCCGGTGGGGTCAGAACCGTCTGGCCTCGCCCAGGTAACTCCGGCTCCCACTCCGAAAAGATACCATGATCGTCACAGAACAAGGAAAAGGCTGAAGCATTCCACTAACATGGAGTGTTGATCATCAGCTTCCTTTCCTCCACCTTCATCTCCGGAACAGACGGCTCTATTTCTTGACTGCTGGCCTCAGATTCATCATGATGAATCTCGCCGGTCGGAGAAACACCGGTAGAAAGATCAGACATTATCAGAAGAAGAAAAAGAGTCTGATAGGAAGAAAAACAAACAACTTCGTGTGAAGTTCCAAGGAAATCTCCAGTTGTCACCGGAAAAACTCGCCGGGAAACTTGAAGATTGCTCGGAAACTACAAAGGGATAAACGGAGAAGATGAAGATTGACCGGAGAATTGGGAGAATTTGTGAAAGAAATTTGAAAACGTAACTGATCTACAAAGCCTTCCGAAGTATATATACCCATTGCATTTATGGAAATGGGACCTACAAGAGAAAAGCAACCGTCACACCTTTTCGTCTGGAGGCTGGAGATGAAGACACGTGGCACATGCATCATCGGACGGCTAACAAGGGTGTGTGTGCAGGATCCACAGCTGGCAACTGTTCAGTCTCCAGACACGTGTCAACAAACCTCACCATCTCATAAACTCAGACGTATGCCTCCTCATGCGCCTGACACAAGACACGTGAGGCACGACACGTGGCAACACCCTTATCACTCATTTAACCAACAGACGCAAGTAACGCCCACGCGCCTGACACCAGACGAAAAGCCTCCTGCAAAACGTTTGGGGAGACATAAAGCAGACAACGTGTCACACAGCTGTCTGACATGCCTACCAAACTTCCCCATGACGTTATCCACATTCGAATTCTAGGCGCCATAAATTCAAATGATTGGCGACAAATTAAATGCATCACCCTGCATTTACTCTAAGTATAAGAACGCATTTATAACAAAGACAAGGCATGACATGTCATGGTTCGCGGAACTTTGACGCAAAGCGGACAAAGACTTTCTCCGCCTTCTCTTTGTCAAGACAAGGCATGACATGTCATGGTTCGCGGAACTTTGACGTAACGCGGGCAAAGACGTTCTCCGCCTTCTCTCTGTCAAAACAAGGCACGACACTTCATGGTTCGCGGAACTCTGATGTAACGCGGGCAAAGACATTCTCCGCCTCCCCTACGTCAAGAGAACACGAGCAGACGAGCTATCATCCGTGACTCATTTTTAATTCAGTCTAGCGCTCCACCTAACCTCGAATCAAGAACAGGAGAAGCCCTAGACTAGGGGGACTTGAAGGGATAGGGAGCCCAATCCGGGCGGACGCGACACCCCTATCACCGCTTCATGAAGATCTGCGGAAATACGCGCGCAGAACAAGTTCTGCAGAGAAGACTTGAGTCACAAGACCTCGCCCACTTGTGGAAAACACGTGCGTGTCTGCTAACGCGCGGGCTAGTTCACATCATAACATTCCCAGGTACGAGGTATGGAAGATCAAGAGTCAGGAAGATCCACCTGCAGAGGATCACTGACACCACCAACAGGATAATAACGCGTGTCCACGGTTGCCCAACAACCATTGAGGTTCAACAGTGACGTGACTAGTTCCATGCTTCCACCATGTTGCCCCTACTGTACTGACCAGACATGCTTACCTTCTGTCAGGGGTCACGTCAAACGCCGGCAAGTAAGTCAACCATGCTGGTTCAGAACAACATACCGCCAGGGGCCAGTCACACACTGCCACGTGTCCACCTTTAACCTCACCGCTGACGTCATCTACAGTGGACGTCCTTTTCCCACCTTTTCCAGAGACCAAAAGCAATTGAGCCGAGCCAAGGCCCAAAGATTACAAGACTCGTCGTGGGCTTCTCGTCAAGCCCACGACCTCTACTATAAATAGAAGACATCAACTCCCTTCAAAGGGATCCGAAATTATTCACTTGTAACATAGGGCTAGGTTTACTTGTACACTTTGTACTCTCTCAAGTAATAATACCCCCGGCTCTTCACAGTGGACGTAGGTCATACTCGACCGAACCATTTACATCTTTGTGTTCTCACTTTCACCATCACACACTCTCACTCATATTCACTCTTTCGGGTTAAATCCAAGGTTTGGGTAAAGGAACGTATTCGTAGTAACATAAGTATACACCACCTGGAGATTAGCTATAATCCATGGGATACTTATTGTTTCTTCACTAGCGTTGTAGGATGTGAGCAGAAAACCGTGCTAAGTAGCAACAGAAAAGCGAGGAAAAGCAGGAGAATCGTAAAGCAAAAAAAAAAAAAAACAAACTATTAACACAAAATGACTCCTATAACGTGAAAACGTAGCATGCAAATGAGTCGTAAAACCATGTTAAGTATTAACCAAACAAAGAACATACACGTGCAAAGTCAGAAAAAAATTGTGTTAAATAATAAAACACTAAATTACAGGGGTATAAATAGAAAAAGAAATGCTAGATGGCGAAATAGGCTAGATGACGAAATAAGGCTAGAGGACGAAATACTTAGTGGTCAAAATGGAAAAGAAGAAAGTAAACTATTACATAAGATGACGAAATAGGCTACAGGACGAAATACTTAGTGGCCAAAATGAAAAAAAAAAAGAAAGTATACTATTGCGAAGAATGTTAGGAATTAGTATATAGTACGTTGCACCAGTGCTAAGCACGGGTAGCACGGGATATGCGCCGCTTTTTCATCGTGTCTTGCGCGGAGGTTGCTGGAAGTTATTTGCTATTATTAAAGACTTCTATGCAATTATCAAAAAGTTGGGTGGTCCGCTTGCTAGTGGACGAAAAAATTATTGGCCAAATTGGGAAAAACAAAGTAAGTACACCAGTTAGTGGCTAAATTGGCAAAAAAATAAAGTGCCGAATTGGAAAAAAAGAAAGTACGCAAGTTAGTGGCGAAATTGTTTAGTAGTCAAATTGTAAAAAAGTAAAGTGCCAAGTTGAGAAAAAAAAGGAAGTATGCAAGTTTTACTGGCCAAATTATAATAAAAAAAAAATAAAGTGTCAAATTGGGAAGAAAGAAAGTAAGCAAAAATTAAAAAAAAGTTGAAGTTCATGATGTGAATTAGTATATAAAAATAATAATAATAATACATAAATAATGCAGGATCATAATACATAAACATGATGTGAATTAATATATATAATAATACATAAATAATTCAGGATCATGACCCATTTTGGTCCGAAAAGACAAGGCATGTCATGATAATACATTTATATTTTACAACCATACAAACTTTAAAGTCATGCCAAGCACTTTAATTATTTTCAAAATTATACTATATAAGGGGACGAGGCGTCTACCGAATTGTTCACGGGTACCAATTACCAGCATAGTAACACCGCCGCCACCCACGCTGGTAGTGGTCCCGTGGACCGTTTTGATGGTTATGTTTACCGTGCTGGTACCGGTTGGTTTGTTGGTTTTTATAAAATGCAAAATTTTCAGTTTAACCCACGTGTGTTTTGTGTTCTTTATTTTTTCCGTTTGTTTTATATGTATAACATTTATTTATTTAGGGTTTTGTATTAACCGTATGTTTATTAGAATGCAAAGTAAATAAAAAAAATCTTGCATTAATAAATACTAAAAACATACATTAAAAACAAAGAAAAACACTTAAAGCTTGCGCAACATTCGCCATGCCTTGACATGGTCGAAAGTGTTGCCGTATCGAACCTCATACTCATATTGAGCGAATTCGATACTCAACTCCTCGTCAAGCTCCGGATCGTCTGTCACTTGTTGCTCGTATAGTGTGGTCCACCTCTCACATTTGATGTTGAGGTCGCCCCACTTAAACTGGAGGTCGCGGACAGTCGTGGTTGTGTTGTTGCTGACATGTTCAACGAAGTCGCTAAACACTCGAGCCCAAAACCCCTCGGGGGGGGGGAGGCCGACCCATCGTCCCGGGGGGGGGGGAGGAGTTGAATTTCGGGGTCGTTCGACGAATCCTTGTAGCAAATCACAAGGGACATTTCTTCTTCTTCGGTTCACGGGTTCATTTTTGTGTGTGTTTGGTTTTTAAACCATGGTAAATTGTGACTTTTAACTCCACGGTTTGATCACTTTATATACAACGACGGTGACACTGTTAAGAATTAATTCAATGACTGTTTAGGTGAGTTATTTCAATTTACTCGACGGTTTCCAAGATAAAAACTTAAATTTGGCTGACCGTTTGGTGGAACAGTTGAAATAGTAATTAAATGTTAAAACCGTGTAAAAATGTAAAAAAAAAAGTTTGGGTATGTAAATGAAAATAAATAAAAGAATCAGTGGCGTGTTGCCTACAAAAACGTGTTTCAGTGAAGTAATGTGGTAAAGCGGGATTGGTTAAAATCAGTTAAGTTCAAACACTATAAGCACCCCTTACACGCCTTACACCCTAACAATTACAAACAAGATGAACAGTGGTTATTCTTTATTGGCCACCTGTTTAATTTTTTTTTCACGTACGTATACATGATACATGTGAACAAAGTCATAAGAGAATGACATGTTCATTCATTGCAATTATATAAGTTTTCTTCGAAATACTGAAGCTATTTAACAAAATTCTTGGGACTTATCTAAACCATTGCATGATCTGAAAACTATAAGTTTTGGTAAATCGACAATAGAAATAGAAACAAAAACCAAACTGATTCATAGCGAATAATATTGGTACTATCGGAATGGTTATATGTACTAATTCTTATAGTTTTCAATCAATTTTAAAACACGTGTTGGTATTCTTTTGAACATATCAACATTTTAATTTTTTTAGTTTTCTTTTTCGTTTACTATATTGAGTGTTCGTACAATGCCAAAACCGTAATAAATCAAAACGATATTGTTTGAATTTCCCATCACATCACGCGGGGTGTTTCACTAGTTATAGTACAATAATGAATTTGATAATACTATATAGTCTTTAAAATGGTTTTATACTTGTTCTCTAAAACTCCAGGGCACTTGTTGCACATGAAGTGTATCAAATTTTCTAAAAAAATACTTCGTTTTTCCGTTACACCAAACCTCCACCTCACGCTCCACATCATCTAACTAATTTTACAAGCAAAATTCAAATTTAACATTGTATTGAATTATAATTAATTTTTTAATTGAGCTCAGCCACGCCATGCGAAGTCCGCTTGATGTTCGTATTTACGGACCACCAAGTCAGACTTGGTGTCCAGACTAGCCCTACAGTGCAGCTCGGTATGTAGGGTGTGGTCCGGTTCACGTGGCCTTGTTTATGCTCTTATACACTAGGAAGGTCAGTGTCATGACATAGAGCTGTGAGATTTTTGATTGTGACTTCACATTAAGTTACGAAACAAAGGTTGTCTTGTAGAATTTGCATGCGACATCTGTCACGTTTTGTTGCACAGCAAAGCCCAACATGTAGAATTTTATGGACCAAACCAATGACCCGAGAGTTGCAATAATTTGACATGTTGACACGTGAGGGGGAAAACTTTTACTGTTGATTCAATTTTGTAAGGGCATGGCCATTTGGTCCCCTATAATTATGTGAGGGAAAACCTTATAACTTTTGTATGGGGTTGGAAGTGGTTGTGAGTGAAAAAAATGGGGAATATACTGTTGATCGGTATATTTGGGGTTATTTGAGAATCTTTTGAGGAAAACTGGAAACTGTATTTAGTTTTTAATATTTGTTGAAAGTGGTTGTGAGTGAAGGAGAGAGAAACTGTAATCATTTATAATGTAATATGTGGTTGTGATTAGTTGTGAGTGAATGGGGGATGGGGAAGCTACTGTGAATGCTCTAAGTTGTAACTCAAATTAAAACAATTTAACGCGTACAGGTGTGAGATAGGCGACCCTTTGGTCGCTTATCCTGTTATCCACCATTTCTTTACGACTCATAACAATACACAAACATACGAAAAATCAATGTACACGAATAAGAGTATAAGAACAAAGTGTCTTTTCCTTTGTGGACAGTGGCGCAGCTTAGTTTGGGGCGGGCGAGGGCGGCCGACCCCCCGAATTTTTGCGCAGAAGTTCTGATTATATAGTATTTGTATAGAAAATTTTGGAAATATAGGGTTTCGACCCCCCGAAACTAGTGACTTTCGACCCCCCCGGTGACTTTCGACCCCCTTAACCTTCGGGTCAAGCTTCGCCACTGTTTGTGGATCCCTATATATAAGGCTATAAATGTCATTGCGTCAACCATAATATGTGATAGCGAACAAAGTTCGTGTGTTTACTTGCGTAACTCATAGTTTATGTACTATTTTCGAACCAAAAGAACATACGCGAGTAAATTTGTTCAAACTATACATGTGACTATATAGACACTAGTTTATACTCCGGGAGCGTCCCGGGTTGAGAAATCTAAGTAAAGTGAATAAAATTAGAAGTATCTAAACTATAAAAATGGCATCTGCCAATATATGATTAATGAATATTATTATTATTATTATTATTATTATTATTATTATTATTATTTTAAACAAATCTCTGCCATAAGTTATCATATTCTAATATAAAAAAATGGGTAATTGGGTCGGGTATCACCTAATCACAGGCCCGACCCAAACCCACAATTTTTTTTAAACTAATTCCAAACCTGACACAATACCTGTCGGGTTACAAAAAATAGTCGTTTTTTTTTTCTCCATTTTTTATATAGCACTATGGTACTCGTTGGAAAGATAATAAAACACTCGTTAATTTGGTGTCATTTTTTTTAAAAAAATCTCGTATATAAAAGATATTAACGTTTAAAAGTTATAAAAGGAAACATAAGAGAGAAAATAATAAAGTTTTAATATTTACATTTAGTAGATTAGGTATTTAATAGATTATGTTAAATCATATTTAAACCATATTTATTTCTTTTTTTAATTGGTTTAGAGTTGCCACATCACATCCTATGTGGTATCTTTCAAAGAGAGATTGCATAATATTATGACATGTCATTAAAAATGCTTTGGATTATTATCTATCTATACATATAATAAACCAAAGCCATTTTAATGACATGGCACTCAAAGATGATATTCTCTTCATTAAGTGTGTCATGTGTCATCCCATGTGGCAAGTGCTTTATTTTAGGAAAATAATAATTTAAAATTTAAAAACATAATTAGATTTTTATCTCTAATGTTTCCTCCCATAACTTTTAAACGTTAATATCTTTTATACACGAGATTTTTTAAAGAAAAAAACTACACCAAATTAACGAGCGTTTTATTATCTTTCCAACGGGTACCATAGTGTCATATAAAAAACGAAGAAAAAAACGACTATTTTTTGTGTGGTTTTGTTCATACAAGAAAAAAAAACAAAGTGTTCAAGTTATTCATTAATCATGTATAGGCAAGTCATTAGTTATGTTTAAACCGGTAAATATGAATTTTATTTACAACATGTGTTAGCATTGGAGTTGTACATTGTTTTAGGTTAGGTTTTAATATTAGAGTTATACATTGTTTAAGGTTATGCACTAACATTGGAGATACATTGTTAATTGTTTTAGGTTAAGTGCCACCCGAAGCTTTTCTGCATGATACTGTAAAATGCATCAGTCTATTTCAGGTCTAAAATTGAAATTTCAAATTAGATTTCTCAACCCGCGACGCTCCCGGGATATAATCTAGTATTATATATATAGTTATTGCAAAGGGATTAATCCTACATGTTATAATCTTATGCAATCTCTGCTTTGAAAGATGCCACATATGATGTGATGTGACAAGTGTAAACCAATTAAAAAAAAGGAATAAATATGAATTAACCTAATCTATTATAATCTTTAACCTAATCTATTAAATACCTAATCTACTAAATCTAAATATTAAACCTTTATTATTTTCTCTCTCATGTTTCATCCCATAACTTTTACACGTAATATCTTTTCTATACGAGATTTTTTAAAGAAAAAAAATTATACCAAATTAACGAGCGTTTTATTATCTTTCCAACGAGTACCATAGTGTTATATAAAAAACGGAGAAAAAATGACTATTTTTTGTAACCCGACAGGTATTGTGTCAGGTTTGGGATTAGTTTAAAAAAATTGTGGGTTTGTGTCGGGTCTGAGATTAGGTTGTAGGAACACCGTTCACAAATAAAAGAAATGCAGGTTTATTAAATAATATCGGATTACAATACAATAATAAATAATTAAACAGAATACAAAGACAGAAAAAAAAATTACAAACTGAAAGGAAATACGAAAGAAGGCAAAGGAAACTCGAAGTGACTGGGGCACGTGTAAAACACGCTTCCCTTAAAACAGATTTCGGGCCACCCAGGTGAACCCGTCTGTTTCCCAGGGTACAACAGCCTAAGCAGATTGCACTGCCGGAGTTACCCAAGCACCTGAAACAAGAGCCTGCAAGTCTGAAAAGTTAGGAAAATTTTCTGAAAGAAGGTGGTGGTTCGAGAACATGAATTGTAGAAAAGTTTCGGTATATTGAAACAGAGTACATAACTCTGTATTTATACACGAAATTGAAACATCTCATTGATTACGAATTCAATGATTGAAATTAATTCCGAAATGAATACTCATTATGAGGCCATAATTTCATTTGACTTTGGTCAAAGCGAGGTGCTTTGGCCTTTTTTTAAAAAAATTTGAATTTCTTTTAATTCTTTAAAATTATCTGTTAATCACCAAAAAATAATTTTAATTCATTTTTGGTTCTTTTAAGTTGTTTCCAAGCCAAGAAAATTATATCACTCTGTTTCGCTTCGTTAATTGCTCGTTTTGGTTTTCCAGTAAAAATATCCAGCTTTTGTACAACTTTGATGAATCATTGTACGTGGTCCTCCGACTAAACCTAACTCGCAACAATTTTTTTTAATTCATTTTTAAGTGTTTTTAATTACTTTTTGAGAAATGATAATTTTCAGATATTACAGATCAAGGTGTTACCAAGCATGTCAAGATGATAATTTTCAAATATTGCAGATCAAACATTTAAAAATATATTAACAAACATTTAAAAATAACTTTTCATGCAAAGCAGGTAAAATTTAGTTGTTTTACTAATTTCATAGTCTTGATACTTTTAACAATCGGATTGTTTTTCGAAGAGAAAGGAACTAAGTTGCAAATACGATAATAATCAAACTCATATCTCAAGCCGGTGTAATTACTTTCAAGTTTTTTAGAATCATTGAAGACAACTTTTCAGTTGTTATCCGAGAGATAGCGGTCAACGATGAAGACAACCTGAAAGTGGATACCATGGATCAGAGAGATTGATTTCAAGCTAATCAAACTCATTGGTATATAGAGAGCAAACCGACGATCATTCAAAATTTAAAGTTACCGCTAACCTCTGTGCCATCATCGACTATAGCAAACCGACGATCTTCCTCCACGGCACTCCTAATGGGCCTCTCTTTATTTCACGGTACGATTTGTGTTTTTGTTGCTTTATAAATAATAATTTTTGTGTTTATCAAACCTTAACGTCTGAGCAATGATTTATTAAATCGTTTTACTAATTTTCGATTCTTGATACTTTCATAAATCGTTTTACTAATTTCCGATTCTTGATACTTTCATAAATCGTTTTACTAATTTCCGATTCTTGATAATAATAAATTATTATAATAATAAAACAAAGGAACTAAATTACAAATATAATAAAAAATAATAATAATAATGTAATATAGTCATTGTTAATGCTTAAAAAAGTCAACCTTTGTTGACTCATAGGAGTCTTGAAGACGAAATGAATTTTACAAGATACTTGAAACAAAGTATGGGTATGGAGAATAAATATTTGACTATACGTGGTTGATGATGTCAAGTTTAAGTCGTTGATTCATTTGGAAATTGAAAACGCCTATCGTCACTCTGTATAGAGAAGAAAATCAACAACCGAATATTTAGTTCTCTCCGAACTTCAGCTTCCAAAATACGACGTCGTTGTAGCTCATATGTTATTATCTCTTCTCTTATTCTCTGTTTCTCTAGTTCTCGATGGATTATTGCTCTCATATCGACTCTCACAATTATTCACAATTTTATACATACAACACACCTTCATCGTTGACCGTACTGTTCTTCTTGATCTTTTATGTATGAATAGTGACCCTCTGCAAACCTACCTCTTTTTTGAATTTGTTGCTTCCATAGAGAAGTTATCAATCTCACTGTAATGATTAGGAACATTCCAAATAACTGTATAATTTCGTACAAGATTCCTATGCAAGCAAGTCAAATTCAGTTGTTAGACCAACTTGAGATATGAGTTTGATTAGCTTGAATCTCTTTGATCCATGGTATCCAGTCTTCAAGGTGGACTTAAGCACCTGAACGGGAAGTTGAAATTTTGAATGATGTTCGTCGACTGCACCGAACACACTACAATTATTCACTATTTTATACATACAACACACCTTCATCGTTGACAGTACTGTTCTTCTTGATCTTGATCTTCACACTTGCTTTTGACAAAAGGTCTGGCTGACCTGAAGTTCCTTTGCAACCAGGTAAAAAGGAACTAAGTTGCAGATATAAAAATCCATCACATCACGATTATACTCTTTATGTATGAATAGTGACCCTCTAAGTATGCGATGCATAGAAAAACTTACGAGGTTAAACTTGGAGTTTGGTGAAAAAAACTTGAAGAAATGATTTGGTGGATCAGCCATGGGTGTGGTATGCTCAAAGATTTAATTTAAAAATATTTTGTAAGGATTTATTTATAGATTAATGAAACAACTTTTCAGTTGTTATCCGACAGATATCTCTCTAAGATGATAGCTTCTCTTCAGATTCTGAAAGTGGATACCATGGATCAGAGAGATTCAAGCTAATTAAACTCATAGGTAAGAACATTGTGGATGAGGATTGTTTATCTTCTCATTGATTTCAAGTATGTTGCCACACAAGACGAATGTTGCAACATGAGTTCGACCAAGATGACACACGAAGCTTTAGACTCGAACCGGATCCAAGTATTACTGTAATGATCAGGAACATTCCAAATAACTGTTCAATTTCAGCTTTTGTTTAACTATTTTAGCAACTTCCATAGAGAAGTTATCAATCTCACTTCTCACTGTCCATGTTTAACCTTTACGCAGGTTTGCCAGAGGGTCACTATTCATACACACAACTTTTTGCTCTAGTGGTGTGCTCTACCTTTTTGACAAACACCTGGCTAACCTGTCCAGTTATCAATCTCACTGGCAATCATCGTTGGTAGCTATAGGTAAGAACATTGTGGATGAAGATTGTTTATCTATCTTCCCATTGATTTCAAAGGATATTCATGTGAGAATGATTTCGTTACTGTAATGATCAGAAACATTCCAAATAACTGTAATTGATTTCCACGATCTACCTTGACTGCTACAACATAACTTGCACCGGCTTGAGATATGAGTTTAATTAGCATAAATCTCTCTGATCCATGATATGAGAGCAATAATCCATCGAGAACTTGAGAAAGAGAGAATAAGAGAAGAGATAATAACATATGAGCTACAACATAACTTGCACCGGCTTGAGATATGAGTTTAATTAGCTTAAATCTCTCTGATCCATTGTATCCACTTTCAACTAAATCTTTCTCTGATATACTCTATATCAACCGAAATTGAGTATCATCAATCTGGTATTAGTGGTTGGAAACTGTGATGAAAAAGTTGGTGTGTGTTGAACAAGAAGATGATCAAGGATGCTACAACATAACTTGCACCGGCTTGAGATATGAGTTTAATTAGCTTGAAT
Organism: Ambrosia x helenae; assembly: GCA_030844895.1. NCBI lineage: Eukaryota > Viridiplantae > Streptophyta > Magnoliopsida > Asterales > Asteraceae > Ambrosia > Ambrosia x helenae. Next base: position 100,198,401 of record CM061226.1, on the reverse strand, counting down.
CTCTCTGATCCATGGTATCCACTTTCAGGTTGTCTTCATCGTTGACCGCTATCTCTCGGATAACAACTGAAAAGTAATTACAAGAAAATGATCAAGGATGCTACAACATAACTTGCACCGGCTACTTTTCAGTTGTTATCAGACGAGGACTTGCCTGTGTTGCCGCATTTAATGAAATTTAACGCGCATACCGCATTCATTGAACTTTACGTGGTTGATGATGTCAAGTTTAAGTCATTGACAATGTTGAGGGTTATTACTTTGTTTTTTAAATTTTTTTAACTTTTTATAATTATTAAATTAAAAAAAACAACTCAAAACATCAAAACAACTACCAAAATAAATTACCCCCTCGAAGCGCCTCGCTTAGGCCTAAGCGAGGCGCTTCGAATTTAAAAAAACAGCTTTTTCTGCCCCTCGTACTGACCTCCTCGAATTCAGCTCCAAAGCGCCTCGCTTAGGCCTAAGCGAAACGCTTTGAGGGGGTTAAAATAGAAGGTGGGGGGTTTAAATATAACCACCATAAATTTTAACTAACTCACTCCTGTCATGTTATGGTTTAATTAAAATATTATTAAAAAGAAAAAAAAAACGTGATTGGTTGGTTTGAAGCGAACCCATCCCAATTATTCCTCAAGGGCATTAATGGGCTGACTATTTAACTTGCTTACTTTAGTGTTTAGGCATTAAAATGTGTTTTTTAAACAATCAAAACAACACACATATATAGAGAACACAACAAGGCACAATAAACAGGCGACATGAAACTACGTCAAAGTTAATCCAATTCTCCCATATAGGGGAATAAATCTTGGCCTGATGCAAGAGTCTCTTCCATCTCTTAACTCCCATGCCGGTAAAAGATGATGATGTGGCAGTGTAACACCCCAACCGATGGCGGAAACATCGAGGTGTCACGTAGTGACGATTGTTCAATAGCACATGGACTAAATTGTAAATATTAATAGCAAATAACTTCCATTATTCAAAACGAAATACAAAGAGTCTTAATAGAAATCACAAACATAAATATTAAATGTTCAACTTTTTTATTTAAGCACTAGGTCCAGCCTAAGCGTGAAAGCATGAAACATCAAACGTCACCTGAAACATGTACAAAACAATTTTGTCAACACATATAATGTATTGGTGAGTACATCCGTTTGTTATATATAGTAAGGTAAACTTTAGCAATTCATGTGTTATTTTGCAAGATGAAATAAGTAGTATCCGGGTCAAATCAACCCTAAGAGAAGAAAGCAGATATATATAGTATGCGCTAGTAGTAATGTAATACATAGCAATGACGAGGACTCTCAACAGAGTCACAAGGGTATAAACCATAGTACTATTCATTGAAATGCCAGGCCGCAACGGTTAATGATTTGACAGGTCATAGATACACAAAATAACACAAGCAAACACACATAAGAATTGCTATTTTAGTAAAAGGAAATATAAACTTGATAGTAAGTACATGAGTCACCCTGAAATGTAAAATAGTAAAAAAAGGGAAAGATATACTCACAGTTTGCGAAAGCGATCAAAATCCACTTAAGCGGTTGTGAGCTAAGTAGTGAGAATTCCGAGGAATTCAACCTATAACGTATATAAATACTAGTAAGGTAAAGTCTACAAAGTCTAAGGTATCTAGGGTCTAAGGCATTAGGGTTTGCTAAGTCGATTTGGGGAATTAGAGATTTTATGATTAGTCGAATTAATGTAAAAGTTGTATATTAAAAATAATATACCAAAGTTTGTAATATGATTTAGGTAATATAATTATTACCAATTAAATATTTAGATAACAATATGTTTGAATAATTAAGACAAAATAATTTAGTTAGTTACTTTAACTAAATTTAAATAATACGATAATCATAAATATATAAATAAATAATTTTTGTGTTACACAACGATTCAACAAAAAAAATAATTAAGACATTAAACCATACGAGTATTTCTATTTTATAAGAAAAACATTTATAAAATAGATGTTTAAATTGTATAAATAAATAAATGTTTTATTATGTCTAACTAAACGTAAATAAGACTAATAATACTATACGTGATCCAAAAATATTTATTTTATAGAAAATGGATGATTTCTGATGTAAACATATTAGAATAATTTTCCCATAATTTATATAAACTTATATATTTAAAACTGATTTAACGAGTTTAAATCATATTTAAACGATTAAAAATAAGAAAATTAATAGAAATAAGTGTTTTCTAACCCAAATATTTTTATTTCAGATTAGAATGGTTAGAAATAATTACCCAAAAAGTTTGAGATTAAAATCATTAAAAATGAATTTTTTATCAATTATTTATGATTAAAACAATTTAATTCAATAAAAATATAAAAATAAAACATTTTTCAGAAAATAAAAATGTGGAAATGTTCTTTATGATGTCAAGAAGCTACACCTAAATTTTCATAATTTTTGGGCAAAAGATGAATTTATTATGAATATTTTAAGTTTATATGTATTATATATATAATGATTTACCAAATAAATGGAAACAAAGTGAAAATGCTGAAAAAAAAGAAGGAAAACGGTGGTGGTGCTTGGGTTCGAACCCGAGTACCTTCAGTAACAACTAGAAGACACAACCATTGGATCAAACCACCAAGTTGATTATAATTTGAAACAATTATATATTTAATCATATAAGAAATGTCATCTTCTTCCCCAACTAGACTTAGTCATGAAACCCTAACCCTAGGTTTTTTTTAATCAATCAAATCAAGCAATGTTAACGATTAGGAATAAGGGGCTTTTGATCTAAACTATCTAGTAAACAAAATGGCATCAATGAAATTGACTCACAATGATTCCTACGAACAGAACAAGCGGCACGAAGTCAGGGGAAAAAACCAAAAATGGAGAGCCTTCTGAACGATTTTGCGGTTGATTATGAGTGGGTTTAAGATTTGCAACGATCTGGAAGTGTTTGGGGATGATTAATTTATAGCTAACATCACGTTACAAAGGCGTTTGGGATTAATGTCGGACCTAATGCGACGGTTACACCTAGGCCGAATCATTACTCACTTTTAAACGCGTTTATGACTCAATTGCTAGCTAAAAACTCATTATTACGGATGGAGAAACGTAAACCCACCTTAATTAGATGTTAAAACGCCAAGGGAACCCAAGTAACAATTCGCCGGAATTAAATTCCGGCCGCCGGAATTTGAGGTGACCGAAAAAACGTGAATGGAGAGGGAGAGGAAGAAAAGACTTTTAAAACTTTCAGCTTTTGGCAAATATGGTCCCTCATGTTTAACATAGTTAGTTTTATTAAGTTTTAGTTACTTTTTCCTTTATAAAACTTAACCAAGTAACTAAATTAACCTATAATGTTTTTTTTTTAAACTTTATAAAACTCTCTAAAACTTGGAATTTTTATAAAATCCATTGCGTTGACGTTCGAGATACGTATTTGACTAAAACTTACACCCGATCCATAATAAATATATATATATATATATATATATATTTCAAAAATTAAATTTGAAAACGACGAACTTATAGGGACTATAATGAAGATATTTCAAGGGTTATTTTTGTAAATCCGACGAAAGACGAGGGTGATGGATGTCACAGGCTCCCTACTTTAGAAAACTTCGTCTCGAAATTTCTTTCAAGTGAAGGTTTCTGGTGTATGTGTGCATGTTATCGATGAAAATCAGTTACGACTTGATCCAAGAAAAGTTTATAAACTCGGTTCGTAAGGTTCCTAAAACAGGTATAAGATTAACAGAAAATTTATAATCGTCTAGGTTCTACGTGCATTTACGGAGCATCTAAAAATAAGATTGCCATTAACAACCTCCATAGTAAAAGAATAGGTAAAGTGAGGGCAAGTACGAGTAAGCAAAGGTTCAACTTCTAACGAGACAAAACTCCTATCCATAACGGTATCAAACAAAATCGAAGCATATAAGTTGGTAATAAGAAATGTACCATTGACAACGTCGTTGGTAGCTTGATCTTGGTTAGCGTTGATGTTGAAAGCACGACCACGGGCTGGAGCTGCTTGTATTGCTGGAACTGCTGGAACTGCTGGGGTTTGCTGACGAGACTGAATAAAAGCAATTAAATGAGGACACCTATCTTGCCTGTGGTTAGGATCACCACAAGCATAGCAAGTTCTGGGTTGACCAGTCCTCTGGTTTTGAGCATTCCCAGGTTCAGTTTCCCGACAGTGAGAAGCAGTGTGGCCTACTTTGCCGCAAGTGTCACATTTATATCAGGGTCGAGTAGTAGGATGGTGAAAGTTGCATGAATTGCATTTAGGGTACGAACCCGAATAGTTTCCCTGAACCTTTTGAGTTTGGGGTGCAGTAGATGTGTTTGCAACAGGAACCTGATTAAGGGGTGTAACAACAGCATAGTTCTGGTTTCCACCTTTTCGTTTTTTATTGGAACTAGAGGTAGAGACAGAGTTTGCTTGAGACGGTTCAGTGGTAGCAGGGGTTTCAGTAGATCTTTTAGTACCCTTACGAGTTAGAGTACCATCCTTGACATGCTTGTCAGTAAGAGATGCCGCGAGACGAATGGCATCCTCTACAGTAGCGGGCTTGCTTCCCATAACCGAATCATGGATCTGAGGTGGCAATCCCTCAATATACTTCTCAATAGCCAAGGATACCGGAGTTACCATACGAGGAATCAGTAAGCTCAACTCGTGGTAACGGTTGTTGTAGGAAACATTGTTTCCACTGTCCTGCTTAAGGTGATAGAACTCATCCTCCAATTTCTTCATCTCACTACGAGGACAGAACTCAGTAGTCATGGCGATTTTGAAATCATCCCAAGACATAGCTAAAGCAGCTTCCGTCCCTCGAGCATGTTTTTCACCATTCCACCAAGTGAGCGCTCTCTTTTGAAGAACACCCGTGGCATGACGAACACGTAAGTTGGCTGGACAATCGCTATTAATGAACGTATTCTCCATACTTTCGAACCATTCAAGTAACCCAGTGGCTCCCTCAGTGCCATTAAACTTGTTGGGATGACATGAGTTGAAGTGCTTGAAAGTGCACTTATTCTCACTAGCCCCACCATTTCCATTTGTATTCCCGTTAGAGTTCCCATTCGAGCTACCGTTCAGGTTAAGGTTTGGAATAATAGCATTAATGATATTGGGAACAAGTGTTTCCAACTTGTCATTGAGCATGGTCGCGATACGCTGATCAGATTTCAGTTAAGCCTGACGCTTCGAGGCTCTCTTACGAGATTCGCGATCAGACATCTACAAAAGTGAACAATAATTATGAGATTTGATTCCAAAAATCTTGGAAATGCCATAGTTTATATCAAGACAAGTAACACATAACATGAGATATAGTAATTATAGATTGATTTAAGAAAAATTATGAACATCATAAAGAAAATCATGATAAAACTTCAAATGAAAAACAATACCAAGTATAAAACGAGATATAAGAGTGTTTCCAAAGAAACTGTTGACTGACTAAAGTAATTGAAATATTATTAGTGACTTGTGGGGGCGTACTTTAGCCTATAAGTGAATGCTCATCCCGAGAATTCCCAGGTAGGTAAACAGGTCCCTCGTCTGATTGGGATTTATGCGAATTACCAACCTAGACAGAAAACTCAGAATACAGGCGCTCACCCTTCCAGATTGCACGTGCCCCGTCACAAATAATTTCCAAAACTTTAGCGGTTCTTGAAATGTAAAAATATATATATCCTCGAGATGTGGATTTCACTCCTAACTCAAAGATATACTTCCAAATAGTAAAAATATGATGGAGTGAAACTGGTCACTAAGATAAGGATGTCACTCCTAGCTTAGTGAGTAAGTTTCTTTTGGAGGGATAGATTCCTTGAGATTTGGACGTCTCCTATCTCAAAAGGAAAATATTCCAAGATAAATAAAATAAATAAATAAAACATATAAAGAGTGAAACTATTCACCAAGGTATGGATATCACTCCTAACTTGGTTTCGTTCCATTTGTAGAATAAAAATCTTCTCCGAGTACAATGAAAAGTAAAAGGAGAAAATATATCTAAAGAAATATGAGGATAAAAGAAAGCATATATGGGGTAGCTTAGTTATAGTCTAGGTCAAAAGCATTTACTAATAACCTAATTCCCTATAACCATGGCTCTGATACCAATCTGTAACACCCCAACCGATGGCGGAAACATCGAGGTGTCACGTAGTGACGATTGTTCAATAGCACATGGACTAAATTGTAAATATTAATAGCAAATAACTTCCATTATTCAAAACGAAATACAAAGAGTCTTAATAGAAATCTCAAACATAAATATTAAATGTTCAACTTTTTATTTAAGCACTAGGTCCAGCCTAAGCGTGAAAGCATGAAACATTAAACGTCACCTGAAACATGTACAAAACAATTTTGTCAACACATATAATGTATTGGTGAGTACATCCGTTTGTTATATATAGTAAGGTAAACTTTAGCAATTCGTGTGTTATTTTGCAAGATGTAATAAGTGGTATCCGGGTCAAATCAACCCTAAGAGAAGAAAGCAGATATATATAGTATGCGCTAGTAGTAATGTAATACATAGCAATGACGAGGACTCTCAACAGAGTCACAAGGGTATAAACCATAGTACTATTCATTGAAATGCCAGGCCGCAACGGTTAATGATTTGACAGGTCATAGATACACCAATTAACATAAAGCAAACACACATAAGAATTGCTATTTTAGTAAAAAGAAATATAAACTTGATAGTAAGTACATGAGTCACCCCAAAATAGTAAAACAGTAAAAAGGGGAAAGATATACTCACAGTTTGCGAAAGCGATCAAAATCCACTTAAGCGGTTGTGAGCTAAGTAGTGAGAATTCCGAGGAATTCAACCTATAACGTATATAAATACTAGTAAGGTAAAGTCTACAAAGTCTAAGGTATCTAGGGTCTAAGGCATTAGGGTTTGCTAAGTCGATTTGGGGAATTAGAGATTTTATGATTAGTCGAATTAATGTAAAAGTTGTATATTAAAAATAATATACCAAAGTTTGTAATATGATTTAGGTAATATAATTATTACCAATTAAATATTTAGATAACAATATGTTTGAATAATTAAGACAAAATAATTTAGTTAGTTACTTTAACTAAATTTAAATAATACGATAATCATAAATATATAAATAAATAATTTTTGTGTTACACAACGATTCAACAAAAAAAATAATTAAGACATTAAACCATACGAGTATTTCTATTTTATAAGAAAAACATTTATAAAATAGATGTTTAAATTGTATAAATAAATAAATGTTTTATTATGTCTAACTAAACGTAAATAAGACTAATAATACTATACGTGATCCAAAAATATTTATTTTATAGAAAATGGATGATTTCTGATGTAAACATATTAGAATAATTTTCCCATAATTTATATAAACTTATATATTTAAAACTGATTTAACGAGTTTAAATCATATTTAAACGATTAAAAATAAGAAAATTAATAGAAATAAGTGTTTTCTAACCCAAATATTTTTATTTCAGATTAGAATGGTTAGAAATAATTACCCAAAAAGTTTGAGATTAAAATCATTAAAAATGAATTTTTTATCAATTATTTATGATTAAAACAATTTAATTCAATAAAAATATAAAAATAAAACATTTTTCAGAAAATAAAAATGTGGAAATGTTCTTTATGATGTCAAGAAGCTACACCTAAATTTTCATAATTTTTGGGCAAAAGATGAATTTATTATGAATATTTTAAGTTTATATGTATTATATATATAATGATTTACCAAATAAATGGAAACAAAGTGAAAATGCTGAAAAAAAAGAAGGAAAACGGTGGTGGTGCTTGGGTTCGAACCCGAGTACCTTCAGTAACAACTAGAAGACACAACCATTGGATCAAACCACCAAGTTGATTATAATTTGAAACAATTATATATTTAATCATATAAGAAATGTCATCTTCTTCCCCAACTAGACTTAGTCATGAAACCCTAACCCTAGGTTTTTTTTTAATCAATCAAATCAAGCAATGTTAACGATTAGGAATAAGGGCTTTTGATCTAAACTATCTAGTAAACAAAATGGCATCAATGAAATTGACTCACAATGATTCCTACGAACAGAACAAGCGGCACGAAGTCAGGGGAAAAAACCAAAAATGGAGAGCCTTCTGAACGATTTTGCGGTTGATTATGAGTGGGTTTAAGATTTGCAACGATCTGGAAGTGTTTGGGGATGATTAATTTATAGCTAACATCACGTTACAAAGGCGTTTGGGATTAATGTCGGACCTAATGCGACGGTTACACCTAGGCCGAATCATTACTCACTTTTAAACGCGTTTTATGACTCAATTGCTAGCTAAAAACTCATTATTACGGATGGAGAAACGTAAACCCACCTTAATTAGATGTTAAAACGCCAAGGGAACCCAAGTAACAATTCGCCGGAATTAAATTCCGGCCGCCGGAATTTGAGGTGACCGGAAAAACGTGAATGGAGAGGGAGAGGAAGAAAAGACTTTTAAAACTTTCAGCTTTTGGCAAATATGGTCCCTCATGTTTAACATAGTTAGTTTTATTAAGTTTTAGTTACTTTTTCCTTTATAAAACTTAACCAAGTAACTAAATTAACCTATAATGTTTTTTTTAAAACTTTATAAAACTCTCTAAAACTTGGAATTTTTATAAAATCCATTGCGTTGACGTTCGAGATACGTATTTGACTAAAACTTACACCCGATCCATAATATATATATATATATATTTTTCAAAAATTAAATTTCAAAACGACGAACTTATAGGGACTATAATGAAGATATTTCAAGGGTTATTTTTGTAAATCCGACGAAAGACGAGGGTGACGGATGTCACATGCAGGATAATGCCCAATAATGCCTTGGACGTTAGTGTTGGGAATCATGGTATCATATACACAGCGGAAGCGGTTAATATTTTTTATAAAAATCGATTATATACAATATATAATGTTGGCCGATTTATATATATAAATATGTAATTAATTTTATTAATCTGATTAATAAAATATTCCCAATCAGGATCTCAGTTAAACGTGTATAAACAAATAAATAATAAAAACAACCATAGGGGGTTTAGTAATCAACATTTGACGACTACACCGGAATTGTAACACGCGAATCCTCGCTAGTAGGAAGTTCACACCGTGCACGAACGAACCGGGAAGCAACGCTTGCAAGAGGAAGGTGGTGGTTTGTGGTGGTTGATGGCCGGACCAAAGAAGAAGTGGCGGCAACCCTTCCTTTAAGGGTGGCGGCCGCAAACTTTTAGAGGGGAGGCAAGAGGTGTTTTGTTTTGATAAAAGTGTGATTAGGGTTTACTCCTTAACCCTCCTTTTATAAAACAATAACTTATATTAAGTCCCCTTGTTAAATATCTTAATACTCCTTAATATTAGTCTTATTAATATTAAGTCCCTCAAGTCTAAAACAATTATTATTTCATAAATAATAATCCATCTACTCATGAACTTATCTGATTCGTGTACCAACGTGTAACTCTTCGGATCGTACCGGGTCGGGTTACATTGACCTCACTTTTAATTACATCGGACATACTATATATCCAACAGTTAGAGCATTCATAGTTGGATCTCTATCTCCATCTATATCATTACACTAAAAATCATTATATTTTCTATCTCATTTTCAATAAATAATATTTTTTTATACTTTCATCATCACCCTTTTTTTTCCTCTACTTACAACCACTTTTAACAAATATTAAAAAATTATAAAGTTGAACAGGGTCACCTCAAAATATCTTAATGAATAGTAACATTTTTTCTCTCCTCTACTTATAACCACTTTCAACAAATATTAAAAAAATTATAGAGTTAAACAGGGTCACCTCAAAATATCTTAATGAACAGTAACATTTTTTCTCTCCTCTACTTACAACTCTATATAATATAGAGGACTCACCCACGTTAATACGAAGACGCAAATGTGAATGCTCTTAGAGTCTTAAACCATGACAAATAATCTTAGTGAATAAATAAATGAGTTAAAATTCTTATTCTTAGAGGGTGTTTGGGATTGAGTTTCAAAACAACCTATTGACTTATTGACTTTTCCAAAAAAACCAATAAGTCAATACGTTGCTTGTGTAACCCAAAAACACTTTCTGCTTTGACTTTTGGCTTTTAGCTTTTAAGGGTGGAAAAACTGTTTTTGAAAAGTTAGAAATCCTGGCTTTTGGCTTTTGGAAAAAATTACAAATCTACCACTCATACAACCAATATTCACAATAAGTTAAGCGAAACACTTAAAAAAACAACAATCTATTGACTTTTTGACGTTTCTCATTCCAAAACCTAATCCAAACACTTTTTTTAAAACTCCTTTTCAAACAGTCATAAGCCAATAAGCACTTCTGACAAAATGCACTTTTACATTTCCAAACTCAATCCCAAACACCCTCTTAAATATATAAAAAAACAAATATATCTACTACAAAAATACTAGCCATTCATGGTTAAGAAAGACGGTTTATAATCCAAATTTTATTTTGTGACATCAATTTTAGGCAAAAAAAATATCCATGCCAAGGTGGACCAAGATACGGTCTTGTGGATCTTCATTGTTCCACTGATCCTCGTACCCTATACGCTACCGCCGTATCCACATCTCGTGATTCACGTACAGTACACTTTCTTCAACAACCCCTCTATTAATCCTTTATTGGTTAAACATACTTATCAACAAGATGAGGCTGTTGAAGGTAGCTACGTGCAATTTGAACCAATGGGCAATGGAATTCGATTGCAATTTAAAGAATATTAAAGAGTCCATAGTTAGGGCTAAAGAAGCCGGTGCTGTTATTAGGCTTGGCCCTGAGCTTGAAATCACTGGCTATGGTTGTGAAGATCATTTTTTGGAACTTGATACTGTTTCTCATGCGTAAGATTGTTTTTGTTTTCCTTTAATTTGCTTAATTACATGTGTATTGCGTTTAGTTTTAATATAATGCTCGTTCAATACAATCTTACCATCCATTATTTTCGGCTTTGTGCGTTAGGACACATGTCTTTGATAGACCATATGTGTGGTTTAACAGGCAGTTGGCTTTAACTGACTCGTCTTTTAACAAGCGTGTTGTGGTTTAACTAAATAATTGAATAAAAGAAAAAAAAAATATTTAAGTGAATGTGTGTGTATGTTATTGGTGGAGGGTAGCGTAGGGCGTTAACGCTCCCTTCCCGAGTTTACTTGAGGAGGGAAAAGAAATGAAAAGAAAAGAACCGAAGGAAAGGAAAAGAAACGATGCATATCCTTTCCTTCCAAATCGGAATGAAAACTAAACTAAAGGATTTGGACAGTTTTCCTTCCATTTCCTTTCTTAAGTAAAACTCGGAAACACAACATGTTTTGTTTTCCTTCCTTAAATGAAACTCGGGAACACAATCTAAGGGGGTAAGGAAAAAAGGGATTGGTTTGTTGGTGGTCCGTCCGCTCTAGGGGACGGTTTGGTGGACAATTTTGTGGGGCCCTCATGTACTAATATTGATTAAATAAAAAAAAAGGTTTTTTTTTTTTTTTTTTGATGTGTGAGGTATAAATTAAATAAAAGAAAAAATAGGTGATGAGGTGGAGGTTTGGAATGGTTTATGGTTGGAGGAAAAAAGTGGGTTTTGAAGGGTTGTGGTTTGAAATAATGTGATAATGTGGCACGGTGACGTGGCAGTTTGGAGTGGTTTGATGGGTGTTGCGTTGTGGATGCTCTAAGAAGTCCAAGTACCTCGGTTTTCCACGCTGATGTGTGATTTGTCTAGGGTGTTAAATTTTTCATCTTGTTGTCATTTAGATATACGAATTGTCTGTTTCTAAATTCTAATCATTATGTGATTGAATTTTGTTAACAGTATACTTTTTGTTATGCCTGATTGGAATCGGATATGAACCAAATACAGCCATAAAACAGAGGTTATGATTAATTTGTAAATTTGTCAGTATGGTTAATTGCTTGCAGATGGGAGTGCTTAAAAGAGTTGCTTCTTGGTGACTGGACAGATGGCATGTTATGTAGTTTTGGGATGCCGGTTATTAAAGGTTCTGAGCGTTACAACTGTCAAGCGATATGTATGAACAGAAAAATAATTATGATACGACCCAAAATGTGGCTTGCGAATGATGGAAACTATAGGGAGCTTCGGTGGTTTACTGCATGGAAACAAAAAGACCAACTTGAAGCATTTCAACTTCCCAGTGATATTGCTGAGGCTTTGCTACAAAAAACTGTGCCTTTCGGCTATGGGTTCATGCAGTTTTTAGACACGTAAAATAAAAACTTTTCGTTTTTTTTTTTTTTTGTTTAGTTTAAAATGTTTGATAATTACGTATTTCATTTATCTTAATCAGGGCTGTTGCAGCTGAAATTTGTGAAGAGCTTTTTACTCCGATTCCTCCTCATACTGAGCTGGCGTTAAACGGTGTTGAAGTGTTTATGAATGCTAGTGGAAGCCATCACCAACTGAGAAAGCTTGATCTTCGCATTCATGCTTTTATAGGTGCTACACACACTCGTGGTGGTGTGTACATGTATAGTAATCATCAGGGATGTGATGGAGGCCGCCTTTATTATGGTAAGTAGCTTCCTTTGGTTGCCTTGTCATTAGAGAGAGACGTCACTTTTGAATCATTTACTTATCTTTGCAAGTCATTATGGGAAACGCTTCAAATTAGTCGAACGGGTCAAAAGTTTTCATCTTAGTTGACATTATTTATCTGTAGGAAAATTGAAATCTTAGGGCAAGAAGTGCTCGGGTCAACCCACATTTATCCTTTTTCACTTGATATATATTATGTTATTATCTATTGGATGATGAAGAGTTCAAGACTTCCTCTGTGACTGTCACGCACACAAATAAACATCTGCATCTTGCTTCTTGTCATTATGGTCGTCTATACCATCGTGAATTCTGTTTTCTAGAGAACATTAAAGAGTCTTTATGCTGCAGATGGATGTGCATGTGTTGTTGTTAATGGAGATGTAGTTGCACAAGGGTCACAGTTCTCTTTGAAAGACGTAGAGGTGGTGGTTGCTCAAATAGATCTAGACGCAGTACGTTTATCTTCATAAATTTCTACGTTTGTTAGCGTAATATTATTAAAATTCAAAGCCCATACGTCCCTTCATATCATCCACATTTACATTGACCTTCCAGGTTGCTAGTCTTAGGGGATCTATAAGTAGTTTCCAAGAGCAAGCAAGTTGTAAAAAATCGGTTTCATCCGTTGACGTCCCATACAAGCTCTGTCAGTCTTTTAACCTCCAAATGTCGCTTTCAACTCCACTGAAGCAGGTCAGTTGACTGGTCAACAAGCTTTCTTAATTTTTTTATTTTTTATTTTGATTTATTTATTATTTTTTTTTTACGGTTACGCTTTAACATAATCATTTTCTCTCATTATTTTGTAGATTAATTATCACTCACCAGAAGAAGAAATAGCTTTTGGCCCTGGTTGCTGGCTTGGGATTACCTAAGACGAAGTGGCGCTTCCGGTTTCCTTCTTCCGCTATCTGGCGGAGCGGATAGTTCTTCAGTAGCTGGTATTGTCGGATGCATGTGTCAACTTGTAGTAAAAGGTCAGATTTTCTTTCTATAGGAACTATTAAGATCACTATTCAGCTTTTAATGTTGTAATAATGTGTTATATCTATGCTTAGAGATTGCAAATGGAGATGAACAAGTGAAGGCCGATGCTATAAGAATTGGTCGTTACACCAATGGAGAATTCCCAACCGACAGCAAGGAATTTGCTAAGCGTATATTTTACACAGTTTTCATGGGATCTGAAAACAGGCAAATCCACTTTATCATTTTCCGTAACATCTTTTTTGTACATTTTTTGCATTGATTTGTTAAAAAAATCAGTTGGGTCGGTGTACCTTACAGTTCTGACGCCACACGGGCACGGGCCAAGTTGCTGGCAGATGAAATCGGATCATGGCATCTTGATGTGTCTATTGATAGTGTGGTATCTGCCTTTTTATCTTTATTTCAAACACTTACCGGGAAGCGTCCCCGTTATAAGGTTAGAAAAACACCGAATACAAAATGCTACCGTTTTCATATATTTTTGTTGTTGTTTTAATGGTGTTTTCATATTCGACCCGTTATAGGTAGATGGGGGAATGAACATTGAAAATTTAGGGCTCCAAAACATACAAGCTCGGATTAGAATGGTTTTGGCATTTATGTTGGCATCATTATTGCCATGGGTTCATAGCAAACCAGGGTTTTATCTTGTGTTAGGTAGCTCAAATGTCGATGAAGGGTTGCGCGGTTACCTAACAAAGGTAATATTTTAAAGTCATTTTATAATTTTGTATGAATTTGGCAAATATTTTGATGTGGGTTAGAGCATTCACAATAGATACTCCGTAATAGTGTGAGGGAGCCTTTATATTATATAGAGTGTGTATAAGTGGTTGCGAGTAGAGGAGAGAGAAAATATATAGAAGAGAAACTGTTCATCAGTAAATTTGGAGGCAACACTGTTCACCCTTCATAATTTTTTAATATTTTTAAAAGTGGTTGTGAGTAGAGGAGAGAGAAAAGGTAATGATAAAAGTATAGAATAAATAGTATTAAATAGAAAAGGAGAGAGAAATGTACTGATTTTTAGCGTAATTATAGAGATGAAGATGAAATGTTTATTGTGAATGCGCTTATATATTGTTTTAATACATATATCTTTTGTAGTATGATTGCAGTTCTGCAGATATTAATCCAATTGGAAGTATCAGTAAGCAGGATCTTAGAATATTTTTGAGATGGGCCGCCGTCCATCTTGGTTTCTCATCTTTGGCAGAAATCGAAGCGGCTCCACCAACTGCTGAGCTGGAACCTATACGGTCTAATTACAGCCAGGTATTTAGTAGAGGTGGGAACATGAGTGGGTCAGGTGGGTTAGGTACTCGGTCAACTGGGAGTAATTTTGGATTCCATAAAAACATGTGCACGCGCACAATATTTAGTGTTGTTCTGATTCCCATGATTTTTGCATGAGTCAAGCTGGATGAAGTGGATATGGGAATGACATATGAGGAACTTTCTGTATATGGAAGGTTGAGGAAGATCTTCAGATGCGGTCCTGTGTCGATGTTCAAGGTTTGTCTTACATATCTATCATCGATATCTTTTTTGTCCGTTTATTGAAAACATTTATAAGAATCACTCGAAACAAATTTATTACAGTAGTAGGCAAAATCTTCCAATGAAACAATTTAGGAAATTTTAGGCATATCATAAACAGACTCCGGACAACATTTAACCCTTTCCCCTTCATTTATTTTATTCCAACCGTTTGAGATAAAACACGCACGCATACACAACGTGGCTCATTCATAAGTAAACAAGTCGAAATTTCTACCACTAAATGGTTTATAGATTGTCGTTATATACGCTCTCATTGTCTGACAATGTGACTGTGATTACAGAATCTATGTTTTGGTTGGGGCTCAAAACTAAGTCCTTCAGAGGTAGCCGATAAAGTGAAGCATTTCTTCAAGTACTATTCCATTAATCGTCACAAGATGACCGTACTAACACCCTCCTACCATGCCGAGGTATTCTCCTTCACGATAAATTGTTCTTCATACAGTAGTTAATGAAGCAAATTTACCCTTTATTTTGTGTGCAGAGTTATTCACCTGAAGATAACAGATTCGATCTCCGCCAGTTTCTGTATAATTCAAGATGGCCCTACCAGTTTCGTAAGATAGATGAACTCGTAAGCGAGCTCAGTGTTGATAAAGGTGCATCTACCTCAAATGGCGTAGGAGTTGTAGCAGCTGGTTCAGCCGATCCAAAAGCTGGCCTCTAGATGCAACTCAGGAGGGATTTGTGTACTTGAGCATTTATTTTACCGATTCACATAACTGTCTTCTAGATTCGCGTTTTTCATCTTCTTAATATAAGCGAGTCAAAACAGATACACGAACTTGTTTCAATTTGCATAAACGTTATATAGATGATACAAATTCAAAAGTATCTACTTTAATAGTTCCATAGTTTATACTAGACAAAATTGAACTCACATCTCTGTATCACCAAAGCAAAAGCCTAAAGTTCATCATGATCATCTTCGTCTTCGGTTGATTCAGCACCACCACCAGGGGCGCCACCAGACCTCTGATAAACAGCCGTTACGATTGGATTACAAACGGCTTCCACTTCTTTCAGCTTCTCATCATACTCCTCTTTCTCAGCTGACTGATTTTCATCCAGCCATTCAAGTGCTTCTTTTGTTGCTGTTTCAATCTTCTCTTTTTCATCAGACTCGAGCTTATCAGCTAGTTTATCTTTGTCGTTAATTTGATTCTTCATGTTGTATACATATGTTTCAAGTGCGTTACGTGCGTCAATCTTTTCTTTCACCTTTTTGTCCTCTTCAGCGAATTCTTCTGCTTCCCGAACCATACGCTCAATCTCTTCTTGGCTCAATCTACCCTTCTCATTAGTGATTGTTATCTTCTCTGATTTTCCAGAAGCCTTGTCTTCAGCCTTAACGTTTAAGATACCGTTGGCATCTACTTCGAATGTGACTTCAATTTGTGGGGTCCCTCTAGATTAACAAAAGGATAATAGAATTAGCCAATGCAAGCACAAATGCTGTTTAAATTAATATTAACACGAAACTAACCTCGGGGCTGGAGGAATTCCAGTGAGATCAAAAGTTCCAAGAAGCCTACAGTCCTTTGTGAGACTTCTTTCACCTTCATAAACCTATTACATAATAACATAAATGCCTAAATCAGCTCCAATCGCTATGAAAATCTCAAATTCAATTGTCCCGAAAAAGAGAACAAAATGAGTACCTTGATGGAGACGACGGTTTGCTGATCTTGGTAGGTGGTAAACACCTGAGACTTTTTGGTTGGGATCACTGTGTTTCTTGGGATCAATTTAGTCATCACCCCTCCAACGGTCTCAATACCGAGGGTAAGTGGAGCCACGTCCAAAAGAAGGATATCTGCTCGTGAACAAGTTGGTAGCATTAGCACTGCTTTGTCAAAAGATTAATCTATAAACAAGAGGAAAAAGTGAACTACCTTTAGTTTCATCACCACCCTCTCCACTCAAGATGCCTCCTTGAACAGCAGCACCATAAGCGACTGCTTCATCAGGGTTCACACCCTTGTTTGGTTCCTTTCCGTCAAAGTAATCCTTTAGGAGCTGTTGAACCTTTGGAATTCTAGTACTCCCACCAACAAGAACAATCTCATCGATCTGGCGTTTCTCCAGACCAGCGTCTTCCATGGCCTTCTTCACAGGTCCCATGGTCTTTCTGAACAAGTCGTTGTTCAGCTCTTCAAATCGAGCTCTGGTCAATGGCTCGGATAAATCCACACCGTCAAAAAGTGACTCGATCTCAACACGAACCTGGTGCTGGCTACTCAAGGCTCTCTTGGCTCGCTCAGCTTCCCTTCGTAGCTTTCCAAGAGCTCTGTGGTCCTTGCTAATGTCCTTTCCATGCTTCTTCTTAATCAACTTGATGAAGTATTCCATAATCCTTTGGTCAAAGTCCTCACCTGAAAGATGCAGCCAATAGTTCTTCAGCACAGTGAACAAATTATCTCATGACACTGGATATATATTAGATGGTTAGACATGGTAAATACCTCCAAGATGGGTATCCCCATTTGTGGCAAGAACCTCAAAAACACCGTTATCAATTGTCAAGATACTGACGTCGAATGTTCCACCACCAAGATCGAACACGAGAATGTTCTTCTCACCGCCTTTCTTATCAAGACCGTATGCAATAGCAGCAGCTGTAGGTTCATTGATGATTCTGGCAACATTCAAACCAGAAATCACACCAGCGTCCTTGGTAGCCTGCCTTTGAGCATCATTGAAGTAAGCTGCACAAACAATTAAATAATCAGCAAACATGTTCCAAGGGTATATAACTAACTATATTCTGTAACTTTGCAATGTACATACCGGGAACGGTGACAACAGCGTCCTTAATTTTCTTCCCGAGGAATGCTTCGGCTGTCTCCTTCATTTTGGTAAGAATCATAGCACTAATCTCTTCAGGGCTGAAGACCTTAACTTCCCCATCCTTGAGTTTAACTTGGATATACGGTTTCCCATCTTTGTTCACAATTTTGTAAGGGAAAAGTTTCATATCTCTTTGGACTTCTTTGTCCTCAAACCTGTGATAAGAAAGATAAATATGTTTAATACTGTGAACCAACATAATTCCAATTAATATGAACAGACAGATAAGAAGGTCATACTTTCTCCCTATAAGTCTCTTAACATCAAAGATGGTCCTCTCGGCATTTACAGCCGCTTGATTCTTTGCTGCCTCACCAATTAACCTCTCAGAATCGGTGAAAGCCACCCATGACGGAGTGATACGGTTCCCCTGGTCATTGGCTATGATTTCGACGTGACCATTCTTATAGACACCAACACAAGAATAGGTAGTCCCAAGATCAATCCCTATAACAGTTCCTAACTTACTGGCTTCTTCTTTTGCAATTGAAATTGCAAACAGGCAACCTGTAACACATAATTATTAGTACATAAACATGATCAATCATTTAATCGTGTAATCAACAATACAAATAAAACTAACACGCAATCTATGGTCCTATGGATGTGTAATCGGTCATTATAACAGCATGTCACAATCAATTTCAAAATATAAAAAACTCAAAATTGAAATATGAAAGTAGGCTTGTAAAAGAAACCGAACGAACACAAACGACGCATGCTCATGTTTGTTCATTTAACTACAACCGAACAAATGATCAAACACGAATAGCTAAATGAACAGGGATTTCCTGTTCATGTTCTTTCACTAAGAAAATGAACGTGTTTGTTAATGTTCGTCCGTTGATAGTATAGCCAAACGAATCACGAAACGAACAAACATAATGAACATAGATGGACGTGCATAACTAACCTAACACCAATTAAAAGTAAATATGAATAATAATGTAATGTGTTGAACCTCAAAATTTATAAAACTAGGATATAAATTGTAATTGGTGATATTTTAATTACATAAAGTTACACAAAATTGTAACAGGCCTAACAATATAAATGAATATGTTTAACAAACAACATAAATGAACATAAACAAACATGAATGAACGCAAGATGTGCTCATGACTGTTCATTAACTAAATGAACAAAACCTTCCCGCCTAACAGTGCATGACTGGGCGTTCGGATCATTTACAAGCCTAAACCAAATGATTCAAATCCTTTAACTATGGTAACACTTATTCGTTGATGTGACATGCAGCTCACTTACAAGGTAAGTATTAACTAATAAAAATCATTCCAAATTCAACGATCATTTCCTTACTACTGCTAATCTCCACATCAACACTAAACGATCAAGCACAGTAACTTTCTTAATTATCACCTAATTAATCATTTCTAATACCAGTACCTCAAAAGCAAACACGAATTTGAGCATATTCAACACAAAATCCTCACAATTTTCACAGATCTCATAACAAAACCGGATCCAAACCACAACTAAAACGACAAGCTAATTCACTAACAATAAAAAACACATAGATTCAAAACTAAACCTGCATTATCCATGCTAGCTTCATCCACATAATAATAATAATAATAATAATAATAATAATAATAATAATAATAATAATAATAAAGAGAAGCAAATAAAAACTCTGAAAACTTTACCTATCAAAACGATTGCTAGCACAATGCTAGAGCGACCCATGCTTCACCGTCGTACGCTCTACAATCAACGCTCTGATGATTATCTACTGATGAAAAGTTCTTAAGCTAATGTAAAAGGAAAGGGTTTTTTAGAACTAGATTGTTAAGAGGGAAATTATTATTATTATTACATGAAATGTGTTTGGGTGTGTACAGGGGTTTATATAGAAGCGCGTGTGATGTGTTCGGGTCATTTCGCGAAGAGACTCGATTTCATGTCATCCGTGATGACGTGGACCAATCAGATTTTAGAGATGAGTTTTTTAGCGAATGAGAATGAGTATTGTGTTTTGTCCTACGTGGTGTGTGTTACCTGATGAGTCATGAATTTTGCCTTGTCATGTACGTGTTGGTTAGTTTTTAACTTATTAAGTTTACTTTTTGTCCCTGGAGTTTTAGGTATTGAAAATATAAACCCCAAACTAGCTATGAGAAAAACATAGCTTTATGTGTCGCAAAATAAATCTTGAAAAATAATAATATTCAACTCGCACCCATTCTATAGTTACCTTACGTTGATTATGTATGATTTCAACCAATGTAAGAATTAACAAGAGTTTTCTAGTCTGCCTGACTTACATTAAGTGGAACGCGGCGTCACTCGTGTTGTTTACGGGTATCTCAGTACCCACACACGGTAACATCACTGCCATAGGTACTGATAGGAATCCCGTAAACCGTTTCTCTGGTTCTATCAAACGGGCGTGAAGCAACGGGTTTTTAAAGTTTTAAATGCCAACGATCATTTTTAAAGGTTAATTTTTATAAAGGTTTAAATGCAACGGTCATTTTTATGACCCTTTGGTTAATAAAAAACGGGGAGATTTAAATCTCTCCTAGTATAAATACATCTTTTTAAACTTGTTTCAACCACATCAAAAACTCATAAACTATCAAGACTTTACTCTCAAAACTTTCAAACACAAACAAATGGATGCAAGATAATTAAAGAGTGTGGGAAAGGGTGGAAGGAGATCCTCTAAATTAAGAGGAAGGGGTTCAAGTAGTAGAGGTAGAGAATCGGGTTCGGGTTCTGATTTGGGTGCGGGGAAAGGTTATAGGTCCGTGATTAATTTTCCACAAACTCAACCACTCCAAGCACCATAACCGTTTTATCAACAAGCACAACCACTCCAACCACAACAACAATATCAATACCAACAATTCCAACAACTCTAAAGCTAATCCCCACCCAATTATTACACACATTATTTTACGTCATTTCAATTAACACCACAACCATTAGTGGAGTTCAAGGTGTTTGCAATTAGGAGTCCAAACGTTCGTCAACAAAATGATGAGACAGAGCAAGACCGCATCTATATGACAATGATGAGGAGGAGGAGGAAGAAGAAGAATTTGTGCCAGAGACAGTACAAGGCACATGAAGATCAAGAAGGATATAATTTAAGCAATGATGTGGAAGAGATGCTTGTTGTAGAAGATGGAGTTGCAAAAGTTGACTATCGGGGGAAAAAGAAGTTTGGCAAGCGAACAAAAGCTGTGAAGTGGTCAACGACACAAAAGGTTGCTTTGGCAAAATCTTGGTGCTATGTATCGGAAAGCGGGAGAAAAGTAATGAAAGAAGTAAGGGGAGTTTTTGAAAGGCAATTCAAAAACATTACACAGAATTGTTGGGAGGATCCACCCAAAGCCTCAATCAAATTACTTTAAAATGGACCTTCATGAACCCACAAGTATATTTTATTTTATTATATAAATTTTACTAAAATATATTTTTACTTACTTGAATATAGGGTCGCTTACGAGGTAGTGGATGTAGTGATCTTAATGTGATGCAACGGGCGTTGAAAGATTAGAGAGTTACTCATCCTTTTGGTTTTAATCAGGAAGCGGCATGGGAAATTATAAAAGATCACAACAAATGGAAAAAGCAAGCTTTGATGGGTGAAAACCGTTCGATAGTCATCCGACAAGAGACAGAAGTCATCGGAAGGGAGCAACTATCATGCGTCTACGTCTGCTACACCGGATGACTTCCCCCCCCCCCCCACTAGCCACATGTCATAATCTCAATGAAGATACTCACCCAACGAGATCAAAACGCAAAAATAAGAAAGTTGTCGCCGCCGAGTCTTCAAGCAAAACATCCTTGGTTGACGAATTTGGATCATAACAAGCAATGAAAGAAAATAAATTGAACCAGTTGGTCAACCTACAAGCTCAACAAGGAGAAAAACTTTAGTGTTTTTGGAGGAACGACGCGAATTGTTGAGGTAAAGACAGCATGAGTGCATGACCACAACTTGAATATGTATTCAAAACCACACAACCACCTCAAAGGTAAAACCTTGGAATTGGTTTTGAAACGAAAATAAGAAATTGCGGCGAAATACGGTTGGGGTCGTTATTGGGTGGAAGGCAAAGACGGCGACGAAGGAGATGAGTAGATTATTTTTATTTGTATGATTGATGTTTCTTGTATTTTTTTTAAGTTTAACTTAAGAGTAAATTACACAGATTGTCCTTTAGTTATACCTAAAATTGCATCCTATGTCCTTTTTTCGAATTTTTGACTCATTATGTCCTTTGTTTTATACAGTTGTTACATCCTGTGTCCTTTAAGCCAAACCAAGTTAGAAAACTCGGTTAAGTAGCTCACGTGCCCCTCACGTGAGGGGCAAATCTGTCAATTCACCCTCGTTAAAGGACTATTTGTGTAATAATAATAATAATAATAATAATAATAATAATAATAATCATAACTCTCTCTCTCTCTCCATCACATTCACACAGCTCTCTCTCTCTCTCTCATTCTCTCTCTCTCTTTCTAACCGACCCTCTCACACACTCTCTCTAAAACCACACAGAAACCATATATTTTGAGGGTGAGGACGGTGGTGATGATGAAGACGAGGGGGTGGATCTGAATCTGATTGTGTTTCAGATCTGAAGAACAGAGGGGGAGGACGATGGTGGTTCACGGTGGTGGTGGGTTTTGCAGAGGGTAGGACGTAGGTGGTGGTGGGTTTTGGAGAGGGTAGGACGTAGGTGGTGGTGGTGGGTTTTGCAGAAAAGTGGTGGTGGGTGGTGATGGTGGTGGGTTTTGCACACACCCAGTTTTCTGATAGGTTTTTGATTTGATGCCTACTTTGATTTGATGCTCGGATGCAGAGATGGTGGCGGAAATAATGCTCAGCTCTTCATCTGGTGACAGTTCCGGCGAGCTGCAACCGGCGGGTGAAACCTCCGCCATGGTTATGGTTTCTTTCTCTCTCTAGGATAGTTTCTCTCT
Source organism: Ambrosia x helenae (assembly GCA_030844895.1). Lineage (NCBI taxonomy): Eukaryota > Viridiplantae > Streptophyta > Magnoliopsida > Asterales > Asteraceae > Ambrosia > Ambrosia x helenae. Next base: position 100,175,370 of record CM061226.1, on the reverse strand, counting down.
CTCTAGAAATAAGAACAGAATAGAGGGTTTTGAAGGGGTTTGGATGTAAAGTGTGTTTTGTTAATTTCTGACATCTGAATCTCTAAAACACCATTTTATAAGCATTAATGTTTGGATACTTGTCATCTACACTGGTCTTGGTTGTGTTAGTTATGAATCTTCTATCTTCTGTAATATATAAATGTGAGGTACATGGTACACACTAAGGCTGAACTTAATTTGATTGTGATAAAAAAAACCCTAATTTTTGATCTGATATAAAACCCCTAATTTTTTTTCGAACGTTATAAGGTGGCAGGGAGATGATGGTTTGATGAAAAGACAATATTGCCCCTCACGTGAGGGGCACGTGAGCTACTTAACCGAGTTTTCTAACTTGGTTTGGCTTAAAGGACATAGGATGTAACAACTGTATAAAACAAAGGACATAATGAGTCAAAAATTCGAAAAAAGGACATAGGATGCAATTTCAGGTAAAACTAAAGGACAATCTGTGTAATTTTCTCTTAACTTAATGTATTTTTATTTTAGTTAGTTTAATTTTATTTTTAATTAAACTCTTTATTAAAAAAGGAAACTAAAAAATAACATTTTAGTGAAGTGTTGCCTTCAAAAAACGTTTTCAGTGAAGTGATGTAGCAATGCAGGGTTGGTAGAAATAAGTGAAGTTGAAAAAAATTCAGTGGAGCACCCCTTCCCCTTAATGGTCTATGTGACATTGTGGTTAACCAATATTTTGGATTTGGTTATTTGCTTTCCAAAAATACACGGATGATCTATGTCACCATGTGGTTTGCATTTTGTAACGCATATACCTCAACTTTTGCCAAAAGTACATGGATTGTCCTTGTAGTTTGCACTTTATAATGCATTTCACCACTAACTTGAACTTGTTGAAACCTTTAGATTTGTTAGTTGTGAACTAAACGCATAACCAAGTGCAAACTAGATAGATCATCCGTCTACTTTTGGAAAGTTATGAACTAAATCCAAATTTTTAATTAACTACAGTGATCATTCGTATACTTTACTGATAATTAAAAAGGACAGATAATTCTTACTAGATTTGATTGATGCTCAATCTATTTGCCGTCCTTGTATAAAGGGTAAATGGAATTTAATAATCCCAACTTTGGGGGGTTGGAAGGGTCCCAACTTGAAAGTTGTAATATAACGATCCTAACTTGTCAATGTTTTTATTCTAATGGCCCCAAACTAACCCCAGTTAAGTTTTTCTGTTAAGTGCCACGTGGTATCACACGTGGCGGTCCTACGTGGCACAGTAATGTCAAGCTGGTAAAAAACGTGGGCCCCGCTTGTTTTTTCAATTAAAAAAAATCTATTAATTATTTAAAAAATCTTTAAAAACGTGGGCCCCACACCACCCCACCTACACCACCACCAACACCACTACCACCACCAACCACCACCACCACCAACCACCTGCCACCACCACCAACCACCTGCCATCACCACCAACCACCTGTTACGAAGAACCCTAATTCTATACTCGATCAATTGACCAACGATTCGAACCTGTTAATCAAATTAATGTTAGGGCTATTATAGAAAAATGAATTCCGAACAAAACCATACTAAATAATCACACTAACCTGTTCGTTTTCGAGGTGTAGCATGTGGGTATGACCAGATTTGTGATTGGGTTCGATTTGAAGGTGGTGGTAAAGATGACGGTGGTGGCAGGTGGTTGTGGTGGTGGTGGTGGTGATAGTGGTGGTGAAGATGACAGTGGTGGCAGGTGGTTGTGGTGGTGGTGGTGGTGAACATGATGAAGATGATGGAGGATGGAGGAAGAAGGAAGGTGGTGGTGGGTGTTATTATTATTATTTGATTGTGGGTCCCACCTTTTTTAAAAACATTAAATTAAGTTTATTTTACACATGTGCAATCCGGGCCCACCTTTTTTTTTGACAGATATAACACTTTATGCCACGTAGGACTGCCACATGTGATGCCATGTGGCACTTAATAGAAAAACTTAACTGGGGTTAGTTTAGGACCATTAGAATAAAAATATTGACAAGTTAGGGGACCATTATATTACAACTTTCAAGTTAGGACTACTCCCTTCCAACCCCCCAAAATTGGGATTATTAAATTCTATTTCCCCTTATATAAATGATAATAATGAGACAATTTTGTGGATACAATACTTATTTTATTTAAACATAGAAGATTGGATCTTCAACGGGAAGGAAGCTAACTTGGCGAATGTTTTGTCATATGTGAAGTCTTACGGTTTCTTATGGTATAAACATAGACATAACGTTAGAATTTGTGATTGAGAGAGTCATGGTGTAATGTGTTTTCACAGAGGAATTTTGCCCGATAACCTACATAGTTTATAGTGGGGGCTAATGTTTCCTATAATAGTAATTGCACAGTCGTTAATCAAATTATGCTCTACCTAAAAACTCTGATGCTTTCTTCTAAGACTACATTTGTTCAAAACTCTTATTGCGGATACCATATGCATGTTTACGAAAATGTTTGGACAAGATTAAGAGTTTATGTATTCACAACCATAGTCTATTGACTTGGTATTTAGGAATTCCATGGTTGGTGTGACAACTATGGTAGATGATACGAATCTTGCAACCATGCTTATTTGTAAGTTTTAAAGAGTGCTTGGTTTTAAACAATGACAAATTAAGGAAATTAAGTAAACAACATTGTAAATTTTTCACTGAAATCCAAATAAAATAAATTTGTACACGAACCAATTCATGTGATTGTCTAAAGATGAAACTCTCTTTTCATCTTCAAATATTAAACATACGCTAGCAAAACCAGATACACCAACCTGTTTCCATTTGTTTTAACATTGTAGATGCTACAATTTCGAAAGTATCTACTATTCTACTTCAACAATCCCATAAAATTTAATAACAAACAATTATAACTAAACTCTCACATCTCTGTATCAACAAGCCAAAACTCTAAAGTTCGTCATGCTCATCATCATCGGTTGACTCCGCACCACCACCAGGGGCACCGCCGGACCTCTGATAAACAGCCGTTACAATCGGATTACAAACAGCTTCCACTTCTTTCAACTTCTCATCATACTCCTCTTTCTCAGCTGACTGATTTTCATCCAGCCATTCAAGTGCTTCCTTTGTTGCTGTTTCAATCTTCTCTTTTTCATCGGACTCGAGCTTATCGGCTAGTTTATCTTTGTCATTAATTTGATTCTTCATGTTGTAGACATATGTTTCAAGTGCGTTACGCGAGTCAATCTTTTCTTTTACCTTTTTGTCTTCTTCAGCGAATTCTTCTGCTTCCCTAACCATACGCTCGATCTCTTCCTGGCTCAATCGACCCTTTTCATTTGTGATGGTGATCTTTTCTGATTTTCCAGAAGCCTTGTCTTCCGCCTTCACGTTTAAGATACCATTGGCGTCAACTTCGAATGTGACTTCGATTTGTGGGGTCCCCCTGGATTAACAAAAGGATAACATAATTAGCCAATGCAAGATTGCAAGCACAAGTGCAGCTTATACTGATATTAACACGAAACTAACCTCGGGGCTGGAGGAATTCCAGTGAGATCAAATGTTCCAAGAAGCCTACAGTCCTTTGTAAGACTTCTTTCACCTCATAAACCTATTACAAATAGCAAAAAACATTAAGGCTTAAATAAGCTCTAATCGGGTGCAAAAAAGCTCAAATTCCATTATATACTGATGAAAAGAGAACACAATGAGTACCTTGATGGAGACGACGGTCTGCTGATCTTGGTAAGTGGTAAATACTTGAGATTTTTTGGTTGGGATAACAGTGTTTCTTGGGATCAATTTGGTCATCACCCCTCCAACGGTTTCAATACCGAGGGTAAGTGGAGCCACGTCCAAAAGAAGGATATCTGCTCATGAATATGTTACTAGTGTTAGCGTTGTTTTGTCAAAAGATTAATCTTACACCTACACCTACACCAACCCGACCCATTGTAGATCTTTAAAAACAAGACAATGATGAAAAGAAAAAAAACGAATTACCTTTAGTTTCATCACCGCCCTCTCCACTCAAGATGCCTCCTTGAACAGCAGCACCATAAGCGACTGCTTCATCAGGGTTTACACCCTTGTTTGGTTCCTTTCCATCAAAGTAATCCTTTAGGAGCTGTTGAACCTTTGGAATTCTGGTACTCCCACCAACAAGAACAATCTCATCGATCTGGCGTTTCTCCAGACCAGCGTCCTCCATGGCCTTCTTCACGGGTCCCATGGTCTTTCTGAACAGGTCGTTGTTCAGCTCTTCGAATCGAGCTCTAGTCAATGGCTCAGATAAATCCACACCATCAAAAAGTGACTCAATCTCAACACGGACCTGGTGCTGGCTACTCAAGGCTCTCTTGGCTCGCTCAGCTTCCCTTCTAGCTTTCCAAGAGCTCTGTGGTCCTTGCTAATGTCCTTTCCATGCTTCTTCTTAATCAATTTAATGAAGTACTCCATAATCCTCTGGTCAAAGTCCTCACCTGAAAGATACCGCCAGTAGTTCGTCAGCAAAGCGAACAAATTATCTCATAACACAGGATTCATATTAAATGGTTACAAAAAAATATAATCACCTCCAAGATGGGTGTCTCCATTTGTGGCAAGAACCTCAAAAACACCATTATCAATTGTCAAGATACTGACATCAAATGTTCCACCACCAAGGTCGAACACGAGAATGTTCTTCTCACCACCTTTCTTGTCAAGACCGTATGCAATAGCAGCAGCCGTAGGTTCATTGATGATTCTGGCAACATTCAAACCGGAAATCACACCAGCGTCCTTGGTAGCCTGCCTTTGAGCATCATTGAAGTAAGCTGCACAAACAATCAAATAATCAGCAAACATAATTCATGGGTAAATAACTATAAACTATATTCTGTAACTTGCAATGTATATACCGGGAACGGTGACAACAGCGTCCTTAATTTTCTTCCCGAGGAATGCTTCGGCTGTCTCCTTCATTTTGGTAAGAATCATAGCACTAATCTCTTCAGGCTGAAGACCTTAACTTCCCCATCCTTGAGTTTAACTTGGATATACGGTTTCCCGTCTTTGTTCACAATTTTGTAAGGGAAAAGTTTCATATCCCTCTGGACTTCTTTGTCCTCAAACCTGTGACCCAAACATAAAAATGTTTAATAATGTGAACCACCATAATTCCAAATTATATGCACAAGCAGATATGAAGGTCATACTTTCTCCCAATAAGTCTCTTAACATCAAAGATGGTCCTCTCGGCATTGACAGCCGCCTGATTCTTCGCCGCCTCACCAATTAACCTCTCGGAATCAGTGAAAGCCACCCATGACGGAGTGATACGGTTCCCCTGGTCATTGGCTATGATTTCAACGTGACCGTTCTTATAGACACCAACACAAGAATAGGTAGTCCCAAGATCAATCCCTATAACTGTTCCTAACTTGCTGGCTTCTTCCTTTGCAATTGAAATTGCAAATAGGCAACCTGTAACACATTGTTGTTAGACTAAGCGGAGTGGAGGGCGGGAGAGGGGCGGGAAGGGGGGGGAACACCACCGCCAGTAGGGCGGGAAGCTTGGCGTGGGGCGGGAGGGGATTCACTGGCGTGGGGCTTGGGGTGGGGGTGAGGTGGCAGCGATCTATTGGTCAGGTTTTTTTTTTTTTTTTTTAATTTTAACACAATATAATATTATTTCCTTCCCCCCCTCTCCCCCCCCCCTTCCACTCCCCACAATTATTTCCCCCCCCCCCCCCCCCCCCCCCCCACAAGGGTCCCACAAGTGCCACATGGCGCTTCATCCCCTCTTTCCCGCCCCCCCACTCCTTTAGACCATAGGTAATGGTTAATGCCCCCAAGAGGCATTTTTTTGACACATCATCATTATAATGCTCCTTTAAAATATGTGTAATGGATATAATTTTAATGTCCTTTTAATCACTACTTTCCTTATTTTTTTCCTCTTTGGGCGTTATACTAGAAATGCCCCTCCTTTTTCATGCCCCTATAATGCCCACATAATGCCCATTACACATGGTCTTATAGTCTTAGCACATACACAATCTTGTAAATTGTAAATGTTGACACCACATACATTTTTACCATTTTACCCTTGTATATAATATTATTTAGCAATAGTTGTTATTGTTAATCAGTTGGTTATATTCCTAATCTCCAACCAAACAACTCAAGAATGGAATGGAATTGAGATTTTAATTACTACAAATGCTACTTCCTAGCTCCCGAGGCTGTCCGCTTTTTGGAGCGGGTGCAAAAGGTGGTCCATAGTGACTCGCAGAGCCCGAGGAACCAAAGGTGTGTAACTTTGTATTTAGTAGAATAGGCTTTGCGATTCAAAAAGGGATAGCGGCACAACTTGTTGCTGTCTTACCCATTATCTAGATGTAACTTGGTTTTTATTGTGGAATTAAAAAAACTAAAAAGTATTTAGTAAAAAAATAATAATTCTACTTCCTGTTCCATCACATTTCATGAAACGAACACTACGCTACCGAATAATTGATATAGTTTTCTATTCCTAATTTCCACAAAAAGCAAATTCAACACCAAACCCTCACAAATAACTCAAATCTCATACGAAATAACACATAAAATCAAAACTAAACCTGCATTATTCACATCCATGCTAGATTCATACACAAAAGCTACATTATTAAAAAAAAAAAAAAAAAAACAGTAAAAAAAACAAATAAACACTCTGAAAACTTTACCTATCAAAACGATTGCTAGCACGATGCTAGAGCGACCCATACTTCACCGTCGTACGCTCTACAATCAACGTTCTGATTATTATTATCTATCTGTGTTGATATTAAAGGTTATTTTTTAGAATTATTATTGTGAGAGGGAAAATAGATACATGAAATGTGTTATGGGTGTACAGGGGTTTTATATAGGGGCGCGTGTGATTTATACGGGTTTTTCGCGAAGACGCTCGAATTCATGTCATCATTTGTCATTGATGATGACGTGGACCAATAAGATTTCAGGTGTGGATTTTTTAGCCAATGAGAATGAGTGTAGTGTTGTGTCCTACGTGGTATTGCTTCATTGGTCTTGCCTTGTCATGTGGGTGTTTGTTGATTATAAGTTTTAGTCCCTGGAGTTTTGGGTATAGGAAATTTAGATCCAGGAATTATTGTAAGCAAAACATAACACAAAGTATTATAAACTTAGAGGTAGGGCTGTACACGAGCCGAGCCGAGGCAGGCTGAGCTCGAACTCGAGCTCGAGCTCGAGCTCGATTTCAAAATGAGCCAGCTCAGCTCGACTCGTTTTTCTAGTCGAGCTGAAAAGTCGAGCTCGGCTCGTAAATGTTCGAGCCGAGCTCGAGCTGGCTCGAGCCAGCTCGTTATTTATTTTTTTATTTTTTTTCAAATATTTATAAAATAAAAAACAAAAAATAAATCAATAAAATTACACATATACATGTATATTTTTTTATTTTTCTAAGTTAGGGTTTATTGGATTATGAAGATGTGAGGTAGATAGGTAGTATGGGTGGGACTTTCAAAATTTGAATTTTAGAATTGGGTTTGGAGCCAAAATATATTACTTTCGTCTATATATTAATTACACATGCACAAGCCTGATTCGAGCCATAAGTCGAGCCATCGAGCCAAGCTACGAGCTGAACACCCCTGGCTCGAGCTCGGCTCGATTACAAAACGAGCCAGCTCGGCTCGGCTCGAAAACAAAACGAGCCTTTTCGAGCGAGCTTTTTTCGAGTTTTTTTCGAGCGAGCCTCGAGCCGTGGGCTTTTTGTACACCCCTACTTAGAGGGGACGGGGCATAACCAGAATTGCTCATGGGTACCCCACTATTAGCACGGTAACACCGTCGTTGGTAGTGCTGGTATTGGATCCGTGAAGAGTTTTTTGTGAAATAGTTAGGTGATTTAATAATTAGGTCTTGTGTGTTATATGTTGTTATGATGATAACATGGAGTTCATGAGATGATTTTTGAGATGTTAGAAGCATGTTTAGGGTGTATTTGGTTATTATATGGTTATGAATTTTGACCTATATGAGGATTTTCTAGAGATTTAGGGCTTGATAAGATTGTTTTTGATGATGATAATGGATTAGGATTCATGCTCGATTAGTCATAACTGAGGTTGATGATAATATTAACATGATTTGATGATGGTATGTGATTTTTTACCTATTATGGAAACGAATTCATGCATGATGTGACATTTCTATAAACTTTGTCATTTCGGGTAAACTTGTTCTTGTGCATATACCCTGATCCGACAAGGTGCTAAGTGGTGTAGCATGATTAGAATAGGCTATGTATTGGTTTGGTAATGATTAACCATCATTCGGCAAGTTTCGGGATAGATTTGAAGGGTTTCAACGCGACAAAAGTGTTGCAGCAGCTGCAGGGGGCGAAGGGCTCACCTCTTCGCTCCTAGGAGACCCATTCACCTGGATTGAGACCCCTTCGCTCAAAAGTGACCTCTTCTCTTAGAATGTGATCCCTCCGTGCATAATATAACCCCTTCGTGTAGAATATTGACCCCTTCGTGTGAAATGGGACCCCTTCATGTAAAACATGCTGATATGACCCATAACATGAAAATTTACGTGTTTTACGTGTAACAGTGCAAAATTTTCCCCAAAATTTTAATACATAAAAAGCCCTTATATATATATATATATATATTTTTATTACACCTCTATCATTAATATTATACAAATGTGCCTAAGTCTTTATTTATTCTAACTCACAACTTATATACATAATAATAATAATATGATTCTAAATTTTTTTTTTCACATACAAGATTTTTTTTAAATAAAGCCTTGAGTCAAATAGTCAAAGTCCTAGTCAAAGTCTTAGTCAAACAGTCAAAGTCTTAGTCAAATAGTCAATTCATCATAAAACCTTACTTTATGGTGTTGACCAATTTTAATGGCTAATTGAATCCAAAACTAGTATAAAAACCCACCTATGACCCATTATACTTTGCACCTCTAAATCGATTCTTTCAATCCGATTAAACTTTCCCTCATACCTTTCTTCTATAGTCTATTACTTCTACAATTGAAGCTTTGATTATAAGCTCTTGTAATTGGTAACTTTGGAGCTACACATATTCTATTTCTCGAGACTTAATACTTTGCTAAGGTGAGTTTACGTAACCATGTTTATGCGATTCTTTATACTTGCAACAATTATTTAAGCAATTCAACATGCATGTCTAGTAGTAAACTTTATTGCCTCATGAATTAGTCAACAGTTTCAACGAGTTTTCAACGAGTTTCAACATTTACATAATCATTAGCTATGGCCAAGCCGGCGATACTCAATAATAGATCTATTGGATTGACAACCCCACCCGGATACGTGTACCTCCTACATAGGTAACGTGGGTGATTGTTATCGTTCAACATATTACTAAGGTGAACCGTAGATGACGGGATGGACCTAAACTAGTCGGAGGTTTGATTATGTCAACATATTATACTATTCATGTAGACTTAAATTTACGATAGACATACGAATTGCTAAACTTTTATACTTAAACTATATGCTTAACATGGATTATGTATTCTCACCAACTTCTAGTTGACCCCCCCCCCCCATTTTTCCAAACTCAACAGGAAATACTGATGGTTGAAGTCTAGAGCTAGCATGAGGAGATATTTGAAGTTTTAAGCTTTGTTTGATTATTTGATGTAGACTTTAATGTAATTCAATTTTGTAATGAAATAAAGGATTATTTAAACATATGTATTACCATGAGCTACTGAACAATCATCAATACGTGACATCCCGATGTTTCCGCCATCGGTTGGGGTGTTACATTACGTGTACGGTTACCTGATAACTTATATGTGACTGTTGAACTGTTATTGTGGGTCACCAATAGGATATCGTGTCTTATGTGGTCGCATCAAAGTCAAAACACTTATACAAGCATACAAAGTCATGGTTTGGATAACAAATGGTTATTTGACCAGCACTTTATTGGTCAACACACTTATAGGCGTCTTATGATAGGTTTTCAGTAGTTGAAGACTATCACACACATCTGGTTATTTTATTAATTGAAGACGTAACCTAAGGTAAGTTTTCACGGCCCCACTTTAACATAATTTCTCATGGGGGAGAAACATGCTACACGCTCGGTTTTACTTAAAGATCACTTATCACTTGTTATCATTTGTTTACTTTGCGACCTATCTAAGTACCAAGGAAACCACTAATATGGATATATAGTAGGGAAATGTAGATAGATTTATTAGGACTGACAAATCTCACCCGAGTCAACTAGTGATTGGACGGGTGCATATTGTCTTAAACTACACAACGCTTACTGGGGATGACGGTAATCCGAAAAAGGGCACACACTAAGCAACAACGTAGTCAGCAATGGTTTCAAATCACATAGTAACATACTTAACGTCTAGCTAACGTTCGATAGAATAGTAAAACATGTTTGATCTTGCAAACACACATTTTTATCTAAAACCTATGAACTCACCGGCATTATTATGTTGACACATTTAGCATGTTTTTTCAGGTCGCTAAGGTAACGGATTGGGATAGGCGTACGGAGTCACACAACGTCTAGGCTGCATTTCATGAATGACGAACTTATTTCATGCTACTGATTTGAACATGTTAGGTTGTAAACTTATTTTAGCTTCCGTTGTACTACGTTAAATTTTTTGAACTGTGTGGTGTTTGTTTAAATGTTTTTCTCATATAGTTGACGTTTGTTGTGACCATTGACTTGTATCCTGGTATGTCACGTGCCTCGCGGTAAAACCTTGCAAGTGGAATTTGAGGGTGTGACAATTGGTAACTTTTTTTTTGTTTAGTCAGCTAAGCTTATAAAATTCCCGCATAGAATTAAATAAGGGAGAGGCATTTGTAGAGGTTCATTTTAAGTTTTAATCTACAGTCATTTTACTCTATTTTAATATTCTGTAATATGATGACTTGCAACCCTGTTCATTGGTAATACTTCTAATGATTTACCTTTTGAGGTTTAGTAAATATTGGTTTATTGTTTAAGGGAAATTTGATTTAAATACTTTAAATTATTGTTCGTTGGCCAATATCACTCCAAACTAACACTTTGATTACCAGTACTTCTGACTTTACACTTTGTTTGTTATGTCACCCCCCATTTTTAAATCAGGGGCAAGTTTTATGATGAGAAAGTGTTTGCATCTTAGCTTGAGGATGACATAATTGAAGCTTAATTTTCGTTTGACTTCAATGAATATTAGGCAACAACAATCTTGCGCTTCAAAAAAGGATGCAAGGGAGCGAACATGACTCATTGCCAGCACATTAACGGTATGTATTTAAATAAATTTTATTTTTTAGTTTTTCTAATCAAACATGACTCATTGTCAGCGCATTAGCGGTATGGGTAGAGATTCAAACTTGGGACCGCTAGGTTAGGGTTGTACAAGGATTTCCACTTTTAAAAAAAAATCCCACCATCATATTATTCGGTTTAAACCATATATCTATACTATATTAATATGCATATAGCAAGTGCAACTTTGGTCATTTGCCACTTTTTCAAAATGTACAAGCCTAGAAAGCATGTTGTACAAGGATCCCATGCATAAAAACTCTTAAACTTTTAAAAGGTGCAAGCTTTGATGCATCATGTACAAGTCTACCATGCTAATGAAATAAAACACCGAATATCATTATTCAGATTAGATTAGGGTTTCATAAAATACCTCACATTTCAAACCCATATTCGCCATCCCTTTCTCTCTGGTGACTCAAGAACATCAAAACGATTCATAATGATTTCACCAGATCATGAATATTTCACCAGATCAACTAAGATTACGACATTCTTCAAGGGTAAGTAACACTTTCTTATGATTCTGAACACTATTTCGATATTCAACACCCTAAGGATGACTAAAAGGTTGACTTTGATGTAGATTAATAGTGACGTTCCTGCTACAAATGGGGAGCTATTATGGGCTTCTATAACAACGTATGTAAATCTGAAAACCTAATAACTATCTCTAAAGTTTAATATTTCAGCTGTAGTAACTAGCCTTGTTATATCTGATTTCGTTATAAGTTAGTCAAATCTTCTAAGATCTTAAATATCCGACCAGATATAAACGTTTAAATATATTTTTGTTATGTGTTCTGGTTCGTATGACCTTTTAATAGTTGTTTTTGACCTAACATTGTTATTTATGTTATTGGTGTAGATCTTTTTAATAGTAGTTGAAAGCCAGCAACTGCATATATAATCAAAGTTTTGGGAATTTTATGTTGGATTTGAAATTTCTCACTTTTATTCATGTTGTTCTGTAGTCTGTGTATAAACGTTTAGTGCAATCACTAATTTTATTTCATGGTGGTGGTGATTCAGCCATGTGTATTTATTTTATTTTTAAGTGTTGATATTGGATCATTGTAAGTTTCAAATATCGTTTATGATTCAAGCCTAATGACTTTTATTGTGTTGTTCAAAACTGAAAGGTTTAGAGATGCATACCAACTGTTCGATAAAATGTTTCAACCAAGTATCCAAGACGTAGATTGCTGGCCTGCTATCTGTGATTTGGTATTCCTTGCTATGGATGACAAACAATCAAAATAATTATTCTAGAACAATTCTAAAGATTATTCAAGACGACTTGGATGATTATAAAATGCATCTTTTTTTATATTCTATTGTGCAATGGAAGTTTCTAGCTATGTGCAAACTTGTCATGACAGTTTCTAGCTTTTAAAATTCAAACACACTGTATTGTACTATATTGTTGTATGACTTATCATTTGATATTGATTTCAGCCTTTTCAAATAAACAAAAGAATTCAAATCCATTTTAAGTGAATTTAGTTGATCAGACTGGATTAGAACATGCTAAATGAATAGGTTCTGATGGCATGTGGTTCAAATAAGGTACATAATGATTATTAGTTGTGTTATTAATCACGATATTAAGAACACCACAAGATAACTTTTTTTGTGTGCTTTTAATGTTTTTTTTGTTGTTGTTATGTAGTTGATGCACTGAAACAGAGTCATGATAATAGGTGCGCAGATGTCCTACTTAGGGCAAGAGGTAATAATCCTTCAAGACCATTTTTTTTACTTTTTGTTAAAGGCCAATTTTTTTGAATTTGGTACTCTTTGTATTGTTATATGCACTTATAAATGGTTAGAAAAAAAATATGCAGTTTTCTTTTAACTTTGAAGTTAAAGCATAATGGCTTTAGTTGTGCTTTAACTGTTTTCAATTTTGTGACTTCATGTTTTTTGGTGCTTTACGGGTATGAAGCAAATGGGATTATATTGTTTTTTGAGTAACCAGTTATCTATACTATATTAATATGCATATAGCAAGGGCAACTTTGGTCATTTGCCACTTTTTCAAAATGTACAAGCCTAGAAAGCATGTTGTACAAGGTTCCCATGCATAAAAACTCTTAAACTTTTAAAAGGTGCAAGCTTTGATGCATCATGTACAAGTCTACCATGCTAATGAAATAAAACACCGAATATCATTATTCAGATTAGATTAGGGTTTCATAAAATACCTCACATTTCAAACCCATATTCGCCGTCCCCTTTCTCTCTGGTGACTCAAGAACATCAAAACGATTCATAATGATTTCACCAGATCCATGAATATTTCACCAGATCAACTAAGATTACGACCTTCTTCAAGGGTAAGTAACACTTTCTTATGATTCTGAACACTATTTCGATATTCAACACCCTAAGGATGACTAAAAGGTTGACTTTGATGTAGATTAATAGTGACGTTCCTGCTACAAATGGGGAGCTATTATGGGCTTCTATAACAACGTATGTAAATCTGAAAACCTAATAACTATCTCTGAAGTTTAATATTTCAGCTGTAGTAACTAGCCTTGTTATATCTGATTTCGTTATAAGTTAGTCAAATCTTCTAAGATCTTAAATATCCGACCAGATATAAACGTTTAAATATATTTTTGTTATGTGTTCTGGTTCGTATGACCTTTTAATAGTTGTTTTTGACCTAACATTGTTATTTATGTTATTGGTGTAGATCTTTTTAATAGTAGTTGAAAGCCAGCAACTGCATATATAATCAAAGTTTTGGGAATTTTATGTTGGATTTGAAATTTCTCACTTTTATTCATGTTGTTCTGTAGTCTGTGTATAAACGTTTAGTGCAATCACTAATTTTATTTCATGGTGGTGGTGATTCAGCCATGTGTATTTATTTTATTTTTAAGTGTTGATATTGGATCATTGTAAGTTTCAAATATCGTTTATGATTCAAGCCTAATGACTTTTATTGTGTTGTTCAAAACTGAAAGGTTTAGAGATGCATACCAACTGTTCGATAAAATGTTTCAACAAGTATCCAAGACGTAGATTGCTGGCCTGCTATCTGTGATTTGGTATTCCTTGCTATGGATGACAAACAATCAAAATAATTATTCTAGAACAATTCTAAAGATTATTCAAGACGACTTGGATGATTATAAAATGCATCTTTTTTTATATTCTATTGTGCAATGGAAGTTTCTAGCTATGTGCAAACTTGTCATGACAGTTTCTAGCTTTTAAAATTCAAACACACTGTATTGTACTATATTGTTGTATGACTTATCATTTGATATTGATTTCAGCCTTTTCAAATAAACAAAAGAATTCAAATCCATTTTAAGTGAATTTAGTTGATCAGACTGGATTAGAACATGCTAAATGAATAGGTTCTGATGGCATGTGGTTCAAATAAGGTACATAATGATTATTAGTTGTGTTATTAATCACGATATTAAGAACACCACAAGATAACTTTTTTTGTGTGCTTTTAATGTTTTTTTTGTTGTTGTTATGTAGTTGATGCACTGAAACAGAGTCATGATAATAGGTGCGCAGATGTCCTACTTAGGGCAAGAGGTAATAATCCTTCAAGACCATTTTTTTTACTTTTTGTTAAAGGCCAATTTTTTGAATTTGGTACTCTTTGTATTGTTATATGCACTTATAAATGGTTAGAAAAAAAATATGCAGTTTTCTTTTAACTTTGAAGTTAAAGCATAATGGCTTTAGTTGTGCTTTAACTGTTTTCAATTTTGTGACTTCATGTTTTTTGGTGCTTTACGGGTATGAAGCAAATGGGATTATATTGTTTTTTGAGTAACCAGTTATCTATACTATATTAATATGCATATAGCAAGGGCAACTTTGGTCATTTGCCACTTTTTCAAAATGTACAAGCCTAGAAAGCATGTTGTACAAGGTTCCCATGCATAAAAACTCTTAAACTTTTAAAAGGTGCAAGCTTTGATGCATCATGTACAAGTCTACCATGCTAATGAAATAAAACACCGAATATCATTATTCAGATTAGATTAGGGTTTCATAAAATACCTCACATTTCAAACCCATATTCGCCGTCCCCTTTCTCTCTGGTGACTCAAGAACATCAAAACGATTCATAATGATTTCACCAGATCCATGAATATTTCACCAGATCAACTAAGATTACGACCTTCTTCAAGGGTAAGTAACACTTTCTTATGATTCTGAACACTATTTCGATATTCAACACCCTAAGGATGACTAAAAGGTTGACTTTGATGTAGATTAATAGTGACGTTCCTGCTACAAATGGGGAGCTATTATGGGCTTCTATAACAACGTATGTAAATCTGAAAACCTAATAACTATCTCTGAAGTTTAATATTTCAGCTGTAGTAACTAGCCTTGTTATATCTGATTTCGTTATAAGTTAGTCAAATCTTCTAAGATCTTAAATATCCGACCAGATATAAACGTTTACATATATTTTTGTTATGTGTTCTGGTTCGTATGACCTTTTAATAGTTGTTTTTGACCTAACATTGTTATTTATGTTATTGGTGTAGATCTTTTTAATAGTAGTTGAAAGCCAGCAACTGCATATATAATCAAAGTTTTGGGAATTTTATGTTGGATTTGAAATTTCTCACTTTTATTCATGTTGTTCTGTAGTCTGTGTATAAACGTTTAGTGCAATCACTAATTTTATTTCATGGTGGTGGTGATTCAGCCATGTGTATTTATTTTATTTTTAAGTGTTGATATTGGATCATTGTAAGTTTCAAATATCGTTTATGATTCAAGCCTAATGACTTTTATTGTGTTGTTCAAAACTGAAAGGTTTAGAGATGCATACCAACTGTTCGATAAAATGTTTCAACCAAGTATCCAAGACGTAGATTGCTGGCCTGCTATCTGTGATTTGGTATTCCTTGCTATGGATGACAAACAATCAAAATAATTATTCTAGAACAATTCTAAAGATTATTCAAGACGACTTGGATGATTATAAAATGCATCTTTTTTTATATTCTATTGTGCAATGGAAGTTTCTAGCTATGTGCAAACTTGTCATGACAGTTTCTAGCTTTTAAAATTCAAACACACTGTATTGTACTATATTGTTGTATGACTTATCATTTGATATTGATTTCAGCCTTTTCAAATAAACAAAAGAATTCAAATCCATTTTAAGTGAATTTAGTTGATCAGACTGGATTAGAACATGCTAAATGAATAGGTTCTGATGGCATGTGGTTCAAATAAGGTACATAATGATTATTAGTTGTGTTATTAATCACGATATTAAGAACACCACAATATAACTTTTTTTGTGTGCTTTTAATGTTTTTTTTGTTGTTGTTATGTAGTTGATGCACTGAAACAGAGTCATGATAATAGGTGCGCAGATGTCCTACTTAGGGCAAGAGGTAATAATCCTTCAAGACCATTTTTTTTACTTTTTGTTAAAGGCCATTTTTTTGAATTTGGTACTCTTTGTATTGTTATATGCACTTATAAATGGTTAGAAAAAAAATATGCAGTTTTCTTTTAACTTTGAAGTTAAAGCATAATGGCTTTAGTTGTGCTTTAACTGTTTTCAATTTTGTGACTTCATGTTTTTTGGTGCTTTACGGGTATGAAGCAAATGGGATTATATTGTTTTTTGAGTAACCAGTTATCTATACTATATTAATATGCATATAGCAAGGGCAACTTTGGTCATTTGCCACTTTTTCAAAATGTACAAGCCTAGAAAGCATGTTGTACAAGGATCCCATGCATAAAAACTCTTAAACTTTTAAAAGGTGCAAGCTTTGATGCATCATGTACAAGTCTACCATGCTAATGAAATAAAACACCGAATATCATTATTCAGATTAGATTAGGGTTTCATAAAATACCTCACATTTCAAACCCATATTCGCCGTCCCCTTTCTCTCTGGTGACTCAAGAACATCAAAACGATTCATAATGATTTCACCAGATCCATGAATATTTCACCAGATCAACTAAGATTACGACCTTCTTCAAGGGTAAGTAACACTTTCTTATGATTCTGAACACTATTTCGATATTCAACACCCTAAGGATGACTAAAAGGTTGACTTTGATGTAGATTAATAGTGACGTTCCGCTACAAATGGGGAGCTATTATGGGCTTCTATAACAACGTATGTAAATCTGAAAACCTAATAACTATCTCTGAAGTTTAATATTTCAGCTGTAGTAACTAGCCTTGTTATATCTGATTTCGTTATAAGTTAGTCAAATCTTCTAAGATCTTAAATATCCGACCAGATATAAACGTTTAAATATATTTTTGTTATGTGTTCTGGTTCGTATGACCTTTTAATAGTTGTTTTTGACCTAACATTGTTATTTATGTTATTGGTGTAGATCTTTTTAATAGTAGTTGAAAGCCAGCAACTGCATATATAATCAAAGTTTTGGGAATTTTATGTTGGATTTGAAATTTCTCACTTTTATTCATGTTGTTCTGTAGTCTGTGTATAAACGTTTAGTGCAATCACTAATTTTATTTCATGGTGGTGGTGATTCAGCCATGTGTATTTATTTTATTTTTAAGTGTTGATATTGGATCATTGTAAGTTTCAAATATCGTTTATGATTCAAGCCTAATGACTTTTATTGTGTTGTTCAAAACTGAAAGGTTTAGAGATGCATACCAACTGTTCGATAAAATGTTTCAACCAAGTATCCAAGACGTAGATTGCTGGCCTGCTATCTGTGATTTGGTATTCCTTGCTATGGATGACAAACAATCAAAATAATTATTCTAGAACAATTCTAAAGATTATTCAAGACGACTTGGATGATTATAAAATGCATCTTTTTTTATATTCTATTGTGCAATGGAAGTTTCTAGCTATGTGCAAACTTGTCATGACAGTTTCTAGCTTTTAAAATTCAAACACACTGTATTGTACTATATTGTTGTATGACTTATCATTTGATATTGATTTCAGCCTTTTCAAATAAACAAAAGAATTCAAATCCATTTTAAGTGAATTTAGTTGATCAGACTGGATTAGAACATGCTAAATGAATAGGTTCTGATGGCATGTGGTTCAAATAAGGTACATAATGATTATTAGTTGTGTTATTAATCACGATATTAAGAACACCACAAGATAACTTTTTTTGTGTGCTTTTAATGTTTTTTTTGTTGTTGTTATGTAGTTGATGCACTGAAACAGAGTCATGATAATAGGTGCCCAGATGTCCTACTTAGGGCAAGAGGTAATAATCCTTCAAGACCATTTTTTTTTACTTTTTGTTAAAGGCCATTTTTTTGAATTTGGTACTCTTTGTATTGTTATATGCACTTATAAATGGTTAGAAAAAAAATATGCAGTTTTCTTTTAACTTTGAAGTTAAAGCATAATGGCTTTAGTTGTGCTTTAACTGTTTTCAATTTTGTGACTTCATGTTTTTTGGTGCTTTACGGGTATGAAGCAAATGGGATTATATTGTTTTTTGAGTAACCAGTTATCTATACTATATTAATATGCATATAGCAAGGGCAACTTTGGTCATTTGCCACTTTTTCAAAATGTACAAGCCTAGAAAGCATGTTGTACAAGGATCCCATGCATAAAAACTCTTAAACTTTTAAAAGGTGCAAGCTTTGATGCATCATGTACAAGTCTACCATGCTAATGAAATAAAACACCGAATATCATTATTCAGATTAGATTAGGGTTTCATAAAATACCTCACATTTCAAACCCATATTCGCCGTCCCCTTTCTCTCTGGTGACTCAAGAACATCAAAACGATTCATAATGATTTCACCAGATCCATGAATATTTCACCAGATCAACTAAGATTACGACCTTCTTCAAGGGTAAGTAACACTTTCTTATGATTCTGAACACTATTTCGATATTCAACACCCTAAGGATGACTAAAAGGTTGACTTTGATGTAGATTAATAGTGACGTTCCGCTACAAATGGGGAGCTATTATGGGCTTCTATAACAACGTATGTAAATCTGAAAACCTAATAACTATCTCTGAAGTTTAATATTTCAGCTGTAGTAACTAGCCTTGTTATATCTGATTTCGTTATAAGTTAGTCAAATCTTCTAAGATCTTAAATATCCGACCAGATATAAACGTTTAAATATATTTTTGTTATGTGTTCTGGTTCGTATGACCTTTTAATAGTTGTTTTTGACCTAACATTGTTATTTATGTTATTGGTGTAGATCTTTTTAATAGTAGTTGAAAGCCAGCAACTGCATATATAATCAAAGTTTTGGGAATTTTATGTTGGATTTGAAATTTCTCACTTTTATTCATGTTGTTCTGTAGTCTGTGTATAAACGTTTAGTGCAATCACTAATTTTATTTCATGGTGGTGGTGATTCAGCCATGTGTATTTATTTTATTTTTAAGTGTTGATATTGGATCATTGTAAGTTTCAAATATCGTTTATGATTCAAGCCTAATGACTTTTATTGTGTTGTTCAAAACTGAAAGGTTTAGAGATGCATACCAACTGTTCGATAAAATGTTTCAACCAAGTATCCAAGACGTAGATTGCTGGCCTGCTATCTGTGATTTGGTATTCCTTGCTATGGATGACAAACAATCAAAATAATTATTCTAGAACAATTCTAAAGATTATTCAAGACGACTTGGATGATTATAAAATGCATCTTTTTTTATATTCTATTGTGCAATGGAAGTTTCTAGCTATGTGCAAACTTGTCATGACAGTTTCTAGCTTTTAAAATTCAAACACACTGTATTGTACTATATTGTTGTATGACTTATCATTTGATATTGATTTCAGCCTTTTCAAATAAACAAAAGAATTCAAATCCATTTTAAGTGAATTTAGTTGATCAGACTGGATTAGAACATGCTAAATGAATAGGTTCTGATGGCATGTGGTTCAAATAAGGTACATAATGATTATTAGTTGTGTTATTAATCACGATATTAAGAACACCACAAGATAACTTTTTTTGTGTGCTTTTAATGTTTTTTTTGTTGTTGTTATGTAGTTGATGCACTGAAACAGAGTCATGATAATAGGTGCCCAGATGTCCTACTTAGGGCAAGAGGTAATAATCCTTCAAGACCATTTTTTTTTACTTTTTGTTAAAGGCCATTTTTTTGAATTTGGTACTCTTTGTATTGTTATATGCACTTATAAATGGTTAGAAAAAAAATATGCAGTTTTCTTTTAACTTTGAAGTTAAAGCATAATGGCTTTAGTTGTGCTTTAACTGTTTTCAATTTTGTGACTTCATGTTTTTTGGTGCTTTACGGGTATGAAGCAAATGGGATTATATTGTTTTTTGAGTAACCAGTTATCTATACTATATTAATATGCATATAGCAAGGGCAACTTTGGTCATTTGCCACTTTTTCAAAATGTACAAGCCTAGAAAGCATGTTGTACAAGGATCCCATGCATAAAAACTCTTAAACTTTTAAAAGGTGCAAGCTTTGATGCATCATGTACAAGTCTACCATGCTAATGAAATAAAACACCGAATATCATTATTCAGATTAGATTAGGGTTTCATAAAATACCTCACATTTCAAACCCATATTCGCCGTCCCCTTTCTCTCTGGTGACTCAAGAACATCAAAACGATTCATAATGATTTCACCAGATCCATGAATATTTCACCAGATCAACTAAGATTACGACCTTCTTCAAGGGTAAGTAACACTTTCTTATGATTCTGAACACTATTTCGATATTCAACACCCTAAGGATGACTAAAAGGTTGACTTTGATGTAGATTAATAGTGACGTTCCGCTACAAATGGGGAGCTATTATGGGCTTCTATAACAACGTATGTAAATCTGAAAACCTAATAACTATCTCTGAAGTTTAATATTTCAGCTGTAGTAACTAGCCTTGTTATATCTGATTTCGTTATAAGTTAGTCAAATCTTCTAAGATCTTAAATATCCGACCAGATATAAACGTTTAAATATATTTTTGTTATGTGTTCTGGTTCGTATGACCTTTTAATAGTTGTTTTTGACCTAACATTGTTATTTATGTTATTGGTGTAGATCTTTTTAATAGTAGTTGAAAGCCAGCAACTGCATATATAATCAAAGTTTTGGGAATTTTATGTTGGATTTGAAATTTCTCACTTTTATTCATGTTGTTCTGTAGTCTGTGTATAAACGTTTAGTGCAATCACTAATTTTATTTCATGGTGGTGGTGATTCAGCCATGTGTATTTATTTTATTTTTAAGTGTTGATATTGGATCATTGTAAGTTTCAAATATCGTTTATGATTCAAGCCTAATGACTTTTATTGTGTTGTTCAAAACTGAAAGGTTTAGAGATGCATACCAACTGTTCGATAAAATGTTTCAACCAAGTATCCAAGACGTAGATTGCTGGCCTGCTATCTGTGATTTGGTATTCCTTGCTATGGATGACAAACAATCAAAATAATTATTCTAGAACAATTCTAAAGATTATTCAAGACGACTTGGATGATTATAAAATGCATCTTTTTTTATATTCTATTGTGCAATGGAAGTTTCTAGCTATGTGCAAACTTGTCATGACAGTTTCTAGCTTTTAAAATTCAAACACACTGTATTGTACTATATTGTTGTATGACTTATCATTTGATATTGATTTCAGCCTTTTCAAATAAACAAAAGAATTCAAATCCATTTTAAGTGAATTTAGTTGATCAGACTGGATTAGAACATGCTAAATGAATAGGTTCTGATGGCATGTGGTTCAAATAAGGTACATAATGATTATTAGTTGTGTTATTAATCACGATATTAAGAACACCACAAGATAACTTTTTTTGTGTGCTTTTAATGTTTTTTTTGTTGTTGTTATGTAGTTGATGCACTGAAACAGAGTCATGATAATAGGTGCGCAGATGTCCTACTTAGGGCAAGAGGTAATAATCCTTCAAGACCATTTTTTTTACTTTTTGTTAAAGGCCATTTTTTTGAATTTGGTACTCTTTGTATTGTTATATGCACTTATAAATGGTTAGAAAAAAAATATGCAGTTTTCTTTTAACTTTGAAGTTAAAGCATAATGGCTTTAGTTGTGCTTTAACTGTTTTCAATTTTGTGACTTCATGTTTTTTGGTGCTTTACGGGTATGAAGCAAATGGGATTATATTGTTTTTTGAGTAACCAGTTATCTATACTATATTAATATGCATATAGCAAGGGCAACTTTGGTCATTTGCCACTTTTTCAAAATGTACAAGCCTAGAAAGCATGTTGTACAAGGATCCCATGCATAAAAACTCTTAAACTTTTAAAAGGTGCAAGCTTTGATGCATCATGTACAAGTCTACCATGCTAATGAAATAAAACACCGAATATCATTATTCAGATTAGATTAGGGTTTCATAAAATACCTCACATTTCAAACCCATATTCGCCGTCCCCTTTCTCTCTGGTGACTCAAGAACATCAAAACGATTCATAATGATTTCACCAGATCCATGAATATTTCACCAGATCAACTAAGATTACGACCTTCTTCAAGGGTAAGTAACACTTTCTTATGATTCTGAACACTATTTCGATATTCAACACCCTAAGGATGACTAAAAGGTTGACTTTGATGTAGATTAATAGTGACGTTCCTGCTACAAATGGGGAGCTATTATGGGCTTCTATAACAACGTATGTAAATCTGAAAACCTAATAACTATCTCTGAAGTTTAATATTTCAGCTGTAGTAACTAGCCTTGTTATATCTGATTTCGTTATAAGTTAGTCAAATCTTCTAAGATCTTAAATATCCGACCAGATATAAACGTTTAAATATATTTTTGTTATGTGTTCTGGTTCGTATGACCTTTTAATAGTTGTTTTTGACCTAACATTGTTATTTATGTTATTGGTGTAGATCTTTTTAATAGTAGTTGAAAGCCAGCAACTGCATATATAATCAAAGTTTTGGGAATTTTATGTTGGATTTGAAATTTCTCACTTTTATTCATGTTGTTCTGTAGTCTGTGTATAAACGTTTAGTGCAATCACTAATTTTATTTCATGGTGGTGGTGATTCAGCCATGTGTATTTATTTTATTTTTAAGTGTTGATATTGGATCATTGTAAGTTTCAAATATCGTTTATGATTCAAGC
The DNA here is from genome assembly GCA_030844895.1 of Ambrosia x helenae. Lineage (NCBI taxonomy): Eukaryota > Viridiplantae > Streptophyta > Magnoliopsida > Asterales > Asteraceae > Ambrosia > Ambrosia x helenae. The sequence goes on along the minus strand of CM061226.1, from coordinate 100,151,895 downwards.
CTAATGACTTTTATTGTGTTGTTCAAAACTGAAAGGTTTAGAGATGCATACCAACTGTTCGATAAAATGTTTCAACCAAGTATCCAAGACGTAGATTGCTGGCCTGCTATCTGTGATTTGGTATTCCTTGCTATGGATGACAAACAATCAAAATAATTATTCTAGAACAATTCTAAAGATTATTCAAGACGACTTGGATGATTATAAAATGCATCTTTTTTTATATTCTATTGTGCAATGGAAGTTTCTAGCTATGTGCAAACTTGTCATGACAGTTTCTAGCTTTTAAAATTCAAACACACTGTATTGTACTATATTGTTGTATGACTTATCATTTGATATTGATTTCAGCCTTTTCAAATAAACAAAAGAATTCAAATCCATTTTAAGTGAATTTAGTTGATCAGACTGGATTAGAACATGCTAAATGAATAGGTTCTGATGGCATGTGGTTCAAATAAGGTACATAATGATTATTAGTTGTGTTATTAATCACGATATTAAGAACACCACAAGATAACTTTTTTTGTGTGCTTTTAATGTTTTTTTTGTTGTTGTTATGTAGTTGATGCACTGAAACAGAGTCATGATAATAGGTGCGCAGATGTCCTACTTAGGGCAAGAGGTAATAATCCTTCAAGACCATTTTTTTTACTTTTTGTTAAAGGCCATTTTTTTGAATTTGGTACTCTTTGTATTGTTATATGCACTTATAAATGGTTAGAAAAAAAATATGCAGTTTTCTTTTAACTTTGAAGTTAAAGCATAATGGCTTTAGTTGTGCTTTAACTGTTTTCAATTTTGTGACTTCATGTTTTTTGGTGCTTTACGGGTATGAAGCAAATGGGATTATATTGTTTTTTGAGTAACCAGTTATCTATACTATATTAATATGCATATAGCAAGGGCAACTTTGGTCATTTGCCACTTTTTCAAAATGTACAAGCCTAGAAAGCATGTTGTACAAGGATCCCATGCATAAAAACTCTTAAACTTTTAAAAGGTGCAAGCTTTGATGCATCATGTACAAGTCTACCATGCTAATGAAATAAAACACCGAATATCATTATTCAGATTAGATTAGGGTTTCATAAAATACCTCACATTTCAAACCCATATTCGCCGTCCCCTTTCTCTCTGGTGACTCAAGAACATCAAAACGATTCATAATGATTTCACCAGATCCATGAATATTTCACCAGATCAACTAAGATTACGACCTTCTTCAAGGGTAAGTAACACTTTCTTATGATTCTGAACACTATTTCGATATTCAACACCCTAAGGATGACTAAAAGGTTGACTTTGATGTAGATTAATAGTGACGTTCCTGCTACAAATGGGGAGCTATTATGGGCTTCTATAACAACGTATGTAAATCTGAAAACCTAATAACTATCTCTGAAGTTTAATATTTCAGCTGTAGTAACTAGCCTTGTTATATCTGATTTCGTTATAAGTTAGTCAAATCTTCTAAGATCTTAAATATCCGACCAGATATAAACGTTTATATATATTTTTGTTATGTGTTCTGGTTCGTATGACCTTTTAATAGTTGTTTTTGACCTAACATTGTTATTTATGTTATTGGTGTAGATCTTTTTAATAGTAGTTGAAAGCCAGCAACTGCATATATAATCAAAGTTTTGGGAATTTTATGTTGGATTTGAAATTTCTCACTTTTATTCATGTTGTTCTGTAGTCTGTGTATAAACGTTTAGTGCAATCACTAATTTTATTTCATGGTGGTGGTGATTCAGCCATGTGTATTTATTTTATTTTTAAGTGTTGATATTGGATCATTGTAAGTTTCAAATATCGTTTATGATTCAAGCCTAATGACTTTTATTGTGTTGTTCAAAACTGAAAGGTTTAGAGATGCATACCAACTGTTCGATAAAATGTTTCAACCAAGTATCCAAGACGTAGATTGCTGGCCTGCTATCTGTGATTTGGTATTCCTTGCTATGGATGACAAACAATCAAAATAATTATTCTAGAACAATTCTAAAGATTATTCAAGACGACTTGGATGATTATAAAATGCATCTTTTTTTATATTCTATTGTGCAATGGAAGTTTCTAGCTATGTGCAAACTTGTCATGACAGTTTCTAGCTTTTAAAATTCAAACACACTGTATTGTACTATATTGTTGTATGACTTATCATTTGATATTGATTTCAGCCTTTTCAAATAAACAAAAGAATTCAAATCCATTTTAAGTGAATTTAGTTGATCAGACTGGATTAGAACATGCTAAATGAATAGGTTCTGATGGCATGTGGTTCAAATAAGGTACATAATGATTATTAGTTGTGTTATTAATCACGATATTAAGAACACCACAAGATAACTTTTTTTGTGTGCTTTTAATGTTTTTTTTGTTGTTGTTATGTAGTTGATGCACTGAAACAGAGTCATGATAATAGGTGCGCAGATGTCCTACTTAGGGCAAGAGGTAATAATCCTTCAAGACCATTTTTTTTACTTTTTGTTAAAGGCCATTTTTTTGAATTTGGTACTCTTTGTATTGTTATATGCACTTATAAATGGTTAGAAAAAAAATATGCAGTTTTCTTTTAACTTTGAAGTTAAAGCATAATGGCTTTAGTTGTGCTTTAACTGTTTTCAATTTTGTGACTTCATGTTTTTTGGTGCTTTACGGGTATGAAGCAAATGGGATTATATTGTTTTTTGAGTAACCAGTTATAATACATCTTTCAAATAGTCAACTGACAAGGTAATTTTTTGTTACTATGACCATTGTGTTGCTAAGTATATTTTTGATGGTGTTGGTTATGTCGATTTTATTGCTGGCCACTGATTCATTCACTTTTCTTTTCATTAATGATTAAAAGTTAGTTAACTATCCTACAAGAACTTTAATAGGATTTTTGATGGATATAGAATGACACAGGAGACCCCCGTAGCCGACATATATGGCGTAGGAGCATGCTAGGGGTGCGCAAAACGCAAATATGATGCGCCATATGGCGTAGGAGCTTGAAATTTAAATGTTGCAGGAGCGTTAGGTTTGGCGCAGGAATGGGACGGTTGGTGCCGGATGGTTGCTTTGGTAATTGTAAAAAGTCAAGGTCGTTATTGTAATACTATTGGTCAAGTTGGTTAATATGGTAATTTTCACTATTTTTTATCATGTATGAAATTATTCTCAAATGATTTTTGCAGACTATCCGCCTGCGCTTTGACAAGCGTATATATTTCGCTATGAGATATGAAGGTCCGACAACACACGTTTAAATTAAAGAAGGCCTTCTACAAATATATTCAATTGTTGGATAAAAGATCTTAGGCGATTGTGAGTATTTACATTTTGGTATAAGCAACCCATTTCATTTTTAGTGATATTATTTTTATTTTATGATTTTTATCCATTTGACTGGTTATCTGCATTATTGTTTCAATGCTTTATTGCCTTCCACACATGAGACAACCTATTCGACTAGGGTTAGCTTTAAATTTCTAAGTATTATTTGAATTTTATAGTTAGCTCAAAGAATTGTATTCAGAGATGATATGACTTGTAGATACTAACAGATGCACTTGACTAATTTGCCGAAGAACTTCAAGCGAAGAGGAAAAGTCAACCGAAGAAAGACACTTAATCTAAGATGAAGTCATTCTTCGATGGGGTAATATAGTATAATTCACTTTCTCATATTGTTTACATTAATGTTAATATGAAAAGGCAGCATCATTTTGAAAACGCGCCTTTAGGGCGCAACACAAAACTAGCGCTGGGCTGCACTTCAGCGCCTGTGGCGCTTTTGTCCAAAAAGTATTAATTTTTTTATTTGTCCAAAAAATAATTACGATGTCGGCTTGTGAAACCGATCCAACCTGTGACTTTTTATGATAGTTGATTTGATTACAAGACCCGTGAACCAATAAAATGGTTGCATGGAAATATTTCTTCTAAATATCAACCAACATGCAAATTCATTTTGTCACTTTGAAAATATTGCCAACTAACCTGATGGTGTTGTATTTTGTGGGACTAAAGTCAAGTGTCATATAATGCTATTTTACCCTTCCTCTCAGGTTATCTTGTGAGTCTCGCTAGATATTGGATGCAGGTGTACAACACTTCAATCTATCAGACCAAACCTGTGAATCAAACTATCCGACAAGAAAAGAACTGCCTCGGTGCACTTGCTCTAGCCATTAAACCACGTACGGATCCCCTCACTGACCAACCCCCGGTTGGCTTTTTTTCATGGCTTTTCTCTTTATTTTTAAGGGCCTTGCTTATTGGTATTTTCTCTTAAATTAGGACACCCTTTTTTATTTGCCGAGTAAGAACATAGGTTACTAAATTAATAGCGTCATAAAAGGTTAAATAAAAAGATAATGAATAGGTTGCTATCTATTTCATATTGAGTTAGGTTTATATTCTTATGTATGCTGTTAGCGATGTATTACATAAACACATATCTTATATTGTAAGTCCTACAGCCTTGCAGTCTTGTACATACAGAGCCACTTGTTTTTATTATGCAAACAACTTTATGATTCTTGTTTTTTGGAAAGATAAAGATATTGTGATAAAACCATGCACCAAAACATATTCAAAAACAAATATATACTTAAAAAGTAGATCTGTGATTTACCAAAATAGTTACTACCCTTACAATTTTGAGCTTTGACTTGATCTTACACAACTTTCTTGGACTCTCCATCTTGACAGGTTGGACCATCCACTTTAAAGATAGACCATTCCCTAATTTCAGCCTAAGAACACCTCTGAATCTCTCTGAGTTCAATCAGCTCCCACTTTAAGGTAACTTCTTTCAGACTACTGCAAGCCCATTTAATGGTTCTTTCAAACCAAGGTCGCTATACTCACACGAATTCTTATATTTTTTTAGGTTTGTATTCCAGCTGCTTTCTTTTTGTCTCCTTTTGACCACAGTTTCTTGAACAAAAGAGAAAGGGTGTTGAAATGGGTCAGAGCCCGTGTTAACAAAGTATATTGGTTTCTTATTGCATTTGACCTTTTTCTATGTACGTCTATTAATGGTCTATCTAAACAAGTGTCCGACCGTTTAGCCTTTTTTGTAGTTTTTGGGCTGTATTTTTTGCTTTGTAGTGTTTGAATTTTAGTTATGTTTGTTTGAGCAATTTGCTCATTTTTAGTTTAAGAAAAAACATTAAAAATTTGAAAAAGAATATTAACCTTAATACTTCTCGACTCATTTTATCAATGTTATTTGAACTATCTCCAAATGAATTAGAGATTATCAATAGAAGATTATTTTAAGACACTTGTTATATAACATCTTACAGGTAATAATACTTTAGTTTACTTCATTTATAAAAATAATCTAATTATATAACACATTAGTATAATTTTTTAGTTACATGTGTGTATTCCATTTCTTTGAACGTTGATATGATTTATAATCCAAACATTCTTGTAATATGACCGATTAATTGTTATTAGTCTAATGAACTAGGACCATCAACAAAGAAAACAATTTCCCATTCGACTTAGTTTTTCCATAACCATCAACAAAGCTCACGGTCAAACAATTTCGCATGTTGGTGTTTATCTATTGGATTCTATCTTTTCACATGTGTAACTTTACTTGGCATTGTCAAGAGGGATATCACAGGAAAATACAAAGGTATTACATGTTGTCTATTAGGAAGTATTACATGACGAATGGACATGTATATGAAAACATAGGTATGTTAATAGATTTTATGATAAAGGTTTTTATATTTCAAAACATATCATGAATACATTTTTAGTTTATGATTATTGCTATTTATTCATTGTTAATAGAAATTAAAAAAAAAGAAAAAAGAAAAAGCTAAGTCAAATCTATCATTTACAACATATCAACATATTCATTTTTCTCTTACATAAATTAAAAATATGTTATGGATGAAACAAAGTGTTCTAATGTCAGGTATCAATTTAACATCTTTCTAAATATATAATGTTGTTAGTTTTGATAAAACATATATGAGAGACTTAATATTGTTTTTTAGTGCCTAAACAAGAAGCTCTTGGTACCGATTGGGATGAAGAATGGTGGTCGAACAATACTGATGATATAATTGAGATGTGTAAGGCATATGACTAAACATTATCTCATTGCAAGTAGTTGACACGCAAATGTTTATTTTAAAATGGTTATGTTTATCAATTATGTTTTCTTATTTGTGTGTTAGTTAATTTATTACATTGAATCGATGTTTATGACTTATATTTTCTTATTCATGGTTATGACTATTTTCTTAATTGAGTTATGCAATGCTAATGGCATAGATAAATCTCTCGTATCCTATGAGTTAAAAAAAATAAAAGACATCATAATCATAATCATCATCATCATCATCATCATACTCAGTTAATCTCACCAATAGCAAAAGCTAAGGTAAGGTCTGAGGAGGGTAAGATGTAGACAGCCTTACCTCTACCCCGTGAGAATAGAGAGGATGCTTCCAATGAGACCCCCGATTCGATAGTGGTTTTGTATCAAGCCTTGGACAAAAGGCGCATGTACCCCCTTGTCTTTTGGCTATCAACGTCACCACCTATGATTAACCGTCTGTCATTTTCTTAACGTTAAAAAAATAAAAGACGTAATATACAAACTACCTACGGAGGAGTGATAAACTAACAAAAAAGAGTACTATATAAACACTAAGTTAAGTGATGGATGGACAAATTCCTTCTACTCTATGTTTACTTGACAGAACCAAATGAAATGTGAGCACACTATTAAGCCTTTCATTATTTATTTATCTTTATCAAGTAATGGATTTGCACATAGACATGTATCGTTCCAGTTAAAATAATATCATGTGTCTACATTTGAGATATGTAAGATCATAATAAAGATAAACCAGGACCGGTGCTAAGAATAAAAAAGCTAACAAAAGTACCATTCAATAAACCACGACAAGATTGATAAACAAACTACTGCGTTGTAAATTGTTGTCGCCGCTGCATCGCGCGGGTTTCTTACTAGTTGTCTATAGAAGCATATTTGTCTCTTAAGTTTTTTTTTTTTTTTGAAAAGTGAACTTCAATAAAACACCAAACAACGGGCTATCTCCAAGCTAGAGATAGCCACCAAACCAATACATCAAGTTATATCAAAATTACACCAATCTTTCCAAAGAATCCTACCCTTCTTCGATCTGCTATTAAACCATAAGAAACTTAAAGATTTGACGTCGGCCACAATCTTTGTCACATTAGCCTTAGCGTGGGAGAAAACCACTTCGTTCCGAGTCGTCCAAATCTTCCAACATGTTAAAATGCAAATGCCATACATTACCTCCTTCTTTGAAACCGGACTGTTGACGTGATCCACAACCTTCAGCACATCTTTGACCGAAAAAACAAAAATCGGAGGGATCTTAAGCCATGAAGCAATTGCATTCCACACTCCATTAGCTATAATGCACGCCGTAAAAATATGATCCGTAGTTTCCCCACACTCACCACAAATGAGAGCAGAAGCCGTCGGAATCCTATCTAGATTAGCCCTCCACATGAACACATTACATTTAGTAGGAATCCATTTACACCAATTGAATAAAACTGCCTCCTCATGCGAACCATCCTGTCCGAGCCACAAGCGAGCAACATTAACTGAAAATAAAATGTTAGCTCCTGAATTCCATTCCATGAGTCTTTCCTATCGCATATCTATGTTAAACATGTATGGTAAGTCAATTTAGTTTAATATTTTGTGGCACAAATCAGAAAGAGAAGTTGTTCAATACTATTTTTGAGTAGGTTTCTAACACTTCCTATTTGTGTATGTAATTGTCTGGTTTGGTAAGTGAATGTTAAATGGTCTGAACTGGAACTGGAACTGGAAGCCAAGTTGTTGCAACTACTAATAAAGAAGTACATGCTCACATACCCAATTATCCAACCTTGCATCCTCAGTTGACCTGCCAGCTTCACAATGTCAGAATGCATGCAAGTGTTACCCTTTCATTTGCGTTACCTTATTTAAGTGATTATCAAGGGATCTGAATCTTGGTTTTAAAAGGTGCACCATAACATAATGCATGAGGCGCGCTAGAAAATGCACCAGGGTAGTAAAGGCGCACCTCAGCTTCATGATGTGCGCCCGTCGCCCCTTGGGTTTTGGGACTAAATTGCCTCGAAGCGTCACGCGCTTTTAAAACCAAGTAGCTCCGAATTGGAGCTTAAAACTCATATGATGGATTGTTGATTCTATAATTGCAGGAGGATTTGAAACGGATGAGGTGTATGCCCAAATGACATTGCAACCCTTGACCACTGTAAGCTTTTGTTATAATTTATAGTTTTGATTTTTTTTAGGTTCAATTGAAAGTTTTTGTACAATTTTCTTTGTGAAATATTTATAGCAAGAAAAAGATACATTTCTTTCTATTGAGTTGAATACTCCAAGCAGACAACCAACTAATTATGCCCGCAAGACGTTAACCGCTAGCGATAAAAGTACCCATGAGGGATTTGTAAAAATATATACTTAAAATCAAGTATTATATTAATTCAAGTATTGAACCATATAACACGTTATGTGTTATTATGTATTTATTGGACTAATCTTGTTGTTAAGTGTGCAGGCCTGGATGTGTATTGGGCTAAAAGTTTGAGTGGGCTTGAAGTCTGGCCCATGTGAATGGTTATACAGCTGGATGGTTGTTGCAACTTGTTTCGAGAATAGATTATAAGCGTTGGATCAAATTGATCCTGACCGTGTATTTTGTGAGTCAGGGAAAGTTCTAGAGCTCACTATATAAGCTCTCTTTCTCTCTCTCTCATCAGTTGTACGAGTCATTATTGTTTTGATCGTCTCTCTCGTCTGTATTAGTCTGTATCCTTTTAGGGTTCTTAGTCTTTGTAAGTCTGTATTAAAGTTTTCCTTATCGTCTTCATCTGCTGGTCTAAATAACCAGCAGCTGATTGACAGACTTTGTATTCATTCATAAGATCTCAGTATTTGCTGAGATCATTGGGTCTGGTTGGGTACTTTTCTTGGTTTGGGTAAATAAGAGTTTTGTCACCGTTTTTGTCGCTATCTCTTTTGTTCTTGTTTAGATTGTTGATGAATGGTTGTTATTGTTGATTGTTTGTAATATCAGTAGTTAGATCCATATTTTCTGACATGGTATCAGAGCCCAAAGGCTCTAGATCCTGAGATTATTGGTTCTTCCGCTGGTTTTCTTGTTCTTTGTCTTTGATAAAAATTGTCTTAGGGTTTTGATCTCTGTTCATAGATCTTGACCTTATTCTTGAGTCGTTGTAGATCTGATCTTTCTAGATCTGGTCTACTTCTTGTGATCTTGATATCTGTGTGTAGATCTGGAGTTCTGTCAACAAGTGTTGACTTAGTTCTCTTGGTCATTGGATCTGTGCTGGTGGATTGGAGCTTAACTGGAGTGGAACTTGGAATTTATTGCTACAGTTGCTCCCACATCTTAACACCCTAAGTGAAGGTGTTAGTTGTGGGGTTGGCGAAACCCTAACTTGGGTTCCCCCTCACTGTGAGATCGTTTCATCCCTTTTTTTCTTGTTATTGTTGTCTAGGCGTCTTTGGCCGGGTTAGGGTGGACCGGCAGTTGTTTGTCTCTTGTGTGTTTATCTTCTGTGTTACTTGTCTCTTGTGTGTTTGTCCTCTGTGTTACTTGTCTTTCACTCTGCTCTTTGTCATTTACGTATATACATATACTATTAGTTATAAAGGGCTCCTGTGATAAGATCTGCGTGGGCACCTTGAGTGATGAACCCATGATCTGAATCACTGTCACAGCTTCGCTCTCTAGGTTTTCTTTTTTGTTGTTCATTCATTCACTTCTTGATTGTTAATTGTTTGATTGTGATCTTTGTGACATCATGGAAGGTGATGTTGTCACTAGTGGTGGTGATGCATCAACAGGTGGATCCCATACTCTAATTAGTAAGTTAGACATTGGAGATCCCCTGTACATTCACCCTAGTGATACCAGTAGTCTGTCCATTATTAGCATCAAGCTAAAAGGGACAGAAAACTACTCTGTTTGGGCTAACTCCATGAAATTGGCCCTTGAAGCCAAAAATAAATTTGGCTTCATTGATGGTAGTACTGTTAAGTCTGTTGAGGATGATGTGTTAGCTAAGCAATGGGATAGGTGTAACTCTGTGGTCCTTACTTGGTTGCTTAATTCTGTAAGTGAAGAATTGTATTTAGGTCAAGTATTTTCTAAATTAGCTAGAGATGTTTGGTTAGATCTAAAAGAGACCTATGATAAGGTTGATGGGTCAGTAGTCTTTAATCTGCATCAAAAGATTAACTCTATAACACAAAGTGGTAGTACTGTTTCTGAGTACTATCACAAGTTAAATACCATGTGGAAACAATTGGACTCTATAATTCAGTTACCTGCATGTTCTTGTGCAGCTTCATCTAAATTCAATGATTTTAATAGTTTGATAAAACTTATGCAATTTCTAATGGGACTTGATGATGTTTATCAACAAATTAGATCTAATCTTTTGATGCAAGATCCATTACCCTCTGTCAAAACTGCCTTCTCTGTCATTTCTAGGGAAGAGTCACATAGGGGTTCTAGTGGTAACACAAAGGGATCAAATGTCTCTTTCCTAACTAAAACTAATCAACCATTTGATAATAGAAGAAGGCAGAATAGAGGACCTAACCCTAATTTGAAGTGTACTCATTGTCAAATGTTAGGGCACACTTCAGATAGGTGTTATGAATTGGTTGGGTATCCTCCTGGGTTCAAAAAGAGGATACCTAATCAGCCTCTTAGAACTAATAATGCATGTGTGTCTAGTGGAAAGACAGGTAGTTCAAGTAGCAACACTTCATCAAGTGCTACTGCCTCACCTTTTACATCAGAACAGATCTCCAAGATCATGAGTCTCATTACTGACAAGACAGGAAATGATACTCAAAAGTCTAATTTAGGAGGTGAGCAACTATCTGTTAATGGTTTTAGCAATGTGTCTGTCTTGTCTAAACTTGGGAAAGTTTTTGAAAATTTTTCAAGTTGTTCAGCTTTAGTTAAGGCTGCTCTTTTCTTAAAATGGATCATGGACTCTAGTGCTAATCAACATATGGTTAGCACTGATGAGCACATGATAAATTGTGTTGATGTATCTCAATATAACATGTCTGTCAAACATCCAAATGGTACCAATGCTAAAGTAAAAAAGATTGGTGATGTTAAACTTGAAAATGGAGTCATTTTGTATGATGTTTTTTATGTGCCAGATTATTGTGTTAATCTGGTATCTGTTAACAAGTTAGCCAAAGATAGCAAGATGTGTGTCTTGTTTGATGAGCATTCTTGTTATGTCCAGGATTCCAAGTCCAGGAGAGTCCTGGTGACTGGTAAAGAAGTTGATGGTCTGTATTTTGTAGGTGGTAATGTAAGTAACAATAGTGTTTGTTGTTTAAGTAAGAATGATTTCAGTTTATGGCACAACAGACTTGGTCATCCATCTGATCAAGTCCTAAGTGTCCTAAAAGGAAATCTTAGTATAGAAGGGGTGAGTTCCCATCCATGTGAAATTTGCCATAAAGCTAAACAAGCTAGGATTCCTTTTCCTTTGAGTGAACATAACTCAAAAGAATTAGGAGAATTAGTTCATTTAGATGTTTGGGGCCCATATAGGGTGACTAGTAAAGAAGGATATAAATACTTCTTAACTGTTGTTGATGATTTTACCAGATCAGTCTGGTGTTATATGTTAAAAGGAAAAGGGGAAGTTTTTGAAAATATACTCAGTTTTTTTGAATTACTAAAAACACAGTTTAAAAAACATGTTAAGGTTTTTAGGAGTGACAATGGAACTGAATTTATAAATAAACAAATGGCAAATTTTTGTAATATGAATGGGATCATTCACCAAACCTCATGTGTCCATACACCACAACAAAATGGAGTGGTGGAAAGGAAACATAGGCACCTTCTAAATATAGCAAGGGCACTTTTGTTTCAAATTTGTGTTCCCCTCAATTTCTGGTCTGAATGTGTGCTAACTGCAGCTTACTTGATTAACAGGATTCCCTCTTCAGTCCTAGGTGGTAAAAGTCCCTATGAGAAAATGTATGGGTTCCCCCAACTATAGAACATCTTAGGAATTTCGGGTGCTTGTGCTTTAAAACAGTGTTAGATGATAGTGATAAACTTAATAGTAGAGCTGATAAAAGTGTCTTAATTGGGTACTCATGTTTTAAAAAAGGATACAAATTGTGGAGTCTTGAGAAAAAACAATTTGAGTTTTCAAGAGATGTTAGGTTTTATGAGGATATTTTTCCTTTTAAAACTGGTTTTGATAAACAAGTCTTATCTGAGTTAAACCATTTAAACTTTTTTGATAGTTATGAGGGTACAAGCACTGGAAATACTCAGGATGGTCTGTCTAATAATAATAATAATAATAATAATAATAAGAATCCTCCCGATGATGAAGGGGGAACCAATGTTGCTCATGAACCCTCCCCTGGGGATGTGTTAGATGACTCTCCCAGGGCTGCCAAGGGGGTAGATCTCACTCATCCTAGAGTGATTGATCAGCAACCTGGTAGTGAAGGTAGTAGAGGGACTGACCTTTCTAGTGGTGAGGGTTCAAATGTTGAGAACTGGACTCCTGAGGGAAATAGGATTCAAGAGTCTAGAAGGTCAACTAGGGACTCTGTTTTACCAAAAAGGTTTAGTGATTATGTTATAGAGGGAAAGGTCAAGTATGGTGTGGAAAAAGTTGTGAATTATTCCAAGTTGTCTTTTGAGAATAAGTGTCTTGTTGCTAGTCTTAATAAGACCGTTGAACCTCAGTGTTATTCAGAGGCCTCAACTGATCCCAAATGGGTTGAGGCCATGAACAGTGAAATGGAGGCACTGTACAAGAATAATACCTGGGTTTTGACAGATCTTCCTAAAGATAGAAAGCCCATTGGATGCAAATGGGTATATAAGATTAAATACAAATCAAATGGTGAGGTTGAGAGATACAAGGCTAGGCTTGTAGCTAAGGGTTACAACCAAAGAGAAGGTATAGATTTTGGAGAAACCTTCTCTCCAGTTGTAAAAATGGTCACTGTTAGAACAGTAATCAGTATTGCTGTTCAAAACAATTGGTCATTGTACCAATTAGATATTAACAATGCTTTTTTGTATGGTTCAATCTCTGAGGATGTGTATATGACCTTGCCTGAAGGTTATTATTCTCAGAATGAATCAAAAGTGTGTAAATTGGTCAAGTCCTTGTATGGCCTCAAACAGGCACCAAGGAAGTGGAATGAAAAACTTAATTCTGTACTGCTGAGTATGGGATTTATTCAGAGTATTTGTGATCATTCTTTGTATATTAAGTCTAATAAAGATGTCTTTGTTGTTATGTTAGTATATGTTGATGATATTGTTGTCACAGGCAATAGTGAAAGTGAAATAAAACATGTTAAAGAAGTTCTTAGGTCAAATTTTCAAATAAAAGATCTAGGTAAACTAAAGTATTTTTTGGGTATTGAAGTTTTATATTCTGATTGTGGTATTTGTTTATCACAAAGGAAATATTGTCTTGAACTTTTACATGAGTTTGGCTATCTTGGGTGTAAGCCTGTGAACACTCCTATTGAACAGCATTATGTTTTGTCAACAAAAAGTAAGAAGTCTGAGACATTACTTGATAATGTCACTGGATTTCAAAAACTTATAGGTAAGCTCATTTACCTATCTTTAACTAGACCTGACATATGTTATGCTGTTCAATATTTGAGTCAGTTTATGCATAGTCCAACCCAAGGCCATCTTCAAATTGCTCTAAGGTTACTTAGATACTTGAAGTTGGCACCTGGGAATGGAATTCTATTTAAAAAGTCTGATAGTTTTAATCTCAGTGCATATGTGGATGCTGATTGGGCAAAATGTCCAATTTCCAGGAAATCAATAACTGGATTTTGTGTTTTCTTAGGAGATTCTCTTGTTTCTTGGAAAAGCAAGAAACAGAGCACGGTGTCCAGATCTTCAGCAGAAGCTGAATACAGGGCATTATGTTCTGGTACTTGTGAAATAATTTGGTTAAAAAATCTTCTGAGTGAACTTAATGTTAGTGTAAAATTACCAGTAGAGATGTTTAGTGATAGTAAGGCTGCTATTTCAATAGCAGCAAATCCGGTGTTTCATGATAAAACTAAACATTTCGAAATCGATATACATTTCATTAGAGAAAAGATCTCTAGTGGAATTGTTAAAACTACAAAGGTTGATTCAGCAAAACAGATTGCTGATGTATTCACAAAAGGGCGAGATAAACAACAGCATAATGTGTTGTGTAATAGTCTTGGAATGAAAGATATGTTCAGTACTTGAATTAAGGGGGCATGTAAAAATATATACTTAAAATCAAGTATTATATTAATTCAAGTATTGAACCATATAACACGTTATGTGTTATTATGTATTTATTGGACTAATCTTGTTGTTAAGTGTGCAGGCCTGGATGTGTATTAGGCTAAAAGTTTGAGTGGGCTTGAAGTCTGGCCCATGTGAATGGTTATACAGCTGGATGGTTGTTGCAACTTGTTTCGAGAATAGATTATAAGCGTTGGATCAAATTGATCCTGACCGTGTATTTTGTGAGTCAGGGAAAGTTCTAGAGCTCACTATATAAGCTCTCTTTCTCTCTCTCTCATCAGTTGTACGAGTCATTATTGTTTTGATCGTCTCTCTCGTCTGTATTAGTCTGTATCCTTTTAGGGTTCTTAGTCTTTGTAAGTCTGTATTAAAGTTTTCCTTATCGTCTTCATCTGCTGGTCTAAATAACCAGCAGCTGATTGACAGACTTTGTATTCATTCATAAGATCTCAGTATTTGCTGAGATCATTGGGTCTGGTTGGGTACTTTTCTTGGTTTGGGTAAATAAGAGTTTTGTCACCGTTTTTGTCGCTATCTCTTTTGTTCTTGTTTAGATTGTTGATGAATGGTTGTTATTGTTGATTGTTTGTAATATCAGTAGTTAGATCCATATTTTCTGACAGGATTCATTGTCCCTTGTCGTGCAGCCGAGAAAGAAATTCCTCCATTGGTAATTACTTTTCTACCCTTCTAGTATTACTTTTACCAACATAAATTGAAGATTACAATTTTTTTAGTTCTATAAGATTTCTCGCAGCACCCACCTGCACAGTGCACAAGAACTTATTGCAAGGGATCTCCTTGAATGGAAGTTCAGACATATTTTTTGGGGTGGGTATTTTACTCATTTCTTCATTTGATTTTTCATTCAAATCTATTACTAGTCGCATATAACATATTATATTCATATTTCTTGTTTTGTTCTTTTCATGCAGGGCAGCCCAAACGTCATCTTCAATGCATATCACGTGGTTTTATATCAACCCTTAGATGTTAAAGTTAAATATCCCAAATGCATCAACAATGTCAAATCTCCTACTTTTTATGTACCTTTTATTCCTGTTCGCTTTCTTGTAGAAGTTTATGTGTTTTCTGGATATCAATCATTTAACAATCCAAAAGCCAATATCTAATTTCTAGATGTTGCTTTGAGGAACATAAGTGGATTATACTAACTAATGTTCTTTTAATTAATAGTATATGGAGGATTACAATATTGCCCACCTACATGAAAATGAAATGACAACTTTACACATCCAGCACCCATTATATAGTAGTATAGATATAGATAAATAGATAACCTTTCTTTATGTAAACTTATTAATGCCACATTTAACTATATAATTATTTGTCTAAATATATTGATCAAACAATTTTTCTTAAAGAAAAAGTTTTCTTATCATAACATTTCAAATAATTTAGGTTGACAAATCTAATATTTACTACTTTTGGATCCCTTGCCCCTGAGGCAGTTCGCTTTTTGGAATTCCGTTTGCCTTCGACACTTTTGGATCCCTTGCCCCTGAGGCAGTTCGCTTTTTGGAGTGGGTGCAGAAGGTGATCCACAGTGACTCGCAAAGCCCGAGGAACCAAGGGTTTGTATTTAGTAGAATAGGGTTTGCGATTCAAAAGGGGACGGCGGCGCAGCTTGTTGCTCGCTTACCCATTATCCAGATGTAACTTGGTTATTATTTGGTATAAATATGAATGAGAATGATCATAAGATATGTTTGTTATGTAAAGTTATAATTAACTTATTTAGAAAATTTGCGAATGCTACAACGAATATGGCAATGGACATAATAAGAATACATTGATTTCTTTTGTTGGCTACTTTGCCAATTTTTGAAGCACTTTATATATCACTTACCCATGACCTTTTGGTTTAGTGGTATGGTGTCTCATCTTATAAATGTGAGGTTGTGGGTTCAAATCCTTGTAAATACAAGATTAGGTGAAAATAAGGTGGTATAAAATTTTCCATTCAAAAAAAAACTTTATATATCACTTATTAGAATCATTTTAGAATTATGATGTAAGTCTGTTAGCACAAAGTAACCTTGGAATATGTTGTATATATCACTTATTGAGAATCATGCTGGAATTATGATGTAAGTTTGTAAGCACAACGTACCCTTAAAATATGTTGGAACGAGCATCTATGCATTTTGGTGGCCGATTAAATCAATATGTTGGAACGAGCATCTATGCGTTTAGGTGGCCAATTAAATCAAATGACAAGTGATAATATGCATAGGTGGATCAATGTCTTAAAAGCATATATTCATATGATAATGTTCAGGTGTTATTCTAATTTCTAAGCATGAACTTCCACAGCAATTTTGTTACACATCCCTACTCACCATCAAGATATTAATATATTTTATGCATTGTACCCTTAATCTTTTTGTCTATTCCAACTTTATGGTGAGTGCTACTAAATCTTTGGACGGAAAAGTTAAAGGTGTTGGATCAAGTAGTATAAATCTAGTTATTACACAATGTGGTGGGAATATAACACTTTTTTAGTCAAATTACACAATGTGAGTTGTTACATGCATCCAGTTATTAAATTCCATATCATAAATTATATATTTGGATTAAATTTCACTAGGTACCTAATGGGCTCGGGACACTTTTTGGCATTATCCAACTGATTCTATATGCAACATTAAACTATATTAATATACCAACCGATTGAACAGTGTTTTCGAAATGAACAGTATCGCTTAAACCATCTGTTAAATAGAATTAGATATGAATCATGGTTTGCGTGATTGTTAGCCGATAGAGCTTCCGTCGTCAATTTGGTCACGTCGTTCTCCTGTCTGTCTTGTAAGTAAGGTTCTTATTCATCATTTGTATTGGGGAATTTTCAATTGCATATTGCGTTTGTTTTGAGTTGTATTACGATTGCTCTAACTAAATTTGTTGTGTCACATGTTCAATTGATTAACTGGTTATTTGGGTTTAGCAGAGGTTGTTTCTCATAGTATAATATCTAATGATATTATGGTTATTCAGACTGCCTACTTTTCCCATATCTTTGAAAGGTATATAATATCACAGTAACATTTAAAATTGTAACAAGAAATAACATCATATTGTTGCCTCGGTATAACAATCGTTTCACGCTCCTCTACAAACCCGTAACTCTACCTTTCATGTCATAAGAAAAACCCCATTTTGGATTTGAAACGCAGGTGATTCAGTCCAGATCTAAAATCATATCGGGGTCTTGAAACCATCTTCTGTTATCTCGTGATGCTAAGTTTTCGAAGCCGGTGTTGCTACGAAACTGGAACGCATGCAATGACACAATGTCGGTGGTCATGTTAGCTGTTAACAATGACCTTGCAGCACAAGAGGTTGGTGTGCCATTTGGAGATGATGGTCAGCTGTGCGTTTCTAGCGGCGCGTGGCTGACGGTCAAATGAAGATTCGGTGCAGGATATGAATAGATAGAGGTTAAGAACTACTGTAAAACTTATTCACAGTTGTAGATACTTTTGATTGGAAATTGAAGAACGGTTTGTTTTTTTTTTTCTTTTCTCTGTTTGTTGTTTAGGGCTGTTTTTCCTCTCAATTATGACGTTGTTGTTGACTTGCTAAACTGATTGATTGATTGTGTCATTATCAGGTAACTTTGTTTTAAATTGTCGAATGCATGCGTTTATGGCTTGAATTTTTGGTTTTTTTTCCCGGGGT
Source organism: Ambrosia x helenae (assembly GCA_030844895.1). Lineage (NCBI taxonomy): Eukaryota > Viridiplantae > Streptophyta > Magnoliopsida > Asterales > Asteraceae > Ambrosia > Ambrosia x helenae. Next base: position 100,133,782 of record CM061226.1, on the reverse strand, counting down.
AGATTTTCTTGCGGTATACAAATTAGTGTACTTGAACGTGTGTCAATGGGTGTTATGAAGTTGCGCTCCATTTGCAATATTCAGTTTTTCTTAACTCTCTATAAATTTTATGAAATTCTTTAGCCTACAAAGGGTGTCTGTTTTGGGGGAAATTAAAATTAACTCAGTTTATGTATTATGAAATCCAAAATCTCATGAGTGTGTGAATCTATTTTTTCAATTATTGATGTACGTTATGTATGAACCAATGTAAACAATCAATGATCATGTGCCATTTTATTTATTTGGAGCTACTGTTTGTTGTGATCACATATCTGATTCATTTATACTAATTGATGCAGGTTCCCCTAATAAATGGAATCAATCTTCAAGCCAACATGAACTCTTTAGACAATCCACTTGCATTAAATCACCATAGCCTATAGGTATTTTCATCTAATGGAACTGTTTTTTTTTTTTTTTATCGGCGAACAATTGTGTGGCAACCACCCTTGCGGGGCGCCGTACCCAAGAATCGACTACTCGACCTCCAGCAGCCCCCGCCTTCTCCCGATGCGCGGAAACCCGAGCCCCACCCGCCCGAAGGCACGACAGTGTTATAGAACTCGGTAAAACCTCGCCGCCCGTCAGATTCGAACCGGCGCCACCCGTATTCGATCTTCACTCGGATACCAAACCATAAATGTGGGAATTGAACCTTTCATCTAATGGAACTGTTGACTCTAGAAAATTTGTTCAGGAAAATTGCAAGTAGCACTTTAAGAGGAACAGAGGTGGACTTTACCAATGATGGAGGCAACAGAGTTGGCACATGGTCAACAAGAGAAATTGTTGGAGCAATTTTAAGATGTCATGCCCAACACACATATTCACTTGCTTAATTTTTCATGAAAGGTTTGCTCTAACAGGAGCCGTGCTTTATTACTGACAAAGATTGACCCCTTTCCATCAATTTTAGCCAAGTAAGTTCCCTAAATATAATTATATAACATTCTTTTGTGTAGGCGCAACGCGCCGTATTGATACACCTAGTTCTATAAATCCACAAAGCTAATTTTGGCGGCCCGAAAAGAGAAACCGGATTTGGGCTTGGCTGTAATGACTATGCACAATGGCAATGATGCTAATGCTTAAACCATTGGCCCAATGGGCTACAACCCGTATTTAATAAAACCATATTCAGCGAATATCATTTCACAACAAATATGAATTTGTCGAACAATGATATTCGCTGAATATGGTTTTGATTAAAAATATAAACATTATAATAATTTTGTTGTGAAATGTTATGTTGTGTTTTTATGTGAAGACAAGCAGTCAGAAAAATAATGTATCAGAGTTTTCCTTTTATTTAGTTTCGGACTTTGGTTTCTATTGCTATCATTATTTTCCCAAACTTTATAATATCCTTTTTTTTCCAACGCATCAAATCCAAATAAATATTAACTACATTATAACAAAAGGTAACAGCAACAAAAAAAAATCTATGTTAATAATAAGCATAGATTGATAATAGTCACCTTATAGTTAACACGCCCCATCGATCTCAACCAATTTGAAAATCAATTACCATAGACGATTATGTAACCGCATAGTCCACTCTTTTTATCTCTTTCATTATATCAACAAAGTATCACATACAATGTGTTATAAGATTGAAAATTCTCTACTTTAAACCGTAAGTATTGAACCCCCTAGATATTATTAATATCTAATAACTATGAAAGAAGCATTTTTAATTGAATTCTTTAAAATTAGAACACCATGAAGGGGGGGGGGGGGGGGTGTTTAAGCCCCCTTCTGTGATTGGTCCACGTAGCACATGGGGCTTTAAAATGAAATATGGTGTAGTGGGGGGTTTTAAATTTAAGGTCACTATTAATATTTTATTTTATCTTTTAAATTAAAAAAATAATAAAATAATAATAAAAGGAGCGGGGGAGATGAGGTGCCAAATAATGATTGGATGAGGAATATGTTCTGAGGCGCCAAAATAATAATAAAAGGAGCGGGGGAGATGAGGTGCCAAATAATGATTGGATGGGGAATATGTTCTAAGGCGCCAAAATATTAAGGCCCCCTTAACGGTGTTGGGGCCTTAAATTTGAATTAGTGCCCCTTTTAAAACCCCACTACACCCGGTCTCAGAGCGTTGAACATACCCGACATGTAAAAAAAAGTATATAATGATTTGACTTCTTCATACGTTTGTAATAAATGAGAATGCCTTTTGCATGGATGATATATGTATAGTATGAGAAACCATTAAAATGATACCACTTATGCAAAAATATGTGATAGTTTTTGAACTTTCAGTAATAATAATAGTAGTAGTGAACCAGTGAAGCATCATTTATTTTTATATATTTCTCGTAACTCTATACGCCTCGTATGGCTCTATATGAGGCGTATAGAGGGTCAACCAATGGCATTTAACGCAGGTTGAAACCCTATACGTCAGGGGCGGATTTAATGTATCTTCAAGGTGGTCCCAAGCAGAGCCGTCCCAAATTTTTAAGAGGCCCTAAGCTGAGTAAAAATGTGGGCCCTTCTTTTGTTGGTTTTGGTTGTTGAAAGTTCCATCTCCATTATTTGAATTTGGGACATGCAACAAGAAGTTTTTATCTTCAAACAAGACCACCTTGTTATGTATCATGTATGATTACTGATTAGTGTAGAATTAGTAGATGGTTCAATAATCTTGGCTTGATATGGATAAACATTGTAAAAAAAGGTTCATGTTGCACTTGTAAAATCCATAATTATAAAGGATGATTATAGGAATAAATAAACATTTATAAAATTTAGTATTTCAAAATCCAAGTGAATACTGAATAGTAACATTGAAAATGAAATAACCAACGAGTTGTTATAATAATTATTATTATATATAAAGTTACATAAAACAATATATATATTAAGTTGGTTCAAAATAAAAACAATATAATAAATTGGCATGTATAGAAAATAAATATTTGCAGGTATAGGTTTAGGAAGAAAAGATCAAAAGACAAAAAACCATGTAAAGTGGAAAACAAAGTTGATTCCGGGAGGATCGAACCCTCGTTTTGGAATAAAATACATCTATCAAACAGAAAAGGTTTGACCGTTGGGCCAAATGTTATTTTAAATTACCTGTTTTATATTTTTAGTGATATACGTTCAGCTCTTGGATATTAAATGGGGGCCTTACAAACTTGGGGGCCCTAGGCGATTGCTTAGGTTCTTTTGTCATTTGGTCCGGCCCTAGTCCCAGGCACCCCCTGGGATCTGTCAACATAGTGCAAAATTTTCGAAATGTGTTTGTAGGCACCTTCCTAAATGTTAGAAAGGCCCCTTCAGCAAACTGAGAGAGAGGAGTGGCGGAGGGGAAATTTTTTCCTGAAAATCTTTCATGGAGTTTCCGGCAGACCGGCGGTTGAAGCTATTTTCCGATGTTATGTTTGCTTACAGGGATTCAGGGGATGTACATGGGTAGTTTGACACTTTGACTAACTTCATTATTAATAAGTATTTTTGCATTTAAGCCCCTTTAGTTCAAGCAAAGTTAGAAACAAAACCTTTTACTTTAATGTGAATTTTAAACAACCCTTACCCTATTCCCAAGAGTTAAAAGCATTTTTCGGTTTATGTCGTAAGAAAATTTATAAGAAATGTAAAATCATGTACTTATTAAACAACTCCGAAGGCATTCGATATTGTCATCTTCATTCTTGCCTACACTCATCTCTACTTTTGGTTGATGTGTATTGTTTTTTTTCATGGTGCATTTTTATTTTGTTTTTATCAGCGGTGACAGTTCATAGCTTTAGAAATCGGGCAGGGGCACGGCTTTTTACGTGTTTACCCATCATCATATAATGGGTTTTGTTTGTTTAATGAAAAATAAGATTCTTGATAACTTCATATATCTTCCACCATACATGCCTCATTTAGCCTGCTGTTGTGGTTGAATTACAAGCAGGTTTGACCCGGCCCATTTTGACCCGACCCATTTTTTCACGACTTATTTTGACCCTAACAATTTTTACACCCCCTCACAAAAGTTTATGGATCCGCCATTGCTATACGTCACGTATAAGTGTTATACATGGCGTATAGAGAGGTGTGCAAATAATTTTGAGGGTGAGCCAATTTTGAATTAACCAACCTGTATTTATCAAAATCGATCAGTTTTGAAAATCTAAAAACCGAAAATCGGGTATAGGTAAATCATTGGCTTTCAAAACAATAATTAAAAAAACTTGTTTGGATAATGTTGGTAAAATCAATGATTAAATTATAAAATTAAGAAATAAAACACCATCAGAGTGCGGCTTTTTTCGATTTGGCCTTTAAAGTGATGTGGTTGAATGCATGCAAATTTATGGTGTGGACTGTGGATAAGAAATGCTTTGACTCAAATTCAATGCTCCTAGTAATCCCATTCACCAAGTAGTCAACTAAATTCCCCCGTCGGCTTTACATAATAATATTGGCAACAAAAATAAAAAATAAACTGTGAAAGATATTTTCTGGCATCGATTGTTTTAGTCATCACCTCAACTCAATTAGGTAGGCTCTAACTATTCGATTGTGGTGGTTATTTAGATATTTTAATTAAAGAGTGATTATTGTATATAGAAAGAAAAAAATACTTGATACATTCAAAACATAACATCATCAAACCAAAGATACGAGCTATATATTAGACTAAGCAGTGATGGATACATAAGTCTTTTTTAAGGGTGCACAAATTGATTGAGTTAATTGATAGTGAAGGCGGGTAAAACCAATTAATAGTCGTCTACTTTTTTTAACAGTTAACGTTACTCCTTTACACTAGTATTCTTAAATTGTACCCTATTGCCTAGGATTGAACATGTGACCTCCACTCTAATAGGCACGTGGCTCTACCAAGTGCGCTAGCCCAACATTGGTCGTATTATTCCTAAATTATACAGCATTGTCCAGGATTGAACTTGAACCTGTGACCTCCACTCTAATAAGCATATGGCTCTAACAAGTGGGCTAGCCGGCCTAGCCCCACATTAGCCGTAGTCATAGTTAATGATATTGTAAATTTATTCATACTTATTTACTTAATAACGAAAATTTTAAGAACATTTGGAAAGAAAAACAACCAAAAACACTTATAAATCCATAGATTAATCCGCTGTTTTTGTTCTTGATTTCGTGTCGTTTGTCCTGTTGATTGGATCTGTTGGTCTGTGATTGATCTTGTTCATTCGTAATTGGAATATATCTATCTCGATCTAACAAGACGTTGGATCTTGGGAATACTTGATCAGATCTAGGGTTTCTTGATATTCAAGAAGGCTGAATCTGGTGGTTGGACATTGGAGGCATATTATCTTACTCTCTGATGTTATAAACCTAAGTGAAGGTTATAACACTACGAGTTTTATTTGGCGAACCCTAACTTGGGTCTCTCCTCGGTGAGATCTTTCTGGCTTTACTGTTTTTGTTTAGAGTCGGTCTTAAGGTGTCGATAGCTAGGGCTTGAGTCCCTGTTTTAGCTCTAGGGTTTGTCTAGGTCTTAGTGGCTCCCTTGTGAGGACCTGCGCCGCCACCCTTTGATTGACGATCCGGTGATCTAGATCACCTAAAAGGCTTTGCGTGTGTCTCTGGTTGTGATTGATATTAATTTTTTGTGTGATTGTCTGGCTTGTCTTAATTGTTGTTTCTTATTCTTATGTGGTTTATGTTATTATTTGCTAGCTGTTTGGTAGTTGATTAGTTATGGCTGATGATGATGGTTATAATCAGGGACCTAATCAGGTGCATTACTTAATAATGTTACTCTTGTTAGCAAACTTGATGCTAGTGATCCATTATATCTACATACTAGTGACACTAGGGGTGTTAAAAAATCCGAATTCGGATGCGAATCCAAAATATCCAAAAATCCGCATCCGTATTATCCGAAATTTCGGATTCGGATCCTATTTTAAAAAAAAATCGGATAATCGGATTATCTGAATCCGAACTATTAAAAAGTATTTATATTATATATAATATTATTTACATATATACTATTTATTTAATTCATTCCAAGTTAATCCTAACCTTAAACTAACATAATACGCTTTTCTCGAATCCGAAATATTAAAAAATATAATATATATTGAATGTTTGCTTTAAGCAGGTTCGGTTTTAGACTTTTAGCATAAAAAGTGATTTTTTAAGTTTTGGATTATCTGTTGGGATATCCGAAAATCGGATATCCGAAATTTCGGATCCGGATTTGGATCTCAATATTTCCTATCCGAAATTTCGGATTATCCGATTTTCGGATATCCGAAAATCGGATAATCCGACTTTGAACACATCTAAGTGACTCTACCAATCTTACTATAGTAAGTATTAAACTAAAGGGAACTGGGAACTATACGGTTTGGGCAAATGCTATGATATTGGGACTTCAAGTTAAAAACAAATCATGATTCATTAATGGTGACTGTGTTAAACCTGTTGATGACAATGTGTTAGCTAGACAGTGGGATAGGTGTAATTATGTGGTGCTAACTTGGATATTGAATTCAATTTCTAAAGAGTTGTATTTGGGTCAAGTGTATTCCAAACTTGTCTCTGAGGTTTGGAAAGATTTAAAAGAAACTTATAAGAAAATTGATGGCTCAGTTGTTTTTTATTTGTATAAAAAATAAACTCTTTTAGTCAAAATGGTATGACAGTTTCAAAATACTATCATAAACTTAATGTAATGTGGAAACAACTTGATCAAATACTTCAATTGCTTTCTTGTACCTGTGAAGCCTCTAGAGATTTTAACAACTATAATCATATGATAAAACTAATGCAGCTTTTAATGGGATTAGATAGTTGTTATCAAAATGTAAGAACAACATTGCTGATTAAAACTGAACTTCCTTCAACTAAGGAAGCCTTTGTTGTAGTGTCTAGAGTGGAATCTCATAGACAGTCCAGCAATCCTTCTAAAACCACTACCACAGTTGGCTTTGTTTCTAAAGTTAGTCAAGGTAGTGAGAATTTTAATAGTACAAGATTTTCAAAAACAACTAATCAGTCTCTAAAGTGTACCCACTGTAATAAAATTGGCCACACTATAGACAAGTGTTTTGAAATTGTTGGTTATCCCAATTGGGCTAAACCTAGAGGATATCAAGCAAAGAAGGCGACTGCAAGTAATAATAGTGATCAGGTGGCAAAACTGTTAAGTTTGATTAATGATAAAAGTTCTGAAGCCACTTAAAGTTGCAATCTATCTGGTAGGTTGTTTTGTGCTTCTGCTTTAGGATATGGTATATAATGTTTCACTAGTTCTGATGGGAAGTTAATTGGTATTGGGCGGATAATTGATTCAGGGGCCAATGAACATATGGTAAAAAGTGATAAATGATTGTTTGACTATGTTGATGTATCTGACTTAAAAATTAAAGTAAAACACCAAAATGGTACATCTGCCTTGGTCACAAAAATTGGCAAACTTAAATTAGCTGAAAATGTAATATTACAAGATGTTCTTGTGGTTCCTGAATACAATGTAAACTTGTTGTATGTACATAAATTGGCTAGAGATAACAAACTGTTTATAGGATTTGATGAAAAGCAATGTTATGTTCAGGACTTGTCAAAAAGGAAAGTCCTAGTGACTGGTAAACAGGTTGATGGTCTGTACATGTGTGGCAGTGCTAGTGTGTTCTCTAAGGTGTGTTATAACAGTGTCAGTATGTTTGATGTTTGGCATACTAGATTAGGACACCCTGCTGATTAGGTTTTACATATTTTAAAACCCGAGTTTAAAATAAAAACATTAGTTAACCATGGCCCTTGTGATGTATGTCAAACTGTTGCTCTACATTTCCACTTAGTGATCACAAGTGTTCCCATATAGGACAACTACTTTATTTAGATGTTTGGGGACCTTATAGGATTGCTGATAGAGAAAGTCATAAATTATTTTTTTTAACAATAGTGGATGATATCTCTAGGGTTCAATGGGTTTGTTTGATGAAACCAAAAACAGAAGTTTTTGAACATGTTAAAGATTTTGTACAAATCATTTTAACACAATTTAAACAGAATGTTAAAACCATAAGAAGTGACAATCGTTTAGAATTTGTTAATACTCAAATGAAAAACTTTTGTAGGAAAAAAGGGATAGTTCATCAAAAAACTTCTGCATATATCCCTCAACAAAATGGGGTTATTGAAAGGAAACATAGGCACTTATTGAATGTGGCTATGTCACTTTTGCATAAGGAATTTTATGTAGGAGATATTTGGATCATGGAGTCTGACCCAAAGTTTGTAGATGATTGGAGCCCATAAATAGAAGATGGTTGACTGAAGCCCAAGTATGGAAGCCCAGTCTGGAAGCCCAGCTTGCAAGCTAATGCTGATGTGGAGATAAAGCTAATGTGGCAATCTGTGTGAGAAAGCACAACAGATTGCCCATCGTTGATCATGATTAAGTGGTTTAATCTCAGCCTTTGGTTTGCTTCGATGAGTGTGTAGATAAGCTGAGATATAAATAGGTCATCTCTCATTCTCTCACCTCAGAAGTCTTGTTCAGTCTTTTTTGATCTTTTATCTTTCACTTTGTATTCTCTCGTTCACAATTAGGGTTTGATATGGAACTATCATCAGATTCACCTTGAATCTGCTGATGTGTGGTTCTGTTGCGTCTTGTATTGAGATTATTAGGTAATAATCTCTAAGTGTTGTGTTGTATTGAGAGTTTTGTGAGGAAGAGTTGTTTCTGACAATCTTGTAAGGGTTTTGTACATCTTTTGGGTTGGGATCTTGTGAATAAAAGTCATATTGTTTTGATTCCATGTATGTGACATAGAGACTTTTAAAAAGGCAAATAGTTTCCTTCTTGGCTCATTTACATTAACTCGAAAATTTCTCATAGTTTCTTTTCTGGCAGTGACATCCGATGGAGTCAGCCATCATTAGGGCTGTTCAAATCACTCATCGCTCGTGGATCGCTCGTCGCTCGTTCGGAAAATGCTCGAAAAATGCTCGCTCGATCTTCCGCTCGGTTGTATATGAGCCGATCGGCTCGGTTCGGTTTGTAAATAAGCCAAGCACGAGCAAAGGTACGCTCGGCTCGATTCGGCTCGAATAAATTTTTATTTATTTAATAACAAATATACACACAATTTACAGATAAATTTATGGCTTTATATATACGATTTTATTGGATTTGACTTGGTATATGCAAACAAAATATAACCAGCCCACTTAACTCAATACAATGTTAACACTAGATTTAATAGTAAAACAATAAGTCATGAGGTGACAGTCTTGACTTCTTTATGTTATTAGTCATCCATCGCTAATTGTCGCTTGATATCACACCTACGTCACAATGCAACAACTGTTCTCTAACGTATGCTCATCACCTCACCAGCCTCAATCTAAGCCTCATCATTGGACACTGGGATCTCAATATTAGTGTTATCATCGGACATTTCGACCTTAGTTGTCACCCGGCAATGAAAACATCGAAGGAAACATCCCAATTTTATGATCGTCCATATTATTCTCTGCTCGATTCTCGCTCGGCGCTCGCTCGGAAAATTTGCGCTCGAAGAATGCTCGTTCGGTTTTCGGCTCGATTGTAAACGAGCCGCTCTGCTCGGATCGGCTCGGCTCGTGAACAGCCCTAGCCATCATGCGCTCCATGACGGTACGCCTAAAAAATTGTCTTCAACTATTTTGCTGCAAGCTTTTGTAGATCCTCAAGTTTTATGTTGATACGGTAAGTATTGTATGCAGATCGACGAGCTCTATAGCTGTTTGGGTCATACGATGTGCATTGACCCACCTTCCGGCCATGGTGGATCCGCAACTGAGACTAAGTACAACATGTATTTTATGTGTGACAAGTATGCATAGTACATAAATTACAAAATTTTCAAATGCTAATGTTTCTACTTTCTAGAGTTTCCGAGTAATAATAATCATTGGTTTGGTACATTCATACTAAGGTATACATATATAAAATATTTTAGCAATGTAGCTAGGGCTAAAGGAAACGACAAACACAAACAATGACTTGTTTGTGTTTGTTTGTGTTCATTCGTTAAAAAAATAATGTGCTTACGAACTGTTTATGAACACTTACCAAATAAGATATTTCTTTTGTGTTCGTTCATTAAGGTAAAGAGCGTGCTCATATTCATTTGTTAATTTCAGGTACCGAGTAGAAGCGAACATAAAAAATACAAATGAACGTTTATGAACATAGACGAACGAAAACAAACAAATGTTCATGAGCACAAATTAATGCAAACGAATACAAACAAGTGTTTATGAATAAAAATGAACGCAAATGAACATATATTAAATTTTGAATAAAATCGTCATCTTTCATCATAAAAATACATAGAGCTGCCCAAAATATACTAACCATTAATGTGTTTTAAAATAGTTAAATAAAAAATAAAAGTTAAACTCTAATGAAGCATAAAAACAAATGAACGTTCACGTACATAAATGAACAAATGCGAGCTATGTTCATGTTTGTTTAACTAAAAGAACGATTTTTTTTTTGTTTGTGTTTGTTTATTTATTAAACGAACACAAACGAACTTCTGTTGAACGATCCACGAACTGTTTGATGAACGTTTGGTTCATTATGTTGGAACTATGTGTCTGACCATCGATTAACTAACGCGGCTATAAAAGTATGATCTATAGAATTACACTATGGACTGCAAACGAAGAATAATATTTAATTATTATATATCACAAAAGGGCAATTAATAAGCGGTGATAAATAGTAGAGAAATATTTATTAAATTATTTTTTTTGGAATTAGCGTAGTCAAATTGTTTAGAGAAACAAGTGTCTAAGATTATTGATCAATTATTAGACTACAGGGTATGGGGGGCGGCATAGGGGGGCAAGAGGATGCTGGGCCTAGCTACACCACCCCCCAGGGGCGGTGTCACACCCTCAAATTCCACGTGCGGGGTTTTACCGCGAGGCGCGTGACACACCAGGATCTCAGTCAACGATCACAATAAACATACAACAAACATGCATTCATATATATTTTTAAAATCAAAATATCATGCTTTAAGCCGTAAACCAGCAACGGAAGCATTTCTTGTTTACAACCAAAAGACATATCATTGTTTACAAAACATTGTTTAATATGCTTCAAAATATTAGACGCTGTGCATGACTCCGTGCGCCTAATCCATTGACTGCTACCTTAGCGACCTGAGAAAACATGCCAAAAATGTCAACATATAATGCTGGTGAGTTCACAGGTTTTCTTTTATAAAAGTGTTGTCACAGGTTCACAAAGATCATTCCCGTTAATATTATGTCATAAGAACGTTAGCTAGACGTTAAGTGTTTTTTTTTACTACTACGGTTGGGAACCCATTACTAAACATGAACCAAAAGATGATACCAGCCCATATGACTAGGCTACCGATGCCTCGGTAACCCGACAGGTAGAGACAATATGCACCCGCCCGGCCCCGCCGTCGAGTGGGGCTTGTGAGGCCCAATAGATCTATCCACATTTCATGGTTTCCCCCTGGGACTTTCCATAAAAGCCGTATAGTAACATAAAGTACCCATAGTATAACATGACCTTTAAATAGTTTGTACGAAGCATGTTTCTCCCCCGAAAGCAAAACAGTAAAAGTGGGGCTGTGAAACTCACCTCGGTTTGCATTACTTGAAAACAGTTAAGTAATTATGCTATGATAGCCCCAAATAGCGGCGACCTATCATAAGATGTGTATAAGTATCCGGACTAATTACCCGTGGGTTAACTAGTCCCCGAATGTCCAGACCATGACCATAAACGTTTGAAAACACCTTTAACTATTAAACCGACCGTGCCAGACAAGACCCGACATCCCATTGGTGACCCGACATCCCACGTGTTAGGTAAATACAAAACATCATGCAACATATGCAATTAAACACTTAATACGCGCAATAGTTCACCTAGTCTAGCATAATGTCCGATTAACGCGTAAACAGGTCCGAACACGTGTTACTAGGTCATTGGGTGCATCCCGGGGTTCCTATCATGTTCTTAGGCGTCAAATCATGTTCCGGGATGTTAAAATATACATACAGCAGCATTATACGCGATTAGGAATCAAACTAGCATTTAGGATTGTAATCACTAGTAAAAGTAGCATTTCGGATTGTAATCACTAGTAAAAGTAGCATTTAGGAATCAAACTAGCATTTAGGATTGTAATCACTAGTGCTTGGGGCGATTAGGATTGTATTCGCCTGAACATTAGGCGATTAGGAGCCTACTCGCATGAAGCCTCATGCGAATAGGATCCTACTCGCCTCTGCAGTTCTGTAGTGCATTTTCGCGCACCGAACACTCCAAATCAGATCCGAAACATGTAAAAACCCCCAATATCAAAACTAAACCATTAACCAACCCTTTCCAAGCAAAAACCCCCAATTTATCTCTGCTCTAACGGGCTCGGTGCGATTATTTCCAAAAATGGCAAATACTAGGTTTCATTAACTAACCTTATCTTTCCCTATATGGAAACAATCAGATTTCATCTCCTACAAGTTGCAATTCATCATCTCTATGTTATATCATCATCCTAGCATGATTTCTAACCATAAACAAGCAATGAATCACATCATAACATCCTATTCTTCAAGAATTACCCAAATGGGTCAAAATGCATACTTGCACCTAAACATCATAACGAGGGCTTAAACTCATAGATAATCATCCTAACAACACCTACACATCAGAAGTACAACAAATTCATGGAAACATTCATGTTATAATCACCAACAATCATCATATGCACAAATACTTCACATATAGCAAGTATTATGGTGTAGACTTGTTTTAGAACTCATTTCAAAGGGTTTTAAAGACACAAACTTAGCAAAACAAGGTCTGGACTTTTGGGGAACCAAAACAATAACATTACAAAGGTGTAGGGTGAAGAACACACCTTGGATTTTATCAAAGAAGGGTGTATAAGCTTGATGATGGTGTGTTTTGAGGCAAAACAAGTTCCAGAGGTGTTTCAAGGTGTGTGGGAGGCTTAGGATCAGTTAGTGTTGCACAAATGGTGTTTGGGGAGTCAAGGGTTCTATTTATAGGTGTTTTGACTCGTGTTCAGCAGTATAGGCGAGTAGCAGATCCATTCAGGCGATTGGGGCTCCTACTCGCCTCTATTCAGGCGAGTAGGGCCCCTACTCGCCCCAACCTCAGCCTACTCGCCTCTAGTATAGGCGATTAGGGGTTTCCCCAAGCTCCTAATCGCCTCTATGATGCTGGAACGGGTTTTTGGCGCGTTAAACACTATTTTAACATATATAAACACGTATTCACATACCGATAAGTCACATAATGATTTCAAACATATAATGCACGATAACTAACACGTTTACATCCGTTCACCAATTCCCGGGACTCGAGACTCGTGTGTGCGTTAAACCCGGCGATTCCACGAATCACCAATCCTTGTACACAAGGTTATGGACCGACTCCCGATGACCCCGCGGATCATCGTAACGACTCCCGATGATTCCCAGAATCATCATACCGACTCGACTGACCCCGTTAAGTACGTACTATGCATGACTCGCTAAGGTAGACTTACTAGTTTAGTCAACGTTACTAACCTGAGTTTGCCGGGTGTCACAGGCGGCATGTGTGGAGGAGCGGCAGGAGGGGCAAGAGGATGCCGTTGATGCCGGGCCTAGCATTTGTCTTGGGACTCGTAATTCTGAACGTTATTGTACCGTTGGCATTTATGACCGTTTAATAAAAAAAAACACACTTTTTTAAAATCCTATTTAAACCAAACAACTCTACCATTTTTCACCACATATCAAATACCACTTTTTATATCAAACATCACTTTTTATATAAAATTACTTTATATATTTTGCAATGGATCCCTACCAAAACAACCCAAACCCAAATCAAACACCACAACATAATCAAAACAACCCGAATCCAAACCCGTTCACGATGCCAATGGATCCATCTTGGGCTACATTTTCGGGTTTCCAACAAAGCCCCAACCCTTTCACCCAATATTCCCAAATGCACCAAAGCCCCACTACTTTTAACCAATTCCATCATATGCAAATGCATCATAACCCTCAATCCTTTACCCAACTTTTGCAAACTCCGCCATTCCGTCCATCTCTACAACCACAACGACAACCCAATTTTGAACTCATAGATGAAGAAGAAGATGAGGTGGAGGTTGTGCCCGAAACACAAGTCGAACGTTCGAAGGGGAAGGGGAAGGCGAAGGGGAAGGGGAAAAAAAAGCAAGGTGAAGATAAAGAAGAAGGGTCGTCCAAAAAAACCCCATGGACGAAATTGGAAGAAGAAGCGTTAGCGAAGGCGTATTTGGCTAGTTCGAAAGATCCCATAGTTGGTAAAAAAAATTATTTATTTTAGTAGTATACAATAAACAAAAATTATTTTTTTTATTCTCTAATATATGTTTTATTTAAAAATGTAGGGACTAATCAAACGGGAGATAGTTTATACGCGGAAGTACGAGATAAATTTCACCAATTGATGGAGCAAGGAGTTTATCGCAAGCAGGAGGCCATAAGTTCTAAATGGAGGAAAATGACTACTACAATCGGGAAGTTTATCGCCTTTTATAATCCGTTGCATGTGAAACCTCCAAGTGGGTTTAACGAGGAAATGATTTTCAAGGAGGCGATGCGTAAATATGAAGATAAGTATGGCCATGTTTTTCCTCATGTTCAAGCATGGACGGTGTTGAAGACATCTCGCAAATGGGCACCGGTTCCAAACGAGGTTGCAAGCGCCAAACGAACCAAAACTTCGGAGTCGGGCGATTATAGCGTGGGAGGCGGGTCGACCGGTCATTGTCAAATAAATATAAACGATGACCCAGACCCAGAGTTCGAGGATACTCCCGTTCAAGAGGAGCCACGATCCATAGGGAGGGACAAAGCAAAAAAACAAGCGGCTGCAAAAAAACAAGCCGCGTCAGGGAGTGGGAGCGGGTCAATGCTGGACGGTTTGGTCGCTGAATTGGCATCGTTCAAAAATACCTTTAGTGAAAGTCAAGCGGAGAAGAAGAATTGAAGGAACGCGAAGTCGAAGAAAAGCTTCGCTTAAAGCAAAAGAGGGTGGAGGAAAACATTCGCCAAAAGAATGAAGATAGGCAAATAGAAGAATGGCGAATAATGACAGCAAACATCAACGACTACCCCGAAGAAGACCGTCCCGTGTTGCTCAAGATGAAGGAGAGCATCGCAAAAAAATATAATTCGTAGTTTGTGTTTTTTTTTAATTAAAAATTGTACGTTTTTTTTATTTAAATGTTTGTTTTTTTTATTGTACGTTTTTTTTAATTTATTTAAGTGGTTGTTTTTTATTTAAATACATCTTTACTTTTTATATTAATATGATAATATTATTTAATAAAAAAATAGTATTAAATGATGATGGTCCTCTCCATACCCCTAGGACCATTATCTTATGGATGCTCCTACCCCACGTTAACGTGAGGTGGAGGCAAGACATGGAAGATGAGCCTCCTCCACACCTAGTAGTCTTAAGAATAATTAAAAAGGATGGTTATTCTTTTAAAGCGTTAAACGAGGGGAAATTATTATTGAAGAATAAATAAAATCATAAAATCTACTTGACCGTTTAAAACGCCGTTTAAGTTTTAAACGATGTAGGTTTTATTATTGGATAATAAAATTAATTAATGAATTTTTAATTAGTTAAACAATTATAAATTAACTAAATATAAAAGTCCAACAGTGTATTTTAGTTAACTGTTAATTAAAATGTTAATCGATTAATCCTTGTGAGATTAGGAGTATTATCTAGAGATTAGAGTGTAATATAATCTATATAATAATTGAGGTTATTTGGGTTGAATCAAGGCTTTAGAGATGGCCTCTAGGATCCAACAACAAATATGGAGCTCCGAATTTATTAGTATAAAAACCTCTTTCTTTCATTTTTTTTTCATTCTCCATATCAAAACTCTCATAATACTCTTCTAATTCCTATTGATACTACTCCATATCAAAGCTCCGAATCAAATTCCTAACAAATATTAGAGGCTTTCTTTTTCATCTTGCATCATTTTTTGATTATCCACAGCCGATTAAAGGTAAACATCCATACTACTCTTCTAATGTTGATTATCCACACATATTCAATAGGATTGTGATAAACAAATTTGTAATATAGAAATATTCAATCGGATTTTTTTAAAAAGCATATTTTCATTCATTTAGATTTGTGATAACCAGATTTGTGCTAAACACATATTCAATCAGATTGTGATAAACAGATTTGTAATATACCCATGTATTCATTCGGATTTTTGTTAATTTTATTACTATTCAATCGGTTTTACTAATGCTATGTTTTAACATTTGAACAAAAGGATTTGATCCGAAGACACAAATTCTAGAATCCAATTAGGTATATGGAGCTCCAACTTTGTATGTATAAAACCATTTTGTTTATTTATTGTCTAAATCCTTTTCAAGAGTCTATCGATTCTCTTTATTTATTGTATTCGTTTGAATCTTCGGATTCTGTATATGACACAAGAAACCGACTCTTAATTTTTTTGAAGATGTTTAACATTCAACAATCGGTCAATAATATTTTTTAAACATTAAACTATCGACAATTTTCTTATGTTAATTTTGATTATTCAATCCTACATTCCATATTCGGCTGATAATATTAGACCAATTTTAATTTCATTAATTATGAGTTATTGTTATTTATTTACATTAATAAAGTTGACCGAATTTAATGTCATTTAATCTAAAATTTGAATCTTAATGATTGTTATCAATTTACATTAATAATATTTTGACCCAATTTAATCTTATTTATTACTATCTTTTAATAATTGACCGAATTTATATTAACATTAATATAAATTTAAGTTTACCATAATAAGCCTTATTTATTACATATAGGTTAGTTGTATTATTTTTGTCAAGTTTGTATATAAAATAAATGAATATTTTCGGTAATCATTTAAACCTATTTACAAAAATATATTTCAGGATACATGTAAGCATAAAGTTGATTCGGATTCTGTATAGGACACAAGAAACCGACCCATAATATTTTGGAAGATGTTGTTTAACATTCAACAATCGGTCAACAATATTTTTTAAACATTAAACTATCGACAATTTTCTTATGTTAATTTTGATTATTCAAACCTACATTTCATATTCAGCTAATAATATTAGACCAATTTTAATTTCATTAATTTTGAATTATTGTTATTTATTTACATTAATAAAGTTGACCGAATTTAATGTCATTTAATCTGAAATTTGAATCTTAATTATTGTTATCAATTTACATTAATAATATTTTGACCCAATTTAATCTTATTTATTACTATGTTTTAATAATTGACCGAATTTATATTAACATTAATACAAATTTAAGTTTACCATAATAATCCTTATTTATTATATAGAGGTTAGTTATATTATTTTTGTAAAGTTTGTATAAAAAAATGAATATTTTCGGTAATCATTTAAACTTATTTACAAATATATATTTCAGGATAAATGTAAGCATAAAGTTGACAAACCTAGCGACAATTACCTATGTATTTAAATTTGATTGAAATAAAGTTGACAATTACCTAATATACACACCATATGTAAATTAATAGTAAATTAAATTTAAGTTTAGTCAACATTATTAATTTCAATTAAATATATTTAATAACCTTAAACACAAATACAAAAAAAAAATAACAAATTAAAACCACTAATAAAATTTAACGGATCCTTTGAACCTAAAAAATGCAAAACCGATTCCAATTAAACTGGCCCAATTATGCCCAACGTCACTCTTTTACCCGGATTCACCAAACATGCCATACACAAACGTACCGAACAAATGCTCATCAACTAATAAATTAGAAAAGTTTTTCTAGCCTACACTTAACTTAGGAAACAAATTTGAATTAACCATTTCAGACATTAAATTATCAATCAATCATTACTAAAATGGATTACCAATCATGCCATAAATATGCAAAATTCATAAACAAATCTGAGACCATATTTTTAAAAGCATTCAATCATTATAAAAATCGTTCCACACATTTATCATTCTTTTTCTAAATTATTGAATCATTTTCGTTTGCACCTTTTACTTTGAGACCATATTTTTAAAGCATTCAAAAAACTTAATTAAAAAATTTCGATTTACTACACATTTATAATGTGCATAAAAGACTTATAATTTTAATAATTTACAATAAATCATAACTAATGTATAGGTTGATTTTTTATAATTTACAATAAATTATAACTAATATTATTTATTGTCATTAATAATAATTGACCCAATTTAATGTCAATCAATCTGAATTATTGTTATTTATTTACATTACCCCGTGCATTTGCAGCAGGATGTTGATTATGAAAGCGTTATTTATTTCAATAAGATGTAATTTACAACTTTGACTCATTTATTTATTAGTTTACGTTGAACTATTTGATTATTAGAAGTTTTTTTTAACGGCCAACAAACATTTTTACCCGACTATCCAGGGGAGTCCTCACACTATGCACATACCCCCACGACCAACCCAATGGAGGGCTCATATGTACCTCGGGCGGCTGGTGTAGACAGGTTCGCCCATGCAGTTTCCGAAACCGAAGATAACCCAACCACTCACCCGCCCGTAGGCATGACGGTGAAGGATTAGTAAAACCCGAGCGAGATTAGAACTCGAACTCGTGACCATAGGCCAGGAGTCATCCACCATTTTTCATTATATTCCTTGTGGGAATCGAACCTGAGACACCCAAGAGGGATCCCAGGTCCATTCAGCAACTAAGCTACTCGTGAATGACATTTGATTATTAGAAGTGATATCACGTTTCGGACATTTTAAAAGTAAATTTAAAGAAAAAATCATAGTCCGATTTTTATACCCGCTAAAATTATTTTGTGATATTATTTTTGATTTGTTGTTTTTATTTATATTTTATCTTTTTGAAAAGGATTTAATATTTGAAAAAATGATAGATGTAAAACAGTGAGTGACGCACCAAACAACTCATCAAATACCATCAAACACAATTTGTACCTTTAGAAATACCACCATTCTAAATCAAACTTGTATATTCAAAGTTTCCCCTTTCAGAAGCACACACATACCTCAAAAATGGCATTTTAGGCATCAGAGAAGAAGCCAACACCACAGTATCACCACGACAACCACCTAGTCGCTGCCACCACAACACCCCAAACAAACTGCCACCACGACAGCACCACCACCAAACCATCGCCACCACAATACCAACGTCGTCCAATTTTTTAACCACCTAACTCTGTAAACCCTAAACTCTTCATCATCTATCATCGAACATTTTGTTATTGTCCTTCCATGGCGCCATTTTGGAGGGACTCAATTAACTTGCTGGGTGTCAGAGAAATAATTTTGAAAACGTTAAGATGGGTGATAACATGGCTAGGTATTTTGGTGGCGGTGGGGTTATATAGGGTGAGAAACGGTGGCAAACGACGGGAAACGTTGTTTGCAATAGACATGTGGTTTGGTCATGTTTTTCCAAACGGCTCGACGATTTCGTTAACTGTGAAGTCACAACGGTATTTGATTTCTTTGTCGATTCCGTTATGGTGTTTTGAGTTTATTATCGGAGAATAAAGTCACTATCCATCACCCCGACAACAAAAATGCACTCTTTTTGTTGCTAACGGTACTCGATGTTCTCTGTATCTTCTTCTCAAATTTGTGTATCTCAGTGTATTTGTTTGTTTGAAAGTAATAAGTATATATGCATAAATATGTAGGGGGTACGTGTCTGTTCGAGGGGATGCGCCGGTTTCATGGCAGATTTTGCGACAGTTGGTAGTTAATAGTTGCCGTCAAGGATTAGCGATCCAACCATTGCCTGTTTTTAGGAATGCGATGGTTGTACGAAGGGGATGCGATGTCTGCATGACGGTTTTGTGACAGTGTAGTTATCCGGTGACTCGTGAGCGGTTATGGTAAAGGGCAAACGGATGTGAAGTTTAGACGGAATCCTGGTAGCAAGGAGCGGTTATGGTAACGGGCTAACGGAAGTGGTGAATGTTTGCCGTTAAGTTACTATTTGTATTAGTATATAATTATATTACTTCAATCACAATTAATAATGATTACTAAAGATGTTGATTTGAATGATTCATTATTGAGATTGTAGCAGTTTTAATATTATTTATTAAGAGTTTTAATGTTATTTGTTGACATTAATAAAAATTTTTAAATTATGATTGGACTTTATTGCAATTAATAAGTTTTATTGAGATTGTAGCAGTTTTAAAGTTATTTATTAAGAGTTTTAATGTTATTTATTGACGTTAATAAAAATTTTTAAATTCTGATTGGACTTTATTGGCAGAGATGAATATATATCATATAATTATTACGAAAATTATAATTTATTAATTAGCATTTACTTGAAATTCATTTGTAAATAAATTTCTCAATCATTCAACTGTATATTAATAAAATAAATTTTGTCAGTAATTAACAGTTTCCTAAAATATATACTATGTTCAAAATAATTTTCAATCATATTAATAATATTACGTCTTTATTACTATTATTAATATATGTCACTATTACTGTTAAATAGATTTAGAATACGTCTTTACTACTATTAATAAATTCAATCAACCATTCAATTGTATATTAATAAAATAAATTTTGTCACTGACGAAAAAAATAAATTGCGTCTTTATTATTGTTAATTATATTTAAATTACGTTTTTATTACTATTAATAAAATAAATCAATCATTGATTCATATTTTGTTAGGATCTGAGTTTGTTTGTTTTGATTGTTTAACTAAATGATGATAATAATGAAATGAAAATAGAATGAAAGTGCAGCGGAATAATAAACTGTAAATCAAAACAAGAGAGTAAATGTTTTTCGATCGAATGCTTTCATTAATTCAAAGATTACAATCGTACAAGTTACTCCCCCTCAGCCTGATCACACAGTTGTTTGTCAGAGAGAATGTTTTGTGTGTGATGCAATAGAACAGTACATGCACTGTTCTATTTATAGACTGACTCAAACCACTGATGACCTAGGCTGACGTCACCTAAGACAGTGACCTCTAACAGAATAACAAACTTAAACATCTGCTATACAAACTACTGTTACATTGAAAGCACTGATAGTAAACAGCTGCTTAAAGATAAACTCTGATGGTCTTGCATCCACTGCTGGAGCCTAAGTGCTGTTGGTTCCAGCAGTGCTTTGGTCTTCAGTACTTGTATCACCTGTTGCTCTTCATCAGACCTTTGGTCAGCAGTTGTTCTTCATCAGTTGTTTCCTTAGCAGTTCTTTGTATCAGCAGTTGTTGAGCAGTTGTTTGGATAGAACAGTAGTTAGGGTCAGCAGTCTTTTGGGAGAAGCAAGTTGTAAGGACTGTTTATTCAAGGATCAAATAGATAGCATATTTTGGCTTTCCAATCATCTGTTCTTCTCCAGGTCAGCAGACCCAACAATCTCCCCCTAGAACAGATGATGCCAAAACTCAGCTTTATTCATTGATCTTTATTTCTCATCAGACTTTCTCTGATTTGACCTTTGAATTGTAATTCAAAGTTCAAAGCAAATAGGTCTTCTTCATCTCTTTCCAGATCCAGATTTAGCAGTGCTTGGTGATCTTCTGCACAAAGGCTGTAAGCATCATCCATACTGATCTTCTGAACCTTTCCATCTGACCTGAGCAGTGTCAATTCGTGGTTGTCTTTGTTGATCTTCCACTTTAGAATTTTTGAGTCAGTGGATTTGCTGAGATGAACCTTTATTCTTGATGAGTTGGGTGAAGGTGGTCTTCCTATGAGTTCTCTGAGTTTCTCTGTTGTGGATCAGAGAAATAATGGATTTGATTGAAGAGCCCTTCCTTGATAAATGTGTCAGCAAACTTTCTTTGGTCTTCCTCTGACATCTCCTTCTGCTTTTTGAGCTGTCTACTTGCAGCAGCTGTGAGATCAGAGGTTTCAAGTAAGCTGTCTAGATTAAAAGTCTGTTGGGGTCTCTTCATCATTGGCTCATCATTGTAGATTGGTTTTCTTGGAAGGCTGGGATCCTTCTTTCTATTCTCTTCCAGACTTTTATAGGTTTCAACCAATCTTAGCTCTGACCATCTGGAAACAGACCTCATCTCCCCATAATTGGCAGCTACAATCTCCTGCCTCATTCTTTTGAACTTCAAGGCTCTGACTGGGTCTCTGCCTTTGCCAAAATTGGGAATGGAGACTTTAGCTTTGGGATCTTTGGCCATTTCTTCAATTCTGATCAGTTCTTCCCTCAAAGCATGAGTAGTCCAGCCATTGAACTGCTTTTTGTTTGCTTTGTAAGGCTTGGTTGCCATTATCTGTTCAAGAAGAGATTCCCTTACCTCCTTTTCCAAATCTACACTGAGAGGCATGGTGGACATGGAATTGCTCAGGGTCTTAGCAAAGTCTTCAATCCTTCTGAGTTTGCTAAGCTCTGCTGAATGGATGCCCTGAGCAGTCCTGTCATCCTTCCCTTTGCATTTCTCCCTGATGATGGCATCCACCTGTTCACCCTTGTATTTTAGATAGGTATCAATGTTGAGGGGAACAGGGAAATTTGGGAGAGATGGGAAGGATCTTTCAGATGGCTGTTCAGTATTGTAGAAGGATTGTAATTCCCCCTTGAGTAGATCAAGTTCAAGGGGATACTGAACAACCAATGGTGTAATGGTTGGTGGTGGTCTATGGGTTTTGAATTTGGATGTATGTGGTGAGAATGATGTGAGTGGAATGGCTGTGATGGGAGGAGTGGATTGGGCAGTTGAAATGGTGGTTGGTGATGTGTGTATGTTTTCATCATGCACAACAAAGGTTGATTTTCTCTTCCTTGTGTACATGATTTTTGGTGAAGGTGATTTGGTAGCAGTGGTTGGATTAACATCTGTTGGCCTTTTAGAAGAACCAGCAGATGTTGGGGTTTTGGTTGGTGATGTAGGTTTGGTGGTTGTTTGTTCAGGAGTGTGTGTTGGTTTGGGTATAGTGGTTTCAGTGGTTTGGGTGGCAGTGGTTTCAGTGTTTTGGGTGGCAGTGGTTTCAGCAGCAGTGGTTTTATCAACAGAGGTTTGTAACTTAGATGGTGGTTTTCTAACATGCTTGGCAGGTCTTTTCATCCTTTTAGAGGATCCCACATCTTCAGTTTCCCTTTGTTGTTTCTTCTTGAGTTCAATCAATGACTCTGCTTTTACTTCCAAGGTGTCAGCCCTTTGTTGTTTGGACTGAGCAGCCTTTTCAGCTTCTATGTTTGCAGAGTCATCTACTGCCTTATTCTTTTCAGTGGTTTGTGGTGGTGGTGCTTGATGTTGTTGTGGTGGTGGTGCTTGATGTTGTTGTTGTGGAGCTGATTTGGTAGACTCTGGTTTCTTGGCAGACTTGGCTTGACCTTTTTGAGAAGGTGGGCAACCAAAAGGATCTAATTTTGGTAGCCTATCTCTGCCACTCTCCCCCTTTTTGGCATCATCAGCCGTGAAATCATCATCAGTTTCATCCCTGAGGATGGTGGTAGGGGCAGAGCCAGTAGTCTTCAGCAGATGGTCCTTGATGGCTTTGATGTCAGCATGAGTATCTTTGTACCTTGCATCAACCATATTTCTGATCTCAGCCATGTAGGTTTCATGTGTCTGATCAGCCAATTTTCTGTGAGCTATGATGATGGGGGAAACTGATTTCCATAACTCATTGGCTATATCAGTGGTGGATGGTTGACTCTTGGAGAGATCTGCAATTGAGCTTAGGAGAAGCTTGACATCAGATTTGATGTCTGCAACAGATGTTTCAATAACAGAAACTCTGGCCGTCAATTCTTGGTATTTTGACTCATCTCCTAAATTAATAGGATCATCTGAGTCCCTACCAGTGGTAGTTTTATCTGATTCAGGCCTAATAGGTGAATCAGATGCCCCTTTGTCTTGGTACTGGGGACTTCCAACTGTTTTTGGAGACACTATAGTGGCTTCAACAGTTGTTGCCTTCAAGGGAGTCTTAGCTATGAAATCACTGTCCTGATGTGAGACAGTGGTCTCTACATCAGTAGTGGCTGCTCCACTTGAAAACTCACCTAGAGTTTCATTGAACCCAGGTGGTGTAACCTCCTCTTCTGTTTGGGGGATAGCAGATTGAGTATTCTCAGGGCCAGTCACTTGTTGGAGTATACTCTCAGTGACAGGTGGAAGAGAGGAACTGGGATCTTCCTGAGATTTTTCAATAGCTTCAAACAGAGGTTGCATTGTTTGTGGGACATGTGATGGTGAGAGTGGAGGAGTAAGAAGAGAGTTAGCCCTGGGAGAGGGGCTTGTGAACATATGGTCAAGTGACTCAAATGCATCAGGATGTGTGTCCCCTTGGCTTACAACATGATCCTTTTGAGAGGATTCATGAGGAGGTTGGTCAGGTGGAGGTATGTCCAACTGTTGTGAGGAAGTAACAACAGTGGTTTCAGGTTGCTTTTGTTGTGCAACAGAGGTTTCTTCTGGTACCTCAACATCCAGAAGCCTCATTTGTGGTTGAGTGGTGGTTTTTGTGGATGAATGTTTCTTTTTGGAAGTGGCTGGTGTGGGTTTCACAGCACTGGATGTAGTGCCATGATCACCAGGAGCAGTGGGCTCAACAACAGAGGTTTTGACAACAGTTGTTGCCTTTGTCCTCTTTGTTTGTGTTTTAGAAACTTTTGACACTTTTGACACTTTTTCTTGGGTGCTTCCACCCAGCATTCTTGTGAAAGTTTCATCAGTTAAGCTTTTCATTTGCATAGCAGCACCCTTTTTGAAAACCTTTTCAGGTAATAATTTTTGTAAAATTACACTAAGAATTCGTGGGTAAATAAGAAAAGCATTGTTTGACCCAGACTTGACTGCTTTCACATTTGATACCAAATCCATAAACAATCCGTGGGAAAGATTGAAGTCAGAGTTTGACAACATAGCATATCCCAGATATTGCATCCTTAATGGAATTTCATTAAAGGATGTGGACTTACCAGAGACACAAAGAAGAAGAGTATGGAAGAAAAATTTCATGACTGGAGGGAAAAACTTTTTGAAAAGAGTTGATCCAGTCATCTGACCATCATACCCTCTTTCTTGGAACTCAGTGTGAAGCTCTGTTTTAGTGAAGGAATCCTTACCTGCCAGGTCATTCAGTGTGAAGGTTGTGGATATGATATCAGGGGTAATGACGATACTGGTTTCTCCAATTTTGGAAATAATGGATGTAGGTTTTTTGTCTTGTAATAGAAACTCAGCATTCAACCAAAATTCTTGGAGTGTATCCAGATAAATGGGGGCGTTGGCGGTTAGGATGGGTAAGTATTTGGAATTAAGGAAAATGTCGATGGTGGAATGAAATGGAGTGTTGTCATCTGTTTTAATCAGATAGGGGAGACAATTGTGTGTAGCTTTGGCTTGAAGATCCATTGTAATGGATTTCGAAGGTGAAAATGATTGAAGATTGATGAAGGGTTTGAGAGTGAAGAAGGCGGTTTACAGTATTTTGAATACAATGAGACAGTGTAACATCTGTTGTGGTAAAACAGGGTTTTTATAGGCTCAATGAAACCGCTGATGTGGCCAAACATCTGCTTATATGAGCAGACGTGGCAATCATCTGATGGATGTAACATCTGGTGGAGAACAGCTGTTTTGGTAAACAACTGATACAAACAGCTGATGGATCCAACCGTTGGTTTTTTTTTTTTTTTTTTTTTTAATATAGTATATATATATATATATATATGTGGACAGTTGTTTTATCTGAACAGATGTTCTGAAACAGATTTTTCAACTAACAGTTGTTTTATCTGATCAGATGTTTTGGAAACAGACTTTTCAACCAACAGTGGAAGTGAATGAAACAGTGGTTGTTTTATCTGATCAGATGTTATAAACAGATTTTTCAACCAAACAGCAATTTTAAGAAAATATTTAATTTCTGAACAATTTTATTAAAAAAAATTATTTGGTTAATCCATGTTTAACATGCCAATTCTGGAAATCAGATTTGTAAAGGTAGATGTGTCTAATGCTTTTGTTAACACATCTGCCAACTGATCCTCTGTTGGAACATGGTGTAAAGAAATCAAACCTTTTTCATAGCTGTCCCTGACAAAATGATGTCTTATGTCAATGTGCTTGGTAGTGGAATGAGAGACTGGATTCTTGATGATATTTTCAGCAGCTTGGCTATCCAACATGAGTGGAGTCCTAAGTGCAGTTATCCCAAAATCCAGTAGTTGATTTTGAAGCCACATCAGTTGGGCTGTACAGCTTGCAGCAGCAATGTATTCAGCTTCAGCTGTTGAAGTTGAAACAGCTGCCTGCTTTTTGCTTTGCCATGAAACTAAGGCATTCCCTAGAAATTGGCACCCTCCTGAAGTGGATTTTCTTGTAGTGTGACAGCCAGCAAAGTCACTATCTGAAAAACCTGAAAGCTCAATGTTTCCATTAGCAGGATACCAGATACCAAGTGTGGGAGCACCTTTGAGGTATCTGAATATCCTTTTCACAGCAATAAGGTTTGACTTTCTGGGTGAAGCCTGGGATCTGGCACAGACACAGGTAGCAAACATAATGTCTGGCCTAGATGCAGTTAGGTACAATAAAGACCCAATCATACATCTATAATGTGTTTGATCAACCAGTTCATCCTTGTCATCAACAGTGAGCAGCTTGACTGTACTCATGGGTGTGCTACATGGCTTACAATCATTCATCTCAAATCTGGTTAATAAATTCTTTACATATTTGTTTTGGTGAATGAATGTGCCATTTTGCAGTTGTTTCACTTGAAGACCAAGGAAACACTGAAGCTCACCCATGGCACTCATCTCAAACTCTGCTGTCATGAGTTTTCTGAACTCTTCACACATTTGGTTACATGTGGATCCAAAGATGATGTCATCCACATATATTTGAACAATCATTAAGTGTTTCCCTTTCCATTTAAGAAATAAAGTTTTGTCAATTTTACCTCTTGTGAAGCCAATGGATAAGAGAAATGTGGAAAGAGTTTCATACCAGGCCCTTGGTGCTTGTTTGAGTCCATACAAAGCTTTGTTGAGCTTGTAGACATAGTCAGGATGGAATGTGTCTTCAAAACCAGGTGGCTGACATACATAGACCTCCTCCTGAATTTTGCCATAAAGGAAAGCACATTTGATGTCCATCTGATACACCTTTATATTGTGGTTGACAGCAAAGGCTAAAAAGAGTCTGATGGCCTCTAGTCTAGCTACAGGAGCAAAGGTCTCATCATAATCTATTCCTTCTTCTTGTCTGAAGCCTTGAACCACAAGCCTGGCTTTATTCTTGACAACAATACCCCTTTCATCAGTTTTGTTTTTGAAGACCCACTTTGTTCCTATAGGACAAACATCCTTAGGAAGTGGTACAAGCTCCCATACTTGTTGTCTTTTGAACTGAAGGAGTTCTTCTTGCATGGCTTCTACCCAACTGTTGTCTTTCAGTGCCTCTTGGTACTTGACAGGTTGTGTGAGGGATAGGAAACCTGCAAAAAGACAGATATTTGAGGATTGGCTTCTTGTGAGCACACCCTCTCTGATGTTGCCAATGATCTGGTCTGGTGGATGAGCTCTTAAGTAAATAAGATCTCCTTGATATGGAACAATGGCATTTTGAGGTGATGGACAGAGGTTTGGTGACTCTGTTGGTGTAACATCTGTTGGTACTTCTGTAGTGCCAACAGATGTTTGAAATGGTAATGGAGGAATGGGTCCAAGTGGTGTGAAACTTGACTGACTTTTGTCAACAGATGATTGACTTTTGTCAACAGATGATAGGTCAGTGGTAGTGAGGGGTGAAGCAGAGGTTTGAGGATAGGACTGGCCAACAGTGGTTGACACAGCTGTGGCAGAGTTTTGACAATTGTTTTGAACAGTTGCTTTCTCTGATGCAGAATAGACTTTGTAGTGACTGGGAATCACAACATCTGTTCTGTAATCTTGCTATGGAGACTGTGGAATACCTGCATTGTTAGTCTTAACAGTGATATCTTCAAATTTGAATTTATCTAAATCAAATAATTCAGCAGGGTTTGCAGGGATTTTCAGAGATGAAAGTTCATTGAACTTAACATTCAAGGTTTCTTCTATTGTTTTAGTCCTTGTGTTAAACACTTTGTAGGCCTTAGCAGTAGAAGAATATCCCAGAAAATAACCACAGTCTACTTTGGCTGCAAATTTTGAAATGGAATCTTTAAGATTTAAAATGAAACATGGGCAGCCAAAGATTTTGAAGAATGAGATTAATGGTTTGATTTTGAACAAAATTTCATAAGCAGTTTTTTGATGTCTGGGGTTGATCAAAACTCTGTTTTGAACATAGCAAGCAGTGTTTACAGCTTCTGCCCAAAAGGACAGTGGCAAACCAGAATCTGCTAGCATGGTTCTTGCAGCTTCTATAAGAGTTCTATTTTTCCTCTCAACTACCCCATTTTGTTCTGGTGTTCTTGGGATGCTGAACTGCCTCACAATCCCTTTTGACACACAGAAGTCATCTAACTCCTTATTTTTAAACTCTGTTCCATTGTCACTCCTGAAGACTTTTACTGGCAAGTCATACTGCTTCTCAACCTTGGTGACAAAGTCCTTCAATATACCTGCAGTCTCATCTTTAGAGTGTAAAAAGTAAGTCCATGTAAACCTAGAAAAATCATCAACTATGACAAGACAAAATCTTTTTCTTCTTAGACTCATGATTTTAACAGGGCCAAACAAGTCCATATGCAACAGTTGTAAGCACTGACTAGTTTTGGACTCATCAATGGATTTGTAAGAGCTTTTATGTTGTTTCCCTTTTAAGCAAGAAACACAATGCTCATCACATTTAAATTCTTTTGATGGTAGACCTCTGACAAGGCTTTGTTTTGAGAGTGTGTTGATAGTATTAAGGTTGGTATGACCCAGTCTCCTATGCCACAATTCTGTCTCCTTAGTGGAGGCAGCAGAAAACAGACAGACATTTGCCATAGGATTGTCCTTTAACATATCAACAACATACACATTGCCACTTCTATGAGCAACAAGCTGTGCTTTGCTCTCAGCAATAATGGTATCAATCTTTTTCACCACTTCTGGCCCAATAATCTTACAAGTTTTCTTTGTGAAAAATGAGCCATAACCTTTGTCACTCATTTGTGAAACACTCAGAAGATTAAACTTGAGATTATCAATAAGATTGACATTTTCAAACTTGAGTTTTCCTGCCTGTACAGTCCCTGAACCCAACACCTTACCTTTAGAATCATTACCAAAGGATATATCACCCCCTCCATGAGCCAAGAAGTCCAGAAGTAGGGCTCTACATCCTGTCATGTGCCTGGAACCTCCACTATCTACATACCAAAGACTATCTAAACAAGCAGAAGCTCCCTGCACATCAGTAAATGATTAGTTTTGGTGAGTGTCCAAAGCCAAATTGGCTTTGGATGGGTCCTCAGACCTTTCAGACTCAAGTTTTGGAAGGTGATCAGTGGTTTGGACCAATTTTTGAATTAAGGTCAACAACTGCTGCTGACCATTTGCCAGTGCTTGTATGTCAGCACTTGGGGCAGCAGTTGTTTGATCACTTCCTGACAGATGATAATACCCATATGGATTTCTGTTCACTCTTGGTTTAGAGGGTCTTTTTGGCTCCTCATAAACATGTGGCAGACTGTGACATGGAGGTTGACCATAACCTCTTGGGTATTTGCTTGTGGGTGGAGCATCTGTTACTTGGACATCTCTAGAAGCAGATGTTTCAAGCCTTTTTGTAACAGATGTTTGGACAGGTGTGAAGGTCTGTTTGAGCTTTCCTTTTGGAGTACTAACCACAGGGTTTGCAAGAGTTTTTGCTTTGTATTCTTGTATTTTTACATCAAAATTTTTGAGATACAAGCACTCTTTAGTCTTATGATTCTTTTTCCCACATATTGAGCATGTGGCTTTTGAATCACATTCACTTGTTCCTTTGTTGATGTCATATGCTTTTAGAAGAAAACAGTTTTTGGTGACATGATTCTTCTTTTCACAGAAATCACAAAACAAGTTAACAGTCTTTTCTTTCTTCTTCCCCTTTTCAGACTTCTTTTCAGCAGATGTTTGAGCATCTGCTGGAGAATCTTTCAGGGGAATGACTTTTGCCAAGGGAATGACCCTTGCCTGAGGAGCTGTTTTTCCCTCAGGAGTTTTAAAATCAACAGGTTTATAATTCTCAAGAGTATCACACTCATCAGACCAAGTAGGTTTAAATTCATACTTTTCAAGTTCAGCAAAAGATGAGGAACCTTCTGGTTTTTCAAGAACAATTTTCTTACCATTTGGTTCAGTGATTTTAATCTCTTGACCCTGCAGGTTTTCAAAACCAAAGCCAAACTTCACATGACTTTTGGTTTGTTTGTTGAGTAGCATCTCAAAACCTCTACATGATTCCACCCATTTTTTACATTCAACTTGGGTGGACTCAAGCTCACTTTTACAACTTTGATATTTTGTTATCATAGTTTGGAGCTGGTCTTTGGTAATAGTTGCTTCATGTTTTAGACTGCTAATTTCAGATTCTTTTGCAGTTAAACTTGTTTTCAAATCTTTTGTGAGTTTTTCAAATTTAACTTCATCATCCAAAATTTTCTTTCTAAGGTTTTCATTCACCTCTTTAATGTTAGCAAATGCTATTACACATTTGGCAGAACACAACTCTTTAAGAATCTGAGGAGATACCTTAGCAGCAGCCATCAATGCACAATCACACTTGCACTCACATTCATCAGATGCACCCCAGGGATCTGAGAGATTCACAACCTCTTCTTCAGGTTTTTCACCTGCAACAACTTCACTAACAATATCATCAGTCACAACATCAGATTCAGTTACCACTTCCTCAGATTCAATTTCATCAACCACAGCCATGAAACAAAAATTTTCTGGTTCATTATCAGCTTTGGCAACCAGTGCAAAATTCTCATCTGTTAGCTC
Source organism: Ambrosia x helenae (assembly GCA_030844895.1). Classification (NCBI taxonomy): domain Eukaryota; kingdom Viridiplantae; phylum Streptophyta; class Magnoliopsida; order Asterales; family Asteraceae; genus Ambrosia; species Ambrosia x helenae. The sequence goes on along the minus strand of CM061226.1, from coordinate 100,102,703 downwards.
ATCAGGTAGACTACTCCAATCAACAAAGCCTTGTGTAAAGAAGCTTTGTTGACTGGTCTCTGCAGGAGCAGAGGATGCAGCAGCAGTCGTTTGTACAGGTGGTTGAGCAACAGGTGTTTGCACATAATGAATCTGAGGAACAGTGGTTTGGACATACTGGACAGGAACAGTGTTTGAGGACTGTGCAAAATGAGCAGTGTTTTGCACATTTGGTCCAGGGGTATTATAGGAATTCTGATAAGTGTTGGTCTGTGGTCTTTGATTTGGATAGGTTATCATAGGTGTACCATGTTGACCCCTACATTCCCTAGCAAAATGACCAAACCTATGACATTTATAACACTTGATCTTTGATTTATCCAACCCCACCTTAGATCTGCCAGTCAACCCTGGAAACCTTCTCCCTGTTTTCTTGTAAAAATTATTAGTTCTTACACTGAGAAGGGCCAATTGGTGCATAATGTCCATTTCTTCCAAATCATCAGGGTCAAAGTATTTCAGGTCATCATACTCAAAGGATATGTTGTCAGATGCCTGTATATCACCACCACTTGCTGTGAAAGCATAGTTTGGTGAATAAGAATCAGAGTTAAAACCTGAGTTAAAACCTGAAGTTATGTCAATGAAATGATCATAACTCTGATCCTTTGTGTTTCCAGGCACCTCATCATGACCCAAAAGTGCTGTATTCCCAAACACATAGTCATCAGACACTTTTCCAGAGTCCTGGAGCTTCTTTTTCTGGTTAAGCTCTCTTTCATAGGTCAAGAGCTTACCATGAAGCTGGGTCAGTGATAGGTCTTTAAATCCTATTGAGTTTCTCATAACAATAGCAATAGTGCCCCATTTGTCTGGTAATGATCTTAAAAACCTATGGTTCAAAGTTGAATGAGGGTAAGTAAGACCAACCAATTTTAGTTCACTAATTAAGCAGTTAAATCTCTCAAACTGTTGAGTTAATGACTCTCCTTTGACATGACTGAATGTTTCATATTGTTGGTTAAGTATTTCACGGTTGTTTTCAATAACCTCCTCTGTCCCACCAAACTGCTCTTTCAGTGCATCCCACAACTCCTTTGCACTGTTACAGTGTAACAACCCAGCATATATATCATTGGGTAGAGCCATGGCCACAATACTGAAGGCCTTAGCATCTAGCTCAATTTTCTGAAAATCCTGGTCGGAGTAGTTTTCAAGTTTCTTTGGCTCAAACACTTTGGGATCTTCAGTACTCGGCACAGTCGGAACATGTGGTCCGAAGATAACCGACTTCCAACACCCAGTGTTTTGTTGAGCTAGAACATGGCTCATCCGACGTTGCCAGATATTGTATTCAGATCTGACAAGCATCGGTGGCTTGTTGTTCGTGCCAGTGTTATGTGGATCGTGATTGATAGAAGCCATTCTCTGATTTTTAAAAAAACAAAGTCTGTTTAACAACGGTTGAATCGAAATTAAACTATTACTCTGTTTTCAATCAAACTGACAAACGATATCAATAATTGTGAGCTGATTATTAAATTGATTTGTTAAATCGAATTTAATTGACCAAGCTCTGATACCAATTGTTAGGATCTGAGTTTGTTTGTTTTGATTGTTTAACTAAATGATGATAATAATGAAATGAAAATAGAATGAAAGTGCAGCGGAATAATAAACTGTAAATCAAAACAAGAGAGTAAATGTTTTTCGATCGAATGCTTTCATTAATTCAAAGATTACAATCGTACAAGTTACTCCCCCTCAGCCTGATCACACAGTTGTTTGTCAGAGAGAATGTTTTGTGTGTGATGCAATAGAACAGTACATGCACTGTTCTATTTATAGACTGACTCAAACCACTGATGACCTAGGCTGACGTCACCTAAGACAGTGACCTCTAACAGAATAACAAACTTAAACATCTGCTATACAAACTACTGTTACATTGAAAGCACTGATAGTAAACAGCTGCTTAAAGATAAACTCTGATGGTCTTGCATCCACTGTTGGAGCCTAAGTGCTGTTGGTTCCAGCAGTGCTTTGGTCTTCAGTACTTGTATCACCTGTTGCTCTTCATCAGACCTTTGGTCAGCAGTTGTTCTTCATCAGTTGTTTCCTTAGCAGTTCTTTGTATCAGCAGTTGTTGAGTAGTTGTTTGGATAGAACAGTAGTTAGGGTCAGCAGTCTTTTGGGAGAAGCAAGTTGTAAGGACTGTTTATTCAAGGATCAAATAGATAGCATATTTTGGCTTTCCAATCATCTGTTCTTCTCCAGGTCAGCAGACCCAACATATTTTAATAAAATAAATTTCAATCATATTAATAATATTACGTCTTTATTACTATTAATAAATTACGTCTTTATTACTATTAATTAGATTTAAATTATGTCTTTTTTACTGTTAAATAGATTTAAATAATGTCTTTATTACTATTAATAAAATAAATCAATCATTCAATTGTATATTAATAAATTTTTTTAAACCATATTAATAATATTACGTCTTTATTAATAGTAATAAATTACGCCTTTATTACTGTTAATTAGATTTAAATTACGTTTTTATTACTATTAATAAAATAAATCAATCATTCAATTGTATATTAATAAAATAATTTTTTTCCTTAATTAACAGTTTACTAAAATATATAGTATACTCAAAATAATTTTCAATTAACTTAATAAATTAGTAAATAATTTAAATTGTTAAGTTAACTTTTGTCATCCATTTATTACTATTAATAGTAATAATTATTACAATTATTAAAATAAAGAATAAACGTAATATCAATATAAAAAATCATCATTTGTCATTGAACCTATGATCATTAATAACATTCAAATTATTTTAAAAATTATTAAAAAAACTCAATTAATGATAATAGAAAGATTCATGTAATAATTTTGGTAAACAAAATGTATCTAATAAATATAATTTAAATCTATTCTTTTAATAATAATAATTTAAATCTATTTAACAATTTCCTAAAATTTATAATTTATTCAAAATAATTTTCAATGATATTACTATTATAATGACTTTCATTTTAATATTGTTGACCAATAAACGTAAAAACTTTTTACGTTTTTGTTATTTTGATGGAGGTCAATTCTTTGACTTTATTTATTTTTCATGTCTTACAATACTTTTATTAGTAATTAGTAACGAAATTAATAATGAAATATCATTTTACGTTATCAGTAACAACATTAACTAAAGGCGATTCATAACATTAAAAAAACCTCATTTGTCATGAAATCCTCCATCATTGACTACATTAACTAAATATCGTTTCAGTGATACTAAGAATAAGAATATTACGCCTTTAATTTAAATATCTTTGACAGATTAACGTTATCATATTATGTTTTACAAAGAATTGTCCTTTAATAAATTGTCATGAAACGCTAACCATCATCATGATTGTAATAATTGTGCTAATTTTAAGCGTCGTTGACCAACTCACGTAAATTACCAATCCTTCCATTTTTATAATTCAATTATATAAATAGGTCCAACTTATTCGATTAGAATTATTCAAGACACAATATTCCGATTATGGAAGCATTGAAACAGGTCAAATGGATAAAAGGTTGCCCTATAAAAAACCTTCTACTTTGACATATTATTCAACCCATCCACGTTGCTATCTTTACTCCTAACGAGTTTCTCATGTGGGTTTAGTATTGATTTTTCACTATGGTTTTTAGCTTGATTTTTAGTTCATTGGTTATGAGTTAAACCGTCAAAACAGTTTAGGGTCTTCTGGATATATTTGCGTTAAATTCCTGATGATAATACAGTTACAATGGCAAATGCCTTTCTTTTCCTCACCAGAGTTTTTTTTTTTTTTTGACAAATTTTACTATTTTGTTATTCTAAATGGTTCAGGGATCCTATAAGTGGACGTAAATTCTTTTCAAAGCCACATGTTCCAAATCTTCTTGCCATATCAAACCGTGTTATAGAAGCTAAAATAATTTCAGGAGTAACATTGGAATGCGAACTTTTATCCAAAGAATTAGGCTGTACCCATCTGATAAGAATATTCCTTTCAGATTTAACAGAAGACAATTCCCTCTTACTTTATGTTTCGCAATGACAATAAATAAGAGTCAAGGACAAACCCTATTTAGGGTAGGTCTGTATTTGAAAGATCTTATTTTTACACATGGGCAGTTGTATGTCGCTGCCAAGTGACAAGAGTAGAGATGGCCTGAAGATACTAATATTGGATAAAGATGACAACTTTAATAACAAATAGCAAATGTTGTCTCTAAAATAATATTTTGAAGTTTGTTAATAAGTATGCGATCATATTTTGCATAAATCGTTTATTTTTTTTATAATTGTTTCGTTGTATGATTTGTTAAACTACATTTATTTACTTTGAATTTAATCTTCATTTGCATGCAGTTACAATAAATATATGTTTATTCATTTCATTATTTGTTTTTAAATCATGTCAAATCAAACATTTGTTGATTCATATATTTGTTATTGGGTAACATTAAACTTTTTTATGATAATTTACAATCAACCAAAATTCATACGACTTGTATTACGTAACTTTCAATAAATAAAATTGCATACTACAATCTTTATAGAAATTTTTTCATTTAACATGGACATGTACCGCGTGTACACGCGAGGCTCTAACCTAGTAATATCTATAAAAGGATCATTAACTCTAAACCATAGACACACATCACAACATAATTGATTGTCTTAAGATATCAGTAGTAGTGGATGATACAGACTCTTCGTCATCAATGTCAGCATCGTCGTCGCATAAAATACGTCAGAGGAAACCAAAGCCCCGGAATACATATATGACTGGCAGTCTTCTATAACACTGATGTTCTTAATAGGAACGTAGCAACTATTAGTTAATTGATGACGAGGGTTGGCTTCATACTGGGGACATTGGATGTGATTACATGGTGGTGGATGGTGACAAGAGGTGGTGGCTATGATCGGGTTGCATGAGAAGAAGAAGGGTAGGATGGGGGAAGAACAAGGGTGGTGGTTGGTTACATGTAGCGATGGTGGTAGTTGATGGTTAGTGTTAGGATCTGAGTTTGTTTGTTTTGATTGTTTAACTAAATGATGATAATAAATGGAATGAGAATAGAATGAAAGTGCAGCGGAATAATAAACTGTAAATCAAAACAAGAGAGTAAATGTTTTTCGATCGAATGCTTTCATTAATTCAAAGATTACAATCGTACAGGTTACTCCCCCTCAGCCTGATCACACAGTTGTTTGTCAGAGAGAATGTTTTGTGTGTGATGCAATAGAACAGTACATGCACTGTTCTATTTATAGACTGACTCAAACCACTGATGACCTAGGCTGACGTCACCTAAGACAGTGACCTCTAACAGAATAACAAACTTAAACATCTGCTATACAAACTACTGTTACATTGAAAGCACTGATAGTAAACAGCTGTTAAAGATAAACTCTGATGGTCTTGTATCCACTGCTGGAGCCTAAGTGCTGTTGCTTCCAGCAGTGCTTTGGTCTTCAGTACTTGTATCTGCTGTTGCTCTTCATCAGACCTTTGGTCAGCAGTTGTTCTTCATCAGTTGTTTCCTTAGCAGTTCTTTGTATCAGCAGTTGTTGAGCAGTTGTTTGGATAGAACAGTAGTTAGGGTCAGCAGTCTTTTGGGAGAAGTAAGTTGTAAAGACTGTTTATTCAAGGATCAAATAGATAGCATATTTTGGCTTTCCAATCATCTGTTCTTCTCCAGGTCAGCAGACCCAACAATCTCCCCCTAGAACAGATGATGCCAAAACTCAGCTTTATTTATTGATCTTTATTTCTCATCAGACTTTCTCTGATTTGACCTTTGAATTGTAATTCAAAGTTCAAGGCAAATAGGTCTTCTTCATCTCTTTCCAGATCCAGATTTAGTATTGCTTGGTGATCTTCTGCACAAAGGCTGTAAGCATCATCCATACTGATCTTCTGAACCTTTCCATCTGACCTGAGCAGTGTCAATTCATGGTTGTCTTTGTTGACCTTCCACTTTAGAATTTTTGAGTCAGTGGATTTGCTGAGATGAACCTTTATTCTTGATGAGTTGGGTGATGGTGGTCTTCCTATGAGTTCTCTGAGTTTCTCTGTTGTGGGATCAGAGAAATAATGGATTTGATTGAAGAGCCCTTCCTTGATAAATGTGTCAGCAAACTTTCTTTGGTCTTCCTCTGACATCTCCTTCTGCTTTTTGAGCTGTCTACTTGCAGCAGCTGTGAGATCAGAGGTTTCAAGTAAGCTGTCTAGGTTGAAAGTCTGTTGGGGTCTCTTCATCATTGGCTCATCATTGTAGATTGGTTTTCTTGGAAGGCTGGGATCCTTCTTTCTATTCTCTTCCAGACTTTTGTATGTTTCAACCAATCTAAGCTCTGACCATCTGGAAACAGACCTCATCTCCCCATAATTTGCAGCTACAATCTCCTGCCTCATTCTTTTGAACTTCAAGGCTCTGACTGGGTCTCTGCCTTTGCCAAAATTGGGAATGGAGACTTTAGCTTTGGGATCTTTGGCCATTTCTTCAATTCTGATCAGTTCTTCCCTCAAAGCATGAGTAGTCCAGCCATTGAACTGCTTTTTGTTTGCTTTGTAGGGCTTGGTTGCCATTATCTGTTCAAGTAGGGATTCCCTTACCTCCTTCTCCAAATCTACACTGAGAGGCATGGTGGACATGGAATTGCTCAGGGTCTTAGCAAAGTCTTCAATCCTTCTGAGTTTGCTAAGCTCTGCTGAATGGATGCCCTGAGCAGTCCTGTCATCCTTCCCTTTGCATTTCTCCCTGATGATGGCATCCACCTGTTCACCCTTGTATTTTAGATAGGTATCAATGTTGAGGGGAACAGGGAAATTTGGGAGAGATGGGAAGGATCTTTCAGATGGCTGTTCAGTATTGTAGAAGGATTGTAATTCCCCCTTGAGTAGATCAAGTTCAAGGGGATACTGAACAACCAATGGTGTAATGGTTGGTGGTGGTCTATGGGTTGTGAATTTGGATGTATGTGGTGAGAATGATGTGAGTGGAATGGCTGTGATGGGAGGAGTGGATTGGGCAGTTGAAATGGTGGTTGGTGATGTGTGTATGTTTCATCATGCACAACAAAGGTTGATTTTCTCTTCCTTGTGTACATGATTTTTGGTGAAGGTGATTTGGTAGCAGTGGTTGGATTAACATCTGTTGGCCTTTTAGAAGAACCAGCAGATGTTGGGGTTTTGGTTGGTGATGTAGGTTTGGTGGTTGTTTGTTGATGAGTGTGTGTTGGTTTGGGTATAGTGGTTTTAGTGGTTTGGGTGGCAGTGGTTTCAGTGACAGTGGTTTCAGCAGCAGTGGTTTTATCAACAGAGGTTTGTAACTTAGATGGTGGTTTTCTAACATGCTTGGCAGGTCTTTTCATCCTTTTAGAGGATCCCACATCTTCAGTTTCCCTTTGTTGTTTCTTCTTGAGTTCGATCAATGACTCTGCTTTTACTTCCAAGGTGTCAGCCCTTTGTTGTTTGGACTGAGCAGCCTTTTCAGCTTCTATGTTTGCAGAGTCATCTACTGCCTTGTTCTTTTCAGTGGTTTGTGGTGGTGGTGCTTGATGTTGTTGTTGTGGAGCTGATTTGGTAGACTCTGGTTTCTTGGCAGACTTGGCTTGACCTTTTTGAGAAGGTGGGCAACCAAAAGGATCTAATTTTGGTAGCCTATCTCTGCCACTCTCCCCCTTTTTGGCATCATCAGCCGTGAAATCATCATCAGTTTCATCCCTGAGGATGGTGGTAGGGGCAGAGCCAGTAGTCTTCAGCAGATGTTCCTTGATGGCTTTGATGTCAGCATGGGTATCTTTGTACCTTGCATCAACCATATTTCTGATCTCAGCCATGTAGGTTTCATGTGTCTGATCAGCCAATTTCCTGTGAGCTATGATGATGGGGGAAACTGATTTCCATAACTCATTGGCTATATCAGTGGTGATGGTTGACTCTTGGAGAGATCTGCAATTGAGCTTAGGAGAAGCTTGACATCAGATTTGATGTCAGCAACAGATGTTTCAATAGCAGAAACTCTGACCGTCAATTCTTGGTATTTTGACTCATCTCCTAAAATAATAGGATCATCTGAGTCTCTACCAGTGGTAGTTTTATCTGATTCAGGCCTAATAGGTGAATCAGATGCCCCTTTTTCTTGGTACTGGGGACTTCCAACTGTTTTTGGAGACACTATGGTGGCTTCAACAGTTGTTGCCTTCAAGGGAGTCTTAATTATGAAATCACTGTCCTGATGTGAGACAGTGGTCTCTACATCAGTAGTGGCTGCTCCACTTGAAAACTCACCTAGAGTTGCATTGAACCCTGGTGGTGTAACCTCCTCTTCTGTTTGGGGGATAGCAGATTGAATATTCTCAGGCTCAGTCACTTGTTGGAGTATACTCTCAGTGACAGGTGGAAGAGAGGAACTGGGATCTTCCTGAGATTTTTCAATTGCTTCAAACAGAGGTTGCATTGTTTGTGGGACATGTGATGGTGTGAGTGGTGGAGTAAGAAGAGAATTAGCCCTGGGAGAGGGCTTGTGAACATATGGTCAAGTGACTCAAATGCATCATGATGTGTGTCCCCTTGGCTTACAACATGATCCTTTTGAGAGGATTCATGAGGAGGTTGGTCAGGTGGAGGTATGTCCAACTGTTGTGAGGAAGTAACAACAGTGGTTTCAGGTTGCTTTTGTTGTGCAACAGAGGTTTCTTCTGGTACCTCAACATCCAGAAGCCTCATTTGTGGTTGAGTGGTGGTTTTTGTGGATGAATGTTTCCTTTTGGAAGTGGCTGGTGTGGGTTTCACAGCACTGGATGTAGTGCCATGATCACCAGGAGCAGTGGGCTCAACAACAGAGGTTTTGACAACAGTTGTTGCCTTTGTCCTCTTTGTTTGTGTTTTAGAAACTTTAGACACTTTTGACACTTTTTCTTGGGTGCTTCCACCCAGCATTCTTGTGAAAGTTTCATCAGTTAAGCTTTTCATTTGCATAGCAGCACCCTTTTTGAAAACTTTTTTAGGTAATAATTTTTGTAAAATTACACTAAGAATTCGTGGGTATATAAGAAAAGCATTGTTTGACCCAGACTTGACTGCTTTCACATTTGATACCAAGTCCATGAACAATCCCTGGGAAAGATTGAAGTCAGAGTTTGACAACATAGCATATCCCAGATATTGCATCCTTAATGGAATTTCATTAAAGGATGTGGACTTAGCAGAGACACAAAGAAGAAGAGTATGGAAGAAAAATTTCATGACTGGAGGGAAAAACTTTTTGAAAAGAGTTGATCCAGTCATCTGACCATCATACCCTCTTTCTTGGAACTCAGTGTGAAGCTCTGTTTTAGTGAAGGAATCCTTACCTGCCAGGTCATTCAGTGAGAAGGTTGTGGATATGATATCAGGGGTAATAACGATACTGGTTTCTCCAATTTTGGAAATAATGGATGTAGGCTTTTTATCTTGTAAAAGAAACTCGGCATTCAACCAAAATTCTTGGAGTGTATCCAGATAGATGGGGGCGTTGGCGGTTAGGATGGGTAAGTATTTGGATTTAAGGAAAATGTCGATGGTGGAATGAAATGGAGTGTTGTCATCTGTTTTAATCAGATAGGGGAGACAATTGTGTGTAGCTTTGGCTTGAAGATCCATTGTAATGGATTTCGAAGGTGAAAATGATTGAAGATTGATGAAGGGTTTGAGAGTGAAGAAGGCGGTTTACAGTATTTTGAATACAATGAGACAGTGTAACATCTGTTGTGGTAAAACAGGGTTTTTATAGGCTCAATGAAACCGCTGATGTGGCCAAACATCTGCTTGTATGAGCAGACGTGGCAATCATCTGATGGATGTAACATCTGGTGGAGAACAGCTGTTTTGTTAAACAACTGATACAAACAGCTGATGGATCCAACCGTTTTTTTTTTTTTTTTTTATGGTATATATATATATATATATATATGGACAGTTGTTTTATCTGAACAGATGTTCTGAAACAGATTTTTCAACTAAACAGTTGTTTTATCTGATCAGATGTTTGGAAACAGACTTTTCAACCAACAGTGGAAATGAATGAAACAGTGGTTTTTTTATCTGATCAGATGTTTAGAAACAGTGGTTTGATTTCTGAACAATTTTATTATTTAAAAAAAATTTATTTGGTTAATCCATGTTTAACATGCCAATTCTGGAAATCAGATTTGTAAAGGTAGATGTGTCTAAAGCTTTTGTTAACACATCTGCCAACTGATCCTCTGTTGGAACATGGTGTAAAGAAATCAAACCTTTTTCATAGCTGTCCCTGACAAAATGATGTCTTATGTCAATGTGCTTGGTAGTGGAATGAGAGACTGGATTCTTGATGATATTTTCAGCAGCTTGGCTATCCAACATGAGTGGAGTCCTAAGTGCAGTTATCCCAAAATCCAGTAGTTGATTTTGAAGCCACATCAGTTGGGCTGTACAGCTTGCAGCAGCAATGTATTCAGCTTCAGCTGTTGAAGTTGAAACAGCTGCCTGCTTTTTGCTTTGCCAGGAAACTAAGGCATTCCCTAGAAATTGGCACCCTCCTGAAGTGGATTTTCTTGTGGTGTGACAGCCAGCAAAATCACTATCTGAAAAACCTGAAAGCTCAATGTTTCCATTAGCAGGATACCAGATACCAAGTGTGGGAGCACCTTTGAGATATCTGAATATCCTTTTCACAGCAATAAGGTTTGACTTTCTGGGTGAAGCCTGGGATCTGGCACAGACACAGGTAGCAAACATAATGTCTGGCCTAGATGCAGTTAGGTACAATAAAGACCCAATCATACATCTATAATGTGTTTGATCAACCAGTTCATCCTTGTCATCACAGTGAGCAGCTTGACTGTACTCATGGGTGTGCTACATGGCTTACAATCATTCATCTCAAATCTGGTTAATAAATTTTTTACATATTTGTTTTGGTGAATGAATGTGCCATTTTGCAGTTGTTTCACTTGAAGACCAAGGAAACACTGAAGCTCACCCATGGCACTCATCTCAAACTCTGCTGTCATGAGTTTTCTGAACTCTTCACACATTTGGTTACATGTGGATCCAAAGATGATGTCATCCACATATATTTGAACAATCATTAAGTGTTTCCCTTTCCATTTAAGAAATAAAGTTTTGTCAATTTTACCTCTTGTGAAGCCAATGGATAAGAGAAATGTGGAGAGAGTTTCATACCAGGCCCTTGGTGCTTGTTTGAGTCCATACAAAGCTTTGTTAAGCTTGTAGACATAGTCAGGATGGAATGTGTCTTCAAAACCAGGTGGCTGACATACATAGACCTCCTCCTGAATTTTGCCATAAAGGAAAGCACATTTGATGTCCATCTGATACACCTTTATATTGTGGTTAACAGCAAAGGCTAAAAAGAGTCTGATGGCCTCTAGTCTAGCTACAGGAGCAAAGGTCTCATCATAATCTATTCCTTCTTCTTGTCTGAAGCCTTGAACCACAAGCCTGGCTTTATTCTTGACAACAATACCCCTTTCATCAGTCTTGTTTTTGAAGACCCACTTTGTTCCTATAGGACAAACATCCTTAGGAAGTGGTACAAGCTCCCATACTTGTTGTCTTTTGAACTGAAGGAGTTCTTCTTGCATGGCTTCTACCCAACTGTTGTCTTTCAGTGCCTCTTGGTACTTGACAGGTTGTGTGAGGGATAAGAAACCTGCAAAAAGACAGATATTTGAGGATTGGCTTCTTGTGAGCACTCCCTCTCTGATGTTGCCAATGATCTGGTCTGGTGGATGAGCTCTTAGGTAAATAAGATCTCCTTGATATGGAACAATGGCATTTTGGGGTGATGGACAGAGGTTTGGTGACTCTGTTGGTGTAACATCTGTTGGTATTTTCTGTAGAGCCAACAGATGTTTGGAATGGTAATGGAGGTAATGGGTCCAAGTGGTGTGAAACTTGACTGACTTTTGTCAACAGATGATTGACTTTTGTCAACAGATGATAGGTCAGTGGTAGTGAGGGGTGAACAGAGGTTTGAGGATAGGACTGGCCAACAGTGGTTGACACAGCTGTGGCAGAGTTTTGACAATTGTTTTGAACAGCTGCATTCTCTGATGCAGAATAGACTTTGTAGTGACTGGGAATCACAACATCTGTTCTGTAATCTTGCTGTGGAGACTGTGAAATACCTGCATTGTTAGTCTTAACAGTGATATCTTCAAATTTGAATTTATCTAAATCAAATAATTCAGCAGGGTTTGCAGGGATTTTCAGAGATGAAAGTTCATTGAACTTAACATTCAAGGTTTCTTCTATTGTCTTAGTCCTTGTGTTAAACACTTTGTAGGCCTTAGCAGTAGAAGAATATCCCAGAAAATAACCACAGTCTACTTTGGCTGCAAATTTTGAAATGGAATCTTTAAGATTTAAAATGAAACATGGGCAGCCAAAGATTTTGAAGAATGAGATTAATGGTTTGATTTTGAACAAAATTTCATAAGCAGTTTTTTGATGTCTGGGGTTGATCAAAACTCTGTTTTGAACATAGCAAGCAGTGTTTACAGCTTCTGCCCAAAAGGACAGTGGCAAACCAGAATCTGCTAGCATGGTTCTTGCAGCTTCTATAAGAGTTCTATTTTTCCTTTCAACTACCCCATTTTGTTCTGGTGTTCTTGGGATGCTGAACTGCCTCACAATCCCTTTTGACACACAGAAGTCATCTAACTCCTTATTTTTAAAATCTGTTCCATTGTCACTCCTGAAGACTTTTACTGGCAAGTCATACTGCTTTTCAACCTTGGTGACAAAGTCCTTCAATATACCTGCAGTCTCATCTTTAGAATGTAAAAAGTAAGTCCATGTAAACCTAGAAAAATCATCAACTATGACAAGACAAAATCTTTTTCTTCTTAGACTCATGATTTTAACAGGGCCAAACAAGTCCATATGCAACAGTTGTAAGCACTGACTAGTTTTGGACTCATCAATGGATTTGTAAGAGCTTTTATGTTGTTTCCCTTTTAAGCAAGAAACACAATGCTCATCACATTTAAATTCTTTTGATGGAAGACCTCTGACAAGGCTTTGTTTTGAGAGTGTGTTGATAGTGTTAAGGTTGGTATGACCCAGTCTCCTATGCCACAATTCTGTCTCCTTAGTGGAGGCAGCAGAAAACAGACAGACATTTGCCAAAGGATTCTCCTTTAACATATCAACAACATACACATTGCCACTTCTATGAGCAACAAGCTGTGCTTTGCTCTCAGCAATAATGGTATCAATCTTTTTCACCACTTCTGGCCCAATAATCTTACAAGTTTTCTTTGTGAAAAATGAGCCATAACCTTTGTCACTCATTTGTGAAACACTCAGAAGATTAAACTTGAGATTATCAATAAGATTGACATTTTCAAACTTGAGTTTTCCTGCCTGTACAGTCCCTGAACCCAACACCTTACCTTTAGAATCATTACCAAAGGATATATCACCCCCTCCATGAGCCAAGAAGTCCAGAAGTAGGGCTCTACATCCTGTCATGTGTCTGGAACCTCCACTATCTACATACCAAAGACTATCTAAACAAGCAGAAGCTCCCTGCACATCAGTAAATGATTAGTTTTGGTGAGTGTCCAAAGCCAAATTGGCTTTGGATGGATCCTCAGACCTTTCAGACTCAAGTTTTGGAAGGTGATCAGTGGTTTGGACCAATTTTTGAATTAAGGTCAACAACTGCTGCTGACCATTTGCCAGTGCTTGTATGTCAGCACTTGGGGCAACAGTTGTTTGATCACTCCCTGACAGATGATAATACCCATATGGATTTCTGTTCACTCTTGGTTTAGAGGGTCTTTTTGGCTCCTCATAAACATGTGGCAGACTGTGACATGGAGGTTGACCATAACCTCTTGGTATTTGCTAGTGGGTGGAGCATCTGTTACTTGGACATCTCTAGAAGCAATGTTTTCAAGCCCTTTTGTAACAGATGTTTGGACAGGTGTGAAGGTCTGTTTGGGCTTTCCTTTTGGAGTACTAACCACAGGGTTTGCAAGAGTTTTTGCTTTGTATTCTTGTATTTTTTACATCAAAATTTTAAGATACAAGCACTCTTTAGTCTATGATTCTTTTTCCCACATATTGAGCATGTGGCTTTTGAATCACATTCACTTGTTCCTTTGTTGATATCATATGCTTTTAGAAGAAAACAGTTTTTGGTGACATGATTCTTCTTTTCACAGAAATCACAAAACAAGTTAACAGTCTTTTCTTTCTTCTTCCCCTTTTCAGGCTTCTTTTCAGCAGATGTTTGAGCATCTGCTGGAGAATCTTTCAGGGGAATGACTTTTGCCAAGGGAATGACCCTTGCCTGAGGAGCTGTTTTTCCCTCAGGAGTCTTAAAATCAACAGGTTTATAATTCTCAAGAGTATCACACTCATCAGACCAAGTAGGTTTAAATTCATACTTTTCAAGTTCAGCAAAAGATGAGGAACCTTCTGGTTTTTCAAGAACAATTTTCTTACCATTTGGTTCAGTGATTTTAATCTCTTGACCCTGCAGGTTTGTTGGTACTATCTCAACAGACTTTTGATCCTTTGTGTCAGTGTTTTCAAAAGCTGGAGCAGTGGTTGCAAAACCAAAGCCAAACTTCACATGACTTTTGGTTTGTTTGTTGAGTAGCATCTCAAAACCTCTACATGATTCCACCCATTTTTTTACATTCAACTTGGGTGGACTCAAGCTCACTTTTACAACTTTGATATTTTGTTATCATAGTTTGGAGCTGGTCTTTGGTAATAGTTGCTTCATGTTTTAGACTGCTAATTTCAGATTCTTTTGCAGTTAAACTTGTTTTCAAATCTTTTGTGAGTTTTTCAAATTTAACTTCATCATCCAAAATTTTCTTTCTAAGGTTTTCATTCACCTCTTTAATGTTAGCAAAAGCTACCACACATTTGTCAGAACACAACTCTTTAAGAATTTGAGGAATACCTTAGCAGCAGCCATCAATGCACAATCACACTTGCACTCACATTCATCAGATGCACTCCAGGATCTGAGAGATTCACAACCTCTTCTTCAGGTTTCTCACCTGCAACAACTTCACTAACAATATCATCAGTCACAACATCAGATTCATTTACCACTTCCTCAGATTCAATCTCATCAACCATAGCCATGAAACAAAAGTTTTCTGGTTCATTTTCAGCTTTGGCAACCAGTGCAAAATTCTCATCTGTTAGCTCATCAGGTAGACTGCTCCAATCAACAAAGCCTTGTGTAAAGAAGCTCTGTTGACTGGTCTCTGCAGGAGCAGAGGATGGAGCAGCAGTCGTTTGAACAGGTGGTGGAACAACAGGTGTTTGCACATAATGGATCTGAGGAACAGTGGTTTGGACATACTGGACAGGAATAGTGTTTGAGAACTGTGCAAAATGAGCAGTGTTTTGCACATTTGGTCCAGGGGTATTATAGGAATTCTGATAAGTGTTGGTCTGTGGTCTTTGATTTGGATAGGTTATCATAGGTGTACCATGTTGACCCCTACATTCCCTAGCAAAATGACCAAACCTATGACATTTATAACACTTAATCTTTGATTTATCCAACCCCACCTTAGATCTGCCAGTCAACCCTGGAAACCTTCTCCCTGTTTTCTTGTAAAAATTATTAGTTCTTACACTGAGAAGGGCCAATTGGTGCATAATGTCCATTTCTTCCAAATCATCAGGGTCAAAGTATTTCAGGTCATCATACTCAAAGGATATGTTATCAGATGCCTGTATATCACCACCACTTGCTGTGAAAGCATAGTTAGGTGAATAAGAATCAGAGTTAAAACCTGAGTTAAAACCTGAAGTTATGTCAATAAAATGATCATAACTCTGATCCTTTGTGTTTCCAGGCACCTCATCATGACCCAAAAGTGCTGTATTCCCAAACACATAGTCATCAGACACTTTTCCAGAGTCCTGGAGCTTCTTTTTCTGGTTAAGCTCTCTTTCATAGGTCAAGAGCTTACCATGAAGCTGGGTCAGTGATAGGTCTTTAAATCCTATTGAGTTTCTCATAACAATTGCAATAGTGTCCCATTTGTCTGGTAGTGATCTTAAAAACCTATGGTTCAAAGTTGAATGAGGGTAAGTAAGACCAACCAATTTTAGTTCACTAATTAAGCAGTTAAATCTCTCAAACTGTTGAGTTAATGACTCTCCTTTGACATGACTGAATGTTTCATATTGTTGGTTAAGTATTTCACGGTTGTTTTCAATAACCTCTTCTGTCCCACCAAACTGCTCTTTCAGTGCATCCCACAACTCCTTTGCACTGTTACAGTGTAACAACCCAGCATATATATCATTGGGTAGAGCCATGGCCACAATACTGAAGGCCTTAGCATCTAGCTCAATTTTCTGAAAATCCTGGTCGGAGTAGTTTTCAAGTTTCTTTGGCTCAAACACTTTGGGATCTTCAGTACTCGGCACAGTCGGAACATGTGGTCCGAAGATAACCGACTTCCAACACCCAGTGTTTTGTTGAGCTAGAACATGGCTCATCCGACGTTGCCAGATATTGTATTCAGATCTGACAAGCATCGGTGGCTTGTTGTTCGTGCCAGTGTTATGTGGATCGTGATTGATAGAAGCCATTCTCTGATTTTTCAAAAAAAACAAAGTCTGTTTAACAACGGTTGAATCGAAATTAAACTATTACTCTGTTTTCAATCAAACTGACAAACGATATCAATTTTTGTGAGCTGATTATTAAATTGATTTGTTAGATCGAATTTAATTGACCAAGCTCTGATACCAATTGTTAGGATCTGAGTTTGTTTGTTTTGATTGTTTAATTAAATGATGATAATAAATGGAATGAGAATAGAATGAAAGTGCAGCGGAATAATAAACTGTAAATCAAAACAAGAGAGTAAATGTTTTTCGATCGAATGCTTTCATTAATTCAAAGATTACAATCGTACAGGTTACTCCCCCTCAGCCTGATCACACAGTTGTTTGTCAGAGAGAATGTTTTGTGTGTGATGCAATAGAACAGTACATGCACTGTTCTATTTATAGACTGACTCAAACCACTGATGACCTAGGCTGACGTCACCTAAGACAGTGACCTCTAACAGAATAACAAACTTAAACATCTGCTATACAAACTACTGTTACATTGAAAGCACTGATAGTAAACAGCTGTTAAAGATAAACTCTGATGGTCTTGTATCCACTGCTGGAGCCTAAGTGCTGTTGCCTCCAGCAGTGCTTTGGTCTTCAGTACTTGTATCTGCTGTTGCTCTTCATCAGACCTTTGGTCAGCAGTTGTTCTTCATCAGTTGTTTCCTTAGCAGTTCTTTGTATCAGCAGTTGTTGAGCAGTTGTTTGGATAGAACAGTAGTTAGGGTCAGCAGTCTTTTGGGAGAAGTAAGTTGTAAAGACTGTTTATTCAAGGATCAAATAGATAGCATATTTTGGCTTTCCAATCATCTGTTCTTCTCCAGGTCAGCAGACCCAACAGTTAGAGAAGAGGTGGAGGTTGGGGTTGGGGTGGGGCCACATGGATTTAATGCTAGATGTAGTTTAGTCATTTTATATTGATATAATTGAAATTTTTTTGCGACGTTAGCTGATAAGAACCAACATTGTAACAAAATTCACTATTGAGACCATCTAAGTTATAAGTTTACAACTTTAAGGATCAATTTAAAGCTGATAAGTGAATCAATTTAATATTTTTATTATAATATAAATTTACTTAATGTTTTTAACCGTAAGTAAATATAAAATTATTTAATGTTATTTTTATTTTTTGAACGGCCAATTGGAATCACTCACGGATCAATGCAGTATCATCGTGCCACTAGTGTTAACACGTGATCGTATTCTACCACGAAGTCACCAATTCATTAGGAAACTCATAATTATACGAAAACCTCTTTGTAAAATTCAAACCCAGAACCTTATAGTCCGTAAATATTATCTCACTACTAAGATGTACGGGCTTAATGACTTTGGCTAATGTTATTCTTTCAAAAAGAAATTCAGTCAAGTAGCCAAATAGCAAAGAAAATAACCTAGAACTAAGTGCCTTACCTGTCATCTTCAATTTCTGTTCTTCCCATGCCCATTTCTGATCATTTACGTCGTCCAATACTTCCCATGCAAATCTACTAAAGTACCAAGACATTGTGTGTTTGATTAATACATTATTTTGTGAAAACTATAAAAGAAATATTTTTTCAAAAGTATAATTTAAAATATTTCTTATTTGGCATAGCGCAAAAAATTGTAATTGTATGATTCTGTCACTCATACTAGTAAATACTATTCATTTGTTTTGAGTTTAATAACATCTAGAAACTGATTTTAGTTGGGAAAATCACCATATTGACTTTTGGGGTCTTATTAAAATAGCCATCTTCCGTCTTTTTGAGAGACGACTCACAAATTTCAAAACACCTCAGGCGTTGTCAAGAGGTTTCCCGTGAGACGTCATCGGAAACGGAGTACGGCAGTGGAGACATCACAGAGACGCATGAGATGGAGATGGCTGCCCGAGACCGGAGACGTCACCAAGAAGGTACCCAGTGGCGAAGCTTGACCCGAAGGTTCGGGGGGTCGGAAGTCACCGGGGTTCGGAAGTCACTGGTTTCGGGGGGTCGAAAACCAGTTTCGGGGGGTCGAAACCCTATATTTTCAAATTTTCTATACGGATATTATATAATCGGAACTTCTGCGCAAAAATTCGGGGGGGTCGGCCGCCCCTCCCCGCCCCTACAAACCTCCGCCACTGAAGGTACCCGAGACGTCTCTTCTTCTTTCTCTCCCCTCCTCCGTTTCTGATGACGTCTGTTGAAAACGAACCACCACAGAAGTCTCTAACACCACCATCATTTGTTTGAACATGAGCTGAAGAAGAAATAATATAGTTCTCGTCGGTTTTAAAAGTCGAGACGTCACCGGAACTATTGCTGACGGTAACCTTATAGACATCTCCGTACATGGTGAATGGTTTCTTATAGAAGTCTCCAAACAACATGTTACTGCATCGAAAGTGAATAAGGCGTTGGGTCTCCGATCTATCTCTTCTAGAGGTTTTAGTCCTGGGTCTGTGGTGGTGGATCTGGTGGGAAGGTGGTTAATAATAATAATAATAATAATAATAATAATAATAATAATAATAATAATAATAATAATAATAATAATAATAATAATAATAATGTGGTGACGGTTGGAGAGTTGATGAGGGTACATATGAAGAATAGAAAGAAAGTTGATGAGGTTTGAGAATAGAAATGAAGGTTGATGAAGTCTAAGAATATAAAGAGAAAGAAAAAAAAGGAGAGAGAGAAATGCCTGGACACGTGTTGCATAATAATTGGTCCATCGCCGAAGCCACTCGAGAGACGCCTGAGATGCTTCGAAACTTGTTAACCGTCTCTCCCATAAAATGAGAAGTGACTAGTTTGATAATTCCGTTCAAAAAAAACTAGTTTGATAATTCCCTTTGATCAATAGTCATTTTCATGATTTTCCCTTTTTATTTTTTCTTGATAGTTGATGCATCCGATACACACAATTATATTTACTAATGAGTTTTCTTTCAAGACAAAACTAAAACTTTTAGAGTGTTACGATTAGTAATTTTGAGATGGTGTTCATCATGTATAGCTGTCATTGGTAATACACTAGTTTATTTAACAGTATATATACACTATTTATTTACTTATGGTTTGTATTCTTTATCTAAATAATAGCACTTATATTTAGTAAATTTGTATGGCATTATTATTTATCATTGTAATTATCGGTATCTATATATAGTGGAACCAAATTGTATTATATATAGGAATGATTAATGGAGAGAGGGCAAAGACCCTAAACTTTCATGGTATCACAGACCAAGTTCCTCATCCTCCCCAAATCCTAAATCGGCACCTTCTTCTTCTCGCCAAGTTTCTTCCTCCCAATATTCTTTTTTGTCGCTGCCTTTCTTCCACTTCTACAATGGCCGACCAAATCACCAACCCACAAACACCCATCACTTTACACTTCAAAATCCATCCCACCACAACCGTCTCCAGCATCAAAAACTACATCCCTATCCTTCTCGATATCAACTCTGCCCAATATAGTTCTTGGCAACACTCTTCACCATACATTGCAAGGCCTTCCTAGTTCATAATCACCTCTCTCCCAAACCCGAAACTCAATCCTCTTCTGAAGCAGAAGAATGGGATCGCCTGGATGCCATCGTCTTACAATGGCTTTATACCACTATCTCTAATGACCTCCTACACACCATTATTAACAAAACCTCAAACGCCCATAAAGCTTGGGTTGCTATTGAAGATCTTTTTCAGGATAACAAAGCCGCCCGTGCCATTCATTTAATGCAAAAGTTCTCCAACACGCGTCTAGACGGGTTCCCAAACGTCTCCGCGTATTGTCAAGAACTCAAAACCCTCGCGACCAACTCGCCAATGTTGATGCACCCGTTGACAATGATTGACTCATCCTGCAGTTACTAGCCGGTCTTAACGAACAATATGAGTCCATCCGAACCATCTTACAAAACACCAAACCCTTACCCAATTTTTACACTGCCATATCACAAATCATGCAAGTTGAGTCGCACAAGGCTGAATTGGCCCTTCACGTGTCCAAAACTGCTTCTTCCGCCCTCCCGGCCACCATAAACAACCGCACTGCACCACCCGATCAACCCCCCCACAGCCCGATGACCGGAACGGTTTTGGTCGTGGTCGCGGACGCCCAGGCCGACGTGGAAGGGGCCGCTCCGAATATGGTCGTGGCCGGTTTCAGCAGTCACCATGGTCTGCTCCTCAATACCCTTCGTGGAGTTCCTCCTGGCCCACGCAACAAAATCCAATACCCTCACCCTGGCCCAACTACAATATGCCATGGCCCAACAACACTTACTCCCTCTACAACACTTGGCCCATACCACCATGTCCATACCCTAACACATTGTAACACCCCAACCGATGGCGGAAACATCGTGTAACATTTCACATTTAAACTTGTACGTTACACCATCGAAATTAATAAAACGTCAAGTTTCGTTATTCTAGTCGCGTATTGGAACCCTAATACTATATATATATATTATATATGTGCTAATATGTAATAAATATCAAAAAAAAAAATAATATGTCTTGGCCGGGACTCGAACCCGCGCCCAAGACCGGGTCAACCACACAACCATCTAAACCAACTGGGCTGGCAATCAACACTGATTAAACCCCGGCACAAAATAAATTTATACGCGTTTTTAAAACCTGCAAATTGACTTAGGAAAGTCAACTGCTTGGACGCGTCTGTTAATCAATCAGAATCAATTCATGATTGATCTAATTTTGGTATCCATACTCGATTATCGGCCTCTTATGACTATGCTACACGTCAATTACAGACCAATTGTCCATCAAATTAATAATTATACGCGTATGACTTCAATGCTTGGTCAAACATGCCAATTTGATCATTGAGACACCCACACTATAAATTGATCGTCCCCAAGGCATAACAACTCGCTCATAATCTTCTCTCAAACCTCAATATTCTTCATATCAATCTGTGCATCTTCATACGATCATCAGTTGACTTTTATCTTTGACCCGACAATCGTACACGAATCGTCACTGTAAGTTTGATGTTTTATGTGGGTTTTGATCACCGGCGTTCACACATCAAAAGCCCTAACAACAATTGGGCCAATGATGTGTGAATCGTGTTATTACAGATGTTAGGGTTCGTTCATACGAATTGGGGATAAACTGAAATTGCCACTGTGTATTTATTTATTCTTAAACGGGTTTCATCACAACCACTGGCCTAGGCCAAGTGGTTGTGACTAAGGCTTGCAACCTCAGCCACCCGGGTTCGAGTCCCGGCTCTGGCTTTCCTTTCTGTGACACCCCGCATTTTCAGGTTAATACTTTCACTGAATTCTAGTTAACTTACATGATATATTTTAGTTAACTTACGTTGTGCATGGGTAGATACTTAACTAGGGTTAGTTAAGTAGGCCTAACACATGTTAGAGGTTATTAACGTATGTGTTAAATAGGATAAGTATTGTTTAACACACACATGAGTCCTGTATCCTGAACGTTGGTGAAACGATAAAACTAATAATTGTCGAATAACTTGATTTATATTATTTGCAATTATGTGCTTACGTGAATTTATTTGTGAACTTGTGTGACGTTACATGTTATTATGTGAAAACACGATACCGAGCTCATAACCGACACTTGACAGACTGAGAATCGTATATAGGTTATAAAATATTTGGTTAAATATTTTATAGATTCATTAAATTTCATATATAAACTATTACGCAAAATTAATTAGAATTAAACGAATCTAATTTTTGCACGCGAGTATACGAGACCGGGTCCATAACCGACTATGATTAGACCGAAGTTATAAACTAGCTATAAAATATTTGGGTTAAATATTTTATAGGTTATTATTATTATTATTATTATTATTATTATTATATATTATTAATATTGAAAAAAAAATAGATATACATAGATATATGTTGAAATGGCGTGAAGCCTAAACCAACAAAACAATTATGTCAGCCAAATAATATTCTGACTCAATATCTCTAAACATGTCAGTTCAATTATTATTAACGAATACGACAAAAAGAAGAATATATACAATAATAATAATACTAAGGATATAGGTGAAGGCAGGTGCATGTGGGGACAAGACCATACAGCCTTGGGCTGTACACGCGTTGTGAGACTTCCGCAGCTGGGCTGCATTCTTGGCACGGCCCAACAGGGTATTTTAAAAGCCCATATCGTGGGAAACCGACTTAAACTATTATAAATCAATTTTTAACCTCACTTTTCATAATCACACAACCCTAATCTGCCTCTAAACACCCCATTACGAAAATATATACCCTCAACACCTGCTAAGGCTCAAGAACATCATTCGGGAGGCTTGGAAGGTGTTCGGTTCGTGATTGTGAAGTGCTTTGGGTATAATATCTAATCCTTTATGTTTTAATCTATTTAATTATGTTTTAAAAACACCAAAACTTGTTTGTCCAGATCTGATGTGAACTAATAAATATTAAAACATGATTTTTAAAGGTTTAACATGGATAAACAATGTGTAATTGTGTTATTATGTGATATATGTTATGTTATTGCATGGTTTCGATTTATGAACATGTAGGGTTTAGAGATAATGATATTTACGATAAAAACTTTCGTGTTGGGACTGTTATTTTGTTTGATTATGATGTGCTACATGTTTATGGTAATATTTAGGCGATATTATGGTTATAGGATGCGTTAATAAAAAGATTTTAACGTGTTTAAAATCTGGACAGAATGTTAAAGTCGACTTGTAGTGTCTGTAACGTGGCATCAAAGTGTTTGTTTTGATGATTCCTTTGCATGTTTGTATTATACCTGGTCTTAGCTTTTCATAATGGGTAAAATCAAGTGATTTGGACGTCGGTTGAGTCGTTTTTGAAATTTTCTTTGAAAATAGGTCATATCAGATTTTCGGATTTATAAATTGGGCTAACTTTAGATGGTCATAACTGGAGATTTACAAGGAGTTAGATTATGAAATTTTTACAGTAGGTCAATACTGGAAAAATAGAGCTTTTCCAAGTGGATTCATCTCGTTTGGATGAATACACAATTTTTAAGAATTTTCCTACTAAACTGACCTGTTGAGGAAATTTTCTGGACACTGCTGTGTTGTACGAATTTTTATAATTTTTGTGTTTGGAATTAAGACAAAACAAAAATAGGTATTGTCGAGTGAATCTCAAATAAAATTCAGTAAAAATGTGGGACTCTAATTCATTCGTTAAGTATTTTAAATAAATTGTTTTTCACAGCGAACAATCTGTCCTAAAAACACAGATTGTGTACGGGGTCTTTAAGTGGCTATTTGGAGTTCTATGTGGTGTGTAATTGACATGTACTTGTGTGGAAACTTGTATGAGATGTGTTTGATGCGTTAAACTTATAATAGTCACCACGATCACCAACGGGATACGTAGGACATACTTGTGCATGTAGAGTCACTAGGTGTCACTACACGATTTTGAAACTTTTAAGAATCGAATAAACGTGCTATGTGGTATATTGGTTATGCAAGTGTACTCACATAGTGACACGTATAATAGGGAGTCGGTAGCGAGTCTCTATTACGTGGAAGTTTGGATATTCTTGCTTGCAACCTAAGGTGAGTTTCACTACTTTTTCTCAAAGCATGCGTCTCGGGTTGAGACTACATTGGTAACGTTTTCTAGTCTGTCTTGAGACAACTTTCTTTTACACATCCCGGGTTTTGGGGTGCATGGTTCACGAGGTGAATCTATTTTTACTAATTCATATTTATGTCCTTGATGAACTAAACCAAACACATCTTTTAAGTCCTTCAAAATACCGAATCAATTGCCGGTTGGGCAAACGGGTTAATTAGTTGATAGCGCTATTAGGTCTAACAAACCTCACATCGTGCTGGGAGCACGGATGTGAACTATTAGCTTCAAACATAATGTCATTGTCGATGGACAATGATGCAAGGCATCCTTATCCCGGTTATGGGAACTTGTTCATTAGTAGTTCGGTATTCGCCGGTTTTAGTTATCATGAGTGGGCTAGCTACCCCTGACATTTGAATTAGCTATTGTTTACAGGGTCTGAGAGACCAACGTTGTACACTTGACTTTTGGGGTTTTGAGAACCTACACTTTTATTTACATCGCTTACTTATATTGTGAACTCACCGACTTTATGTTGACACATTTTAGCATGCTTTGCAGGTCCTTAGGTACGGAGCACGTTTTAGGGCATGCATCATTTGTGTCTTGGGTTATGAATATTTATTATTTCGTACTTTTAAACTTTGGTTTTGGGCGCGTTGTCTTGCGCAGACTTTTGCAATTGTTTTACTTTGTTTACGCTTCCGCATTACTTTAAATTGCTTGGTTAAACTTTGAAACTTTTTCTTAAAAACGAACTAAATGGTTTGGGCATTTAGAGTCGTTCATGATACTTATGGCTACGGGTCCTGGTTTGTCATGCGCCTCGCGGTAAAACTCCGCAGTGGAAATTTGAGGGTGTGACACTTTCTTTTCTTTTTTCATTTTTAAACAACAAATCCAATTATATATATATATATTACATTTAAAACTTATAAATTCATTTTTAAATAATAAAACCTTTTTATAAATTCTAAAAAAATTATATTTAATAAATCTGAGTTAAAAGTTTTATTTACAATTTTTATTTTCCTAAAATTCATTTATTTAATATTTATCATAATTAAATCAATTTTATACTATTATATTTATAAAAATCCATTAAAATATCAAAACAATTTTATTAAATTCTACAAAAATTATCCCATGTTTATACAATGTTAAACTTTACTGAAATAATTTTTAATTCAGAAAAATCATTTATCTTATATTTTTAATCAATTTTTGTTAGATTTAATCATAATTAAATCATAATAAATTCAATTTTCATTTTTTTGCACCAAAATTTTATACAATTTATTTTTAAATATTTAGAACAGAAGTATGATTTTTAAAATAATAAATCTTTAATTTTAGTATTTTTGAATATTAAAGTTAAATTTTGCCAATTTGTAATAAATAGATTTAAAAATCTATTTTAAAGGAAATAATTTTATAAAAATTATTTTTATACTTCAAACACATTATTGTGAACATTCTAAATTCAAATGTTATAAAAATACTTTCTTTTATTTAATTATCATATTTCCCTGTATTTAATTAACATTTTATTTTAAATTCAACAATTGGTTATTCCCAAATCGAAACCCTAGCATATACTTATAAACTAGTTAGACTTAGACTTATTTGTTGCCTTATACATAGGGTAACACTTGGCAAACTATTGGGCTACACTTATACTATTTCTCAATACCAAAAACTATACCAAGGTGAGTTTACGTAATCCTGTTTATGCGATTCTTTATACTTGCAACAATTTTAAGCAATTCAACATATATGTCTAGTAGTAAACTTTATTGCCTCATGTATTAGTCAACAGTTTCAACGAGTTTCAACGAGTTTCAACATTTACATAATCATTAGCTATGGCCAAGCCGGCGATACTCAATAATAGATCTATTGGATTGACAACCCCACCCGGATACGTGTACCTCCTACATAGGTCACGTGGGTGATTGTTATCGTTCAACATATTACTAAGGTGAACCGTGGATGACGGGATGGACCTAAACTAGTCGGAGGTTTGATTATGTCAACATATTATACTATTCATGTAGACTTAAATTTACGATAGACATACGAATTGCTAGACTTTTATACTTAAACTATATGCTTAACATGGATTATGTATTCTCACCAACTTCTAGTTGACCCCCCCCCCCCATTTTTCCAAACTCAACAGGAAATACTGATGCATGAAGTCTAGAGCTAGCATGAGGAGATATTTGAAGTTTTAAGCTTTGTTTGATTATTTGATGTAGACTTTAATGTAATTCAATATTGTAATGTAATAAAGGATTATTTATGCATATGTATTATCATGAGCTACTGAACAATCATCAATACGTGACATCCCGATGTTTCCGCCATCGGTTGGGGTGTTACAGATTGGTATCAGAGCCATGGTTATAGGGAATTAGGTTATTAGAAAAAAAAAATCTAGTCTATAACCATAGGATTTTAATCAGTACTTGCTCCTTTTACTTGCAACTTTTACTTGCTATTCTCTCTCTCACTCCTACTTCTTATCCCTACTTCAACCCCTACAAGAAGATTGCTCTCCATCACAAGATCTACTCTTAGACTAATAGGACAATCCTCAGGTTTAGCCTGAACCACCTTGAGATCTCGTCGAAGTTCTAGATTTTAATAACGAACACGTGCAATCTGGAAGGGTGAACACATGTATTCTGAGTTTTCTGTCTAGGACTGGCATTGCGCATATATCCCAATCAGACGAGGGACCCGGATGCCTACCTGGGAATTCTCGGGATGAGTGTTCACTTATAGGCTAAAGCATGTCTTCACTATGTTATTAGAATCTAGAAGTTTTGATAAGTCAACGTTTTCGTTTATTCGTTTTAATTAATGAATAAATGATTACACTCACCTTCCTTAAACTAAGCTCAAAAATCTCAAAATTTTACAGCTTAAATCAATCTCATTTCATAACCATCCATGGATTTCACAATCACACTTCACCTTACCATCTTAGCCACTTTTTAAATATTCAACACCCTACTCAAATCATATAATCTCCATACTATAAAATAAACTCTTTATCAACTATCTTCACATTCACTATCTCTCACAACTTTGATTCTGCTTTAAGAATTTTTCATCATCCTCTCAAGAACTAAATTCATATCCTTCACCTTCTCACACATGAGCTAGTTACCCATGATAACCAAACTATTGAAACTTGATTGTGTGTTGCATCAAACATAATCCTTAGTTATACATGAGGATTCGACTATTTGCCTTATTTGAACATTTGAAACTAGAATTCATGGAATATAAGCTATTTACTATAGACACACCTAGAGTCATTAACCTTATCTAGGGCAACTCTATTACAACTCGTATGCTATACTTGATACTTGATTGCTTACATGTACATATTATCAATTTGCAATTCATGTGTGTAATAATTGGTACACTTAATCAAACAACTGATAGAGGATGAAGTACTTGCTCAACAGTTAGTAGAGTACAAAATAACCTACTCAACGATTGGTAGAGGTCATCATGCCTGCTCAACAGTCGGTAGAGGCCCTACAACCTGCTCAACGACTGGTAGAGGCTATCATACCTGCTCAACAATCGGTAGAGGTTCCTACTCACTGACTGGTAGAAGTCTTTTTCCTGCTCAACAGTTGGACTCATTTTTGGATACATGGTTAATCATATTATTTTACATGTGTGTCTAGAGTTATAGAAGGACACAAAACCCTAATGTAAGGTAAATTGGTGATTGCGGTCCGGAACGTAATCATGAATTTACAGGTACGTTAAGGTAGTATGAAATTCTATCAAGGTTTTCGGTAGTTGACCAATTATAAACCTTAGTTATCTGGTAGTTCATTTAGTCTTTCAATAGTCCATCAACTCATTCCTTTTAGGACTTCTAAAACTTAAGATTCTTATTCTCCTTGCTATTTCAGATGAACCTAATCCAACCCTTAAAACTCACACATATCAAAACTCTTACCCAAATCATTCGAAACAGTTTATTCTATTACCTATAAATTTATGTCATGCCTTAACTCGAAACTTCCCAAACCACCCTTGTCCTAATTTCTACCCAATCACCTTCAACCCTGTGTTTTCAATAAACTTCGGGACGAAGTTCCTAAAAGTAGGGGAGACTGTAACATTTCACATTTAAACTTGTACGTTACACCATCGAAATTAATAAAACGTCAAGTTTCGTTATTCTAGTCGCGTATTGGAACCCTAATACTATATATATATATATTATATATGTGCTAATATGTAATAAATATCAAAAAAAAAATATGTCTTGGCCGGGACTCGAACCCGCGCCCAAGACCGGGTCAACCACACAACCATCTAAACCAACTGGGCTGGCAATCAACACTGATTAAACCCCGGCACAAAATAAATTTATACGCGTTTTTAAAACCTGCAAATTGACTTAGGAAAGTCAACTGCTTGGACGCGTCTGTTAATCAATCAGAATCAATTCATGATTGATCTAATTTTGGTATCCATACTCGATTATCGGCCTCTTATGACTATGCTACACGTCAATTACAGACCAATTGTCCATCAAATTAATAATTATACGCGTATGACTTCAATGCTTGGTCAAACATGCCAATTTGATCATTGAGACACCCACACTATAAATTGATCGTCCCCAAGGCATAACAACTCGCTCATAATCTTCTCTCAAACCTCAATATTCTTCATATCAATCTGTGCATCTTCATACGATCATCAGTTGACTTTTATCTTTGACCCGACAATCGTACACGAATCGTCACTGTAAGTTTGATGTTTTATGTGGGTTTTGATCACCGGCGTTCACACATCAAAAGCCCTAACAACAATTGGGCCAATGATGTGTGAATTGTGTTATTACAGATGTTAGGGTTCGTTCATACGAATTGGGGATAAACTGAAATTGCCACTGTGTATTTATTTATTCTTAAACGGGTTTCATCACAACCACTGGCCTAGGCCAAGTGGTTGTGACTAAGGCTTGCAACCTCAGCCACCCGGGTTTGAGTCCCGGCTCTGGCTTTCCTTTCTTTTCTTTTTTCATTTTTAAACAACAAATCCAATTATATATATATATATATATATATTACATTTAAAACTTATAAATTCATTTTTAAATAATAAAACCTTTTTATAAATTCTAAAAAAATTATATTTAATAAATCTGAGTTAAAAGTTTTATTTACAATTTTTATTTTCCTAAAATTCATTTATTTAATATTTATCATAATTAAATCAATTTTATACTATTATATTTATAAAAATCCATTAAAATATCAAAACAATTTTATTAAATTCTACAAAAATTATCCCATGTTTATACAATGTTAAACTTTAATGAAATAATTTTTAATTCAGAAAAATCATTTATCTTATATTTTTAATCAATTTTTGTTAGATTTAATCATAATTAAATCATAATAAATTCAATTTTCATTTTTTTGCACCAAAATTTTATACAATTTATTTTTAAATATTTAGAACAGAAGTATGATTTTTAAAATAATAAATCTTTAATTTTAGTATTTTTGAATATTAAAGTTAAATTTTGCCAATTTGTAATAAATAGATTTAAAAATCTATTTTAAAGGAAATAATTTTATAAAAATTATTTTTATACTTCAAACACATTATTGTGAACATTCTAAATTCAAATGTTATAAAAAGACTTTCTTTTATTTAATTATCATATTTCCCTGTATTTAATTAACATTTTATTTTAAATTCAACAATTGGTTATTCCCAAATCGAAACCCTAGGATAAACTTATAAACTAGTTAGACTTAGACTTATTTGTTGCCTTATACATAGGGTAACACTTGGCAAACTATTGGGCTACACTTATACTATTTCTCAATACCAAAAACTATACCAAGGTGAGTTTACGTAATCCTGTTTATGCGATTCTTTATACTTGCAACAATTTTAAGCAATTCAACATATATGTCTAGTAGTAAACTTTATTGCCTCATGTATTAGTCAACAGTTTCAACGAGTTTCAACGAGTTTCAACATTTACATAATCATTAGCTATGGCCAAGCCGGCGATACTCAATAATAGATCTATTGGATTGACAACTCCACCCGGATACGTGTACCTCCTACATAGGTCACGTGGGTGATTGTTACCGTTCAACATATTACTAAGGTGAACCGTGGATGACTGGATGGACCTAAACTAGTCGGAGGTTTGATTATGTCAACATATTATACTATTCATGTAGACTTAAATTTACGATAGACATACGAATTGCTAGACTTTTATACTTAAACTATATGCTTAACATGGATTATGTATTCTCACCAACTTCTAGTTGACCCCCCCCCCCATTTTTCCAAACTCAACAGGAAATACTGATGCATGAAGTCTAGAGCTAGCATGAGGAGATATTTGAAGTTTTAAGCTTTGTTTGATTATTTGATGTAGACTTTAATGTAATTCAATATTGTAATGTAATAAAGGATTATTTAAACATATGTATTATCATGAGCTACTGAACAATCATCAATACGTGACATCCCGATGTTTCCGCCATCGGTTGGGGTGTTACACATCGAGGTGTCACGTAGTGACGATTGTTCAATAGCACATGGACTAAATTGTAAATATTAATAGCAAATAACTTCCATTGTTCAAAACGAAATACAAGAGTCTTAATATAAATCTCAAACATAAATAATAAATGTTCAACTTTTATTTAAGCACTAGGTCCAGCCTAAGCGTGAAAGCATGTAACATCAACCGTCACCTGAAACATGTACAAAACAATTTTGTCAACACATATAATGTATTGGTGAGTACATCCGTTTGATATATATAGTAAGGTAAACTTTAGCAATTCGTGTGTTATTTTGCAAGATGTAATAAGTAGTATCCGGGTCAAATCAACCCTATGAAAGGAAAGCAGATATATATAGTATGCGCTAGTAGTAAATGTAATACATAGCAATGACGAGGACTCTCAACAGAGTCACAAGGGTATAAACCATAGTACTATTCATTGAAATTAATTAGAATTAAACGAATCTAATTTTTGTACGCGAGTATACGAGACCGGGTCCATAACCGACTATGATTAGACCGGAAGTTATAAACTAGCTATAAAATATTTGGGTTAAATATTTTATAGGTTATTATTATTATTATTATTATTATTATTATTATTATATATTATTAATATTGAAAAAAAAAAATAGATATACATAGATATATGTTGAAATGGCGTGAAGCCTAAACCAACAAAACAATTATGTCAGCCAAATAATATTCTGACTCAATATCTCTAAACATGTCAGTTCAATTATTATTAACGAATACGACAAAAAGAAGAATATATACAATAATAATAATACTAAGGATATAGGTGAAGGCAGGTGCATGTGGGGACAAGACCATACAGCCTTGGGCTGTACACGCGTTGTGAGACTTCCGCAGCTGGGCTGCATTCTTGGCACGGCCCAACAGGGTATTTTAAAAGCCCATATCGTGGGAAACCGACTTAAACTATTATAAATCAATTTTTAACCTCACTTTTCATAATCACACAACCCTAATCTGCCTCTAAACACCCCATTACGAAAATATATACCCTCAACACCTGCTAAGGCTCAAGAACATCATTCGGGAGGCTTGGAAGGTGTTCGGTTCGTGATTGTGAAGTGCTTTGGGTATAATATCTAATCCTTTATGTTTTAATCTATTTAATTATGTTTTAAAAACACCAAAACTTGTTTGTCCAGATCTGATGTGAACTAATAAATATTAAAACATGATTTTTAAAGGTTTAACATGGATAAACAATGTGTAATTGTGTTATTATGTGATATATGTTATGTTATTGCATGGTTTCGATTTATGAACATGTAGGGTTTAGAGATAATGATATTTACGATAAAAACTTTCGTGTTGGGACTGTTATTTTGTTTGATTATGATGTGCTACATGTTTATGGTAATATTTAGGCGATATTATGGTTATAGGATGCGTTAATAAAAAGATTTTAACGTGTTTAAAATCTGGACAGAATGTTAAAGTCGACTTGTAGTGTCTGTAACGTGGCATCAAAGTGTTTGTTTTGATGATTCCTTTGCATGTTTGTATTATACCTGGTCTTAGATTTTCATAATGGGTAAAATCAAGTGATTTGGACGTCGGTTGAGTCGTTTTTGAAATTTTCTTTGAAAATAGGTCATATCAGATTTTCGGATTTATAAATTGGGCTAATTTTAGATGGTCATAACTGGAGATTTACAAGGAGTTAGATTATGAAATTTTTACAGTAGGTCAATACTTGAAAAATAGAGCTTTTCCAAGTGGATTCATCTCGTTTGGATGAATACACAATTTTTAAGAATTTTCCTACTAAACTGACCTGTTGAGGAAATTTTCTGGACACTGCTGTGTTGTACGAATTTTTATAATTTTTGTGTTTTGAATTAAGACAAAACAAAAATAGGTATTGTCGAGTGAATCTCAAATAAAATTCAGTAAAAATGTGGGACTCTAATTCATTCGTTAAGTATTTTAAATAAATTTTTTTTCACAGCGTACAATCTGTCCTAAAAACACAGATTGTGTACGGGGTCTTTAAGTGGCTATTTGGAGTTCTATGTGGTGTGTAATTGACATGTACTTGTGTGGAAACTTGTATGAGATGTGTTTGATGCGTTAAACTTATAATAGTCACCACGATCACCAACGGGATACGTAGGACATACTTGTGCATGTAGAGTCACTAGGTGTCACTACACGATTTTGAAACTTTTAAGAATCGAATAAACGTGCTATGTGGTATATTGGTTATGCAAGTGTACTCACATAGTGACACATATAATAGGGAGTCGGTAGCGAGTCTCTATTACGTGGAAGTTTGGATATTCTTGCTTGCAACCTAAGGTGAGTTTCACTACTTTTTCTCAAAGCATGCGTCTCGGGTTGAGACTACATTGGTAACGTTTTCTAGTCTGTCTTGAGACAACTTTCTTTTACACATCCCGGGTTTTGGGGTGCATGGTTCACGAGGTGAATCTATTTTTACTAATTCATATTTATGTCCTTGATGAACTAAACCAAACACATCTTTTAAGTCCTTCAAAATACCGAATCAATTGCCGGTTGGGCAAACGGGTTAATTAGTTGATAGCGCTATTAGGTCTAACAAACCTCACATCGTGCTGGGAGCACGGATGTGAACTATTAGCTTCAAACATAATGTCATTGTCGATGGACAATGATGCAAGGCATCCTTATCCCGGTTATGGGAACTTGTTCATTAGTAGTTCGGTATTCGCCGGTTTTAGTTATCATGAGTGGGCTAGCTACCCCTGACATTTGAATTAGCTATTGTTTACAGGGTCTGAGAGACCAACGTTGTACACTTGACTTTTGGGGTTTTGAGAACCTACACTTTTATTTACATCGCTTACTTATATTGTGAACTCACCGACTTTATGTTGACACATTTTAGCATGCTTTGCAGGTCCTTAGGTACGGAGCACGTTTTAGGGCATGCATCATTTGTGTCTTGGGTTATGAATATTTATTATTTCGTACTTTTAAACTTTGGTTTTGGGCGCGTTGTCTTGCGCAGACTTTTGCAATTGTTTTACTTTGTTTACGCTTCCGCATTACTTTAAATTGCTTGGTTAAACTTTGAAACTTTTTCTTAAAAACGAACTAAATGGTTTGGGCATTTAGAGTCGTTCATGATACTTATGGCTACGGGTCCTGGTTTGTCATGCGCCTCGCGGTAAAACTCCGCAGTGGAAATTTGAAGGTGTGACAGATTGGTATCAGAGCCATTGGTTATAGTGAACTAGGAATTGCATTGCATTCTAGTCTATAATCATTATAGCATAAGTATTAGTACACTCACCGTCTTCAATGCACGCTTATTATTCTCGACTTCGAACACTAACCTAACATATTGCAGGTAACTATGGTTAACCCCGCTCACCGAAATTATTCTTACCGTGCTCATGATGGGCGACGACGTCCTATGTATGACCCTTATGAGGCCCCATCTTCGTCACTCGAGCCATGTGAAGCCACAAATCGTTGGCGTTGGTTCACGGACATCTTGCACTCGTGGGTCGTGAGTTATGGGGTGCCAGCTAGAGTACCTCCCATTGTTGACTCGTGGGAGAGGTCACTTGCAGGAATGGTGAGGCATGTACACACTGAGTTGGATAATGCTTACACTGGTATTAAGGAGTTTCAGTTCTGGAGAAGAAATGCTGACGAGACATTGACACATGTGGCGGGACAGATTGACTACTTACTCAGCGAACTAAGGAAAGTAAAGAAAGAGGCTGAGGAAGCAAAACAGGATGCTACTGCTACCAAACAAGAGTTGGCGCGTACTCGAGAGGAGTTAGCTACGGTTCGCAACCGGCTTATGGAAGCTTTGGAACCAATTGGGGAAGAGAACCCCGAGGAGGAACCCATGGAGGATGGGTTTGATGCTCTGGGAGCGGCACTAGATGCAGCTCTTATAGAAGAGGAAGAGGAGGAAGAACCTGAGGAGTTACCGGAGGAAAGTGAGGATGAAGGATCAGTCATCTCTACGGACGACGATTGATTTTATTTATTATTATTTATTTAGTTATTTATTTTGTTCCTAGTATGTTATGACTTTTATTTTATCACGTGAGACAGGATGATCTTTTGGATTGTTTTAGAATGTTGGTATTTTATTATTGATTGAACTTTTATTTTATTATTTATACGTGCGTGACTTACTAGTACACTGTGATGTGCAAACGATTGTATTCTCATGGGTATAGTATATTTGTAGAACTACTATGGTGGGAAGAGGTCACGGACGAGGAAACATCAACCTAACACAAGCTGAGCTGACTGCACTTGTCAACGACAGGGTGGTTGCAGCCCTCGCAGCTATCCAAGCTGGTAACACTAATTCGTCTTATTTACTCCTTCTACGAACTCCAGCGTTAAACTCTATTACTCATATGACTTCCGTGTTTGCACGTAGGTCAACCTCCACACCACCCTCCAGCCTGCACCTACAAGACCTTCATGGACTGCAAGCCTCAAAACTTTGGGGGATCTGAAGGTGCAGTTGGACTACTTAGGTGGTTCGAAAGGGTGGAGTCATGCTTTGCTATGTGCAACTGTCCACCAGCCGACCGGGTCAAATATGCCGCTGGTACACTTGAGAACGCGGCGTTATCCTGGTGGAACTCTCAGAAACAAATACTGGGTGTGGATGTGGCAAATGCTACGCCTTGGGATGCTTTCAAGGAGATGATGAGGGAGGAGTATTGCCCTCGGGATGAAATCCAGAAGCTGGAAACTGAGTACCTGAGTCTGAAAATGGTGGGGTCGGATATTGAAGCCTACACCACTAGGTCACATGAGCTAGCAACTATGTGCCCTAACTACTCAACCCCGCTCTACAAGCGGATTGAACTGTACATCAAGGGTTTGGTGCCGCAGATCAAGGGCATGGTTACTGCTGCAAACTTCAACAATCTTCAGCAGGTGATTCGTATGGCACACCAGCTGACTGACCAGAAAGTAGAGGAGGGACTACTGCCCCCTCGAGGTGCTTCATCCTCTGGTACTAATGAAAACAAGAGGAAGTGGGAGAATGCGTCTGGCAAACCCCCAGGTAATGGTAATCAACAGCAGCAGCACCCGAACAAGAAACACGACAACCGCAACAACAACAACCGTACTCAGACTCAAGGTGGTTATCACGGAAATCGGCCCAAGTGCGCTAAGTGCAACTATCACCACTCTGGGCCATGTAACAGGATTAGATGCGATCGTTGTGGTAAGCTGGGGCATGTGCAGAAAGACTGTAGAGTCAACCTTCAGGGTAATCCACCCCCGCAGGGTCAACAACAGAAGGGTGGAAAAGCGTGTTACCAGTGTGGTAGCGAGAACCATTATAGAAAGAATTGTCCCCAGCTGAACGGTAATGGAAACAATGGGGGTAATAACAACAACACCAACACTGGTAATAACAATAACAACAACGGAAACAACTATGGGGCGCGTGGTAGAGCATTCGTGATTAGCTCTGGGGAAGCAAGGAATGATAACAACGTCGTGACGGGTACGTGTTCCTTGAACGACACTCTCGCTTCTGTTTTATATGATATTGGTGCAGACTATAGTTTTGTGTCATCAAAACTTAGCAGACAACTAGGGATAGTTCCTACATTACTCGAGACCCCGTACTCTATAGAACTAGCTGATGGGAAGCCTGTTGAGGTAACCCACATTCTTCGTGACTGTGGGCTCGAACTAGATGGACAGTTGTTTGCCATCGACCTTTTACCTATCACCCTAGGAAGCTTTGATCTTGTGGTTGGCATGGACTGGTTGTCCAAGCATCACGCCGAAATTCTCTGCAAGGAGAAAGTTGTTCGTATCCCTCTCCCTAGTGGAGAACTCTTATCTGTCCAGGGTGATCGCGGTGGTGCCATGGTGGGCATCATCTCTTACTTGAAGGCCCAGAAGTGCATACGGAAGGGCTATCCAGCCATATTGGCTAACATTTCTGACACTCGAGCTGAAGTCGAAACAAAAATCGAGGACATCCCAGTGGTCCGAGATTTTCCAGATGTTTTCCCAGAGGAACTTCCAGGACTCCCACCGGTTCGCCAAGTGGAGTTCCAAATTGACCTTGCACCAGGCGCCGCCCCAGTTGCGCGTGCACCATACCGCCTTGCACCAGGCGAACTTCAAGAACTATCTACCCAACTCCAAGAACTATTGGACAGGGGTTTCATCAGACCTAGTTCTTCACCATGGGGAGCCCTAGTCTTATTTGTGAAGAAGAAGGATGGGAGTTTCCGTATGTGCATCGATTACCGGGAATTGAATAAGGTGACAATTAAAAACCGCTACCCTTTACCTCGTATTGATGATCTATTCGACCAGCTTCAGGGGTCGAGTTTTTATTCCAAGATTGACTTAAGGTCGGGGTATCACCAACTGAGAGTCCGAGAGGAGGATGTGCCAAAGACAGCCTTTCGAACTCGTTATGGGCACTATGAATTTTTGGTAATGCCCTTCGGACTGACCAATGCACCAGCTGTGTTCATGGACCTCATGAACCGTGTGTGCAAACCCTATCTAGACAAATTTGTCATAGTGTTCATAGACGACATTCTGATCTATTCCAAGAGTAGGGAAGAGCACGAGCAACACCTACGACTGATCTTGGAACTTCTGAAAAGTGAGCAGTTATATGCAAAATTCTCCAAGTGCGACTTCTGGATTCGTGAGGTCCAATTCTTGGGTCATGTGGTGAACGAGGCAGGAATACAGGTCGATCCCGCTAAGATTGATGCGATTAAAAGATGGGAGGCCCCTAAGACTCCCACGGAGGTCCGACAATTCCTTGGCCTTGCAGGTTATTATCGCAGATTCATTCAGGGATTCTCAAAAATTGCTCAACCCCTCACTGCTTTGACACAGAAGGGGATTACCTACAAGTGGGGAGATGCCCAAGAAGCTGCTTTTCAATTACTAAAGACTAAACTTTGCAGTGCTCCAATATTATCACTACCTGAGGGTACGGAGGACTTTGTAGTGTACTGTGATGCATCTATCCAAGGGCTAGGGTGTGTTTTGATGCAACGCGAGAAGGTGATCGCTTATGCTTCACGACAACTAAAAGTTCACGAGAAGAATTATCCCACTCACGACTTGGAACTGGGAGCGGTTGTCTTCGCTCTCAAAATTTGGAGGCACTACCTCTACGGAACAAAGTGCACAATCTTCACAGATCATAAGAGTCTTCAGCACATATTTGATCAGAAGGTCCTAAACATACGGCAGCGACGATGGGTCGAACTCTTGAATGATTACGACTGTGCTATCAAGTACCATCCAGGGAAAGCTAACGTAGTAGCTGATGCCCTGAGCCGTAAGGAAACGAAACCCAAACGTGTGCGAGCCTTACAACTTACCATACACTCTAATCTGCCTGATAAAATACGTGAAGCCCAAGGCGAGGCCTTGAAAAAGGAAAACATCAGGTTGGAAACATTGCATGGTGCTGGCAAGCACCTAGAACTGAAGTCGGATGGGCTTCAGTACTTTATGGACCGAGTCTGGATTCCACGTTCAGGGGATCTTAGACAACTAGTGCTCGATGAGCCTCACACATCTCGTTATTCGGTACATCCCGGTTCGGACAAAATGTACCAGGACCTCAAAACTCTCTACTGGTGGCCAAACATGAAAGCAGAGATAGCCACTTATGTTAGTAAGTGCTTGACCTGTGCCAAGGTTAAGATTGAGTATCAAAAACCTTCGGGCTTACTTCAGCAACCAGAAATCCCTATGTGGAAATGGGACGGAATCTCTATGGATTTCATTACAAAACTCCCTAAAACGCCAAGTGGGCATGACAAGATTTGGGTCATAGTTGATCGGTTGACCAAATCGGCACACTTCCTTGCCATCAAGGACACTGATAAACTGGAGAAGCTGGCCAATCTTTACATCAAAGAGGTTGTTTCTAGGCACGGGGTGCCTACTTCCATCATATCTGATCGCGACGCGCGATTTACATCCCATTTCTGGAAAACTCTCCACGATGCTTTGGGGACTCGTTTAGACATGAGCACAGCCTACCACCCTCAGACGGATGGACAGAGCGAACGTACTATCCAAACATTAGAAGATCTGCTACGAGCGTGCGTGGTGGATTTTGGAAACAATTGGGACAAGCACTTGCCACTGATTGAATTTTCTTATAACAATAGTTACCACACTTCGATTCAGTGTGCGCCCTTTGAGGCACTTTATGGGCGTAAGTGTAGGTCTCCCATCTGTTGGACGGAAGTTGGGGATAGCCAACTGACAGGTCCCGAACTAGTGCATGAAACTTCTGAAAAGATAGTGCAAATCAGAAACAGGATGGCAGCTGCTTGTGATCGACAGAAAAGCTACGCTGATAAGCGTAGGAAACCATTGGAATTCCAGGTAGGGGACAGGGTGTTACTGAAGGTGTCACCATGGAAGGGTGTGATACGCTTCGGCAAACGGGAAAACTGAACCCACGATACGTTGGGCCATTTGAGATTGTCAAAAGGGTTGGTCCAGTAGCTTATGAATTAAATCTGCCCGAGGAACTCAATGGAGTACACAATGTATTTCATGTATCGAATCTGAAGAAGTGTCTGTCAGATTCGACATTAGCAGTGCCACTGGAGGAGATCCAGGTGGACGAACAACTTCGGTTCGTGGAAGAACCCGTGGAAATTCTTGAACAGGGCGCCAAGAAACTCAGAAAAAGCACCATACCTATTGTGAAGGTGCGGTGGAATTCCCGTCTTGGACCGGAATACACGTGGGAACACAGGGATCAGATGCGACTCAAATACCCACATCTCTTTACCGAACCTGAAATCGTACATAGATCGAACGCGGAACATAAAGCAGCTCTTTCAAAGTGAATTTCGGGGCGAAATTCCTTTCAACTTGGGGATGATGTGACATCCGGGAACCAAGCACACCTTTTTATAGCTGGCTTTATTGTTTACTTGCTGAATTTCGGGACGAAATTCTTTTCAACTTGGGGATGATGTGACACCCCGCATTTTCAGGTTAATACTTTCACTGAATTCTAGTTAACTTACATGATATATTTTAGTTAACTTACGTTGTGCATGGGTAGATACTTAACTAGGGTTAGTTAAGTAGGCCTAACACATGTTAGAGGTTATTAACGTATGTGTTAAATAGGATAAGTATTGTTTAACACACACATGAGTCCTGTATCCTGAACGTTGGTGAAACGATAAAACTAATAATTGTCGAATAACTTGATTTATATTATTTGCAATTATGTGCTTACGTGAATTTATTTGTGAACTTGTGTGACGTTACATGTTATTATGTGAAAACACGATACCGAGCTCATAACCGACACTTGACAGACTGAGAATCGTATATAGGTTATAAAATATTTGGTTAAATATTTTATAGATTCATTAAATTTCATATATAAACTATTACGCAAAATTAATTAGAATTAAACGAATCTAATTTTTGCACGCGAGTATACGAGACCGGGTCCATAACCGACTATGATTAGACCGGAAGTTATAAACTAGCTATAAAATATTTGGGTTAAATATTTTATAGGTTATTATTATTATTATTATTATTATTATTATTATTATTATTATTATTATTATTATTATTATTATTATATATTATTAATATTGAAAAAAAAAATAGATATACATAGATATATGTTGAAATGGCGTGAAGCCTAAACCAACAAAACAATTATGTCAGCCAAATAATATTCTGACTCAATATCTCTAAACATGTCAGTTCAATTATTATTAACGAATACGACAAAAAGAAGAATATATACAATAATAATAATACTAAGGATATAGGTGAAGGCAGGTGCATGTGGGGACAAGACCATACAGCCTTGGGCTGTACACGCGTTGTGAGACTTCCGCAGCTGGGCTGCATTCTTGGCACGGCCCAACAGGGTATTTTAAAAGCCCATATCGTGGGAAACCGACTTAAAACTATTATAAATCAATTTTTAACCTCACTTTTCATAATCACACAACCCTAATCTGCCTCTAAACACCCCATTACGAAAATATATACCCTCAACACCTGCTAAGGCTCAAGAACATCATTCGGGAGGCTTGGAAGGTGTTCGGTTCGTGATTGTGAAGTGCTTTGGGTATAATATCTAATCCTTTATGTTTTAATCTATTTAATTATGTTTTAAAAACACCAAAACTTGTTTGTCCAGATCTGATGTGAACTAATAAATATTAAAACATGATTTTTAAAGGTTTAACATGGATAAACAATGTGTAATTGTGTTATTATGTGATATATGTTATGTTATTGCATGGTTTCGATTTATGAACATGTAGGGTTTAGAGATAATGATATTTACGATAAAAACTTCCGTGTTGGGACTGTTATTTTGTTTGATTATGATGTGCTACATGTTTATGGTAATATTTAGGCGATATTATGGTTATAGGATGCGTTAATAAAAAGATTTTAACGTGTTTAAAATCTGGACAGAATGTTAAAGTCGACTTGTAGTGTCTGTAACGTGGCATCAAAGTGTTTGTTTTGATGATTCCTTTGCATGTTTGTATTATACCTGGTCTTAGCTTTTCATAATGGGTAAAATCAAGTGATTTGGACGTCGGTTGAGTCGTTTTTGAAATTTTCTTTGAAAATAGGTCATATCAGATTTTCGGATTTATAAATTGGGCTAACTTTAGATGGTCATAACTGGAGATTTACAAGGAGTTAGATTATGAAATTTTTACAGTAGGTCAATACTGGAAAAATAGAGCTTCTCCAAGTGGATTCATCTCGTTTGGATGAATACACAATTTTTAAGAATTTTCCTACTAAACTGACCTGTTGAGGAAATTTTCTGGACACTGCTGTGTTGTACGAATTTTTATAATTTTTGTGTTTGGAATTAAGACAAAACAAAAATAGGTATTGTCGAGTGAATCTCAAATAAAATTCAGTAAAAATGTGGGACTCTAATTCATTCGTTAAGTATTTTAAATAAATTGTTTTTCACAGCGCACAATCTGTCCTAAAAACACAGATTGTGTACGGGGTCTTTAAGTGGCTATTTGGAGTTCTATGTGGTGTGTAATTGACATGTACTTGTGTGGAAACTTGTATGAGATGTGTTTGATGCGTTAAACTTATAATAGTCACCACGATCACCAACGGGATACGTAGGACATACTTGTGCATGTAGAGTCACTAGGTGTCACTACACGATTTTGAAACTTTTAAGAATCGAATAAACGTGCTATGTGGTATACTGGTTATGCAAGTGTACTCACATAGTGACACATATAATAGGGAGTCGGTAGCGAGTCTCTATTACGTGGAAGTTTGGATATTCTTGCTTGCAACCTAAGGTGAGTTTCACTACTTTTTCTCAAAGCATGCGTCTCGGGTTGAGACTACATTGGTAACGTTTTCTAGTCTGTCTTGAGACAACTTTCTTTTACACATCCCGGGTTTTGGGGTGCATGGTTCACGAGGTGAATCTATTTTTACTAATTCATATTTATGTCCTTGATGAACTAAACCAAACACATCTTTTAAGTCCTTCAAAATACCGAATCAATTGCCGGTTGGGCAAACGGGTTAATTAGTTGATAGCGCTATTAGGTCTAACAAACCTCACATCGTGCTGGGAGCACGGATGTGAACTATTAGCTTCAAACATAATGTCATTGTCGATGGACAATGATGCAAGGCATCCTTATCCCGGTTATGGGAACTTGTTCATTAGTAGTTCGGTATTCGCCGGTTTTAGTTATCATGAGTGGGCTAGCTACCCCTGACATTTGAATTAGCTATTGTTTACAGGGTCTGAGAGACCAACGTTGTACACTTGACTTTTGGGGTTTTGAGAACCTACACTTTTATTTACATCGCTTACTTATATTGTGAACTCACCGACTTTATGTTGACACATTTTAGCATGCTTTGCAGGTCCTTAGGTACGGAGCACGTTTTAGGGCATGCATCATTTGTGTCTTGGGTTATGAATATTTATTATTTCGTACTTTTAAACTTTGGTTTTGGGCGCGTTGTCTTGCGCAGACTTTTGCAATTGTTTTACTTTGTTTACGCTTCCGCATTACTTTAAATTGCTTGGTT
This sequence comes from Ambrosia x helenae, assembly GCA_030844895.1. Taxonomy (NCBI): domain Eukaryota; kingdom Viridiplantae; phylum Streptophyta; class Magnoliopsida; order Asterales; family Asteraceae; genus Ambrosia; species Ambrosia x helenae. The sequence goes on along the minus strand of CM061226.1, from coordinate 100,059,694 downwards.
AAACTTTGAAACTTTTTCTTAAAAACGAACTAAATGGTTTGGGCATTTAGAGTCGTTCATGATACTTATGGCTACGGGTCCTGGTTTGTCATGCGCCTCGCGGTAAAACTCCGCAGTGGAAATTTGAAGGTGTGACAGATTGGTATCAGAGCCATTGGTTATAGTGAACTAGGAATTGCATTGCATTCTAGTCTATAATCATTATAGCATAAGTATTAGTACACTCACCGTCTTCAATGCACGCTTATTATTCTCGACTTCGAACACTAACCTAACATATTGCAGGTAACTATGGTTAACCCCGCTCACCGAAATTATTCTTACCGTGCTCATGATGGGCGACGACGTCCTATGTATGACCCTTATGAGGCCCCATCTTCGTCACTCGAGCCATGTGAAGCCACAAATCGTTGGCGTTGGTTCACGGACATCTTGCACTCGTGGGTCGTGAGTTATGGGGTGCCAGCTAGAGTACCTCCCATTGTTGACTCGTGGGAGAGGTCACTTGCAGGAATGGTGAGGCATGTACACACTGAGTTGGATAATGCTTACACTGGTATTAAGGAGTTTCAGTTCTGGAGAAGAAATGCTGACGAGACATTGACACATGTGGCGGGACAGATTGACTACTTACTCAGCGAACTAAGGAAAGTAAAGAAAGAGGCTGAGGAAGCAAAACAGGATGCTACTGCTACCAAACAAGAGTTGGCGCGTACTCGAGAGGAGTTAGCTACGGTTCGCAACCGGCTTATGGAAGCTTTGGAACCAATTGGGGAAGAGAACCCCGAGGAGGAACCCATGGAGGATGGGTTTGATGCTCTGGGAGCGGCACTAGATGCAGCTCTTATAGAAGAGGAAGAGGAGGAAGAACCTGAGGAGTTACCGGAGGAAAGTGAGGATGAAGGATCAGTCATCTCTACGGACGACGATTGATTTTATTTATTATTATTTATTTAGTTATTTATTTTGTTCCTAGTATGTTATGACTTTTATTTTATCACGTGAGACAGGATGATCTTTTGGATTGTTTTAGAATGTTGGTATTTTATTATTGATTGAACTTTTATTTTATTATTTATACGTGCGTGACTTACTAGTACACTGTGATGTGCAAACGATTGTATTCTCATGGGTATAGTATATTTGTAGAACTACTATGGTGGGAAGAGGTCACGGACGAGGAAACATCAACCTAACACAAGCTGAGCTGACTGCACTTGTCAACGACAGGGTGGTTGCAGCCCTCGCAGCTATCCAAGCTGGTAACACTAATTCGTCTTATTTACTCCTTCTACGAACTCCAGCGTTAAACTCTATTACTCATATGACTTCCGTGTTTGCACGTAGGTCAACCTCCACACCACCCTCCAGCCTGCACCTACAAGACCTTCATGGACTGCAAGCCTCAAAACTTTGGGGGATCTGAAGGTGCAGTTGGACTACTTAGGTGGTTCGAAAGGGTGGAGTCATGCTTTGCTATGTGCAACTGTCCACCAGCCGACCGGGTCAAATATGCCGCTGGTACACTTGAGAACGCGGCGTTATCCTGGTGGAACTCTCAGAAACAAATACTGGGTGTGGATGTGGCAAATGCTACGCCTTGGGATGCTTTCAAGGAGATGATGAGGGAGGAGTATTGCCCTCGGGATGAAATCCAGAAGCTGGAAACTGAGTACCTGAGTCTGAAAATGGTGGGGTCGGATATTGAAGCCTACACCACTAGGTCACATGAGCTAGCAACTATGTGCCCTAACTACTCAACCCCGCTCTACAAGCGGATTGAACTGTACATCAAGGGTTTGGTGCCGCAGATCAAGGGCATGGTTACTGCTGCAAACTTCAACAATCTTCAGCAGGTGATTCGTATGGCACACCAGCTGACTGACCAGAAAGTAGAGGAGGGACTACTGCCCCCTCGAGGTGCTTCATCCTCTGGTACTAATGAAAACAAGAGGAAGTGGGAGAATGCGTCTGGCAAACCCCCAGGTAATGGTAATCAACAGCAGCAGCACCCGAACAAGAAACACGACAACCGCAACAACAACAACCGTACTCAGACTCAAGGTGGTTATCACGGAAATCGGCCCAAGTGCGCTAAGTGCAACTATCACCACTCTGGGCCATGTAACAGGATTAGATGCGATCGTTGTGGTAAGCTGGGGCATGTGCAGAAAGACTGTAGAGTCAACCTTCAGGGTAATCCACCCCCGCAGGGTCAACAACAGAAGGGTGGAAAAGCGTGTTACCAGTGTGGTAGCGAGAACCATTATAGAAAGAATTGTCCCCAGCTGAACGGTAATGGAAACAATGGGGGTAATAACAACAACACCAACACTGGTAATAACAATAACAACAACGGAAACAACTATGGGGCGCGTGGTAGAGCATTCGTGATTAGCTCTGGGGAAGCAAGGAATGATAACAACGTCGTGACGGGTACGTGTTCCTTGAACGACACTCTCGCTTCTGTTTTATATGATATTGGTGCAGACTATAGTTTTGTGTCATCAAAACTTAGCAGACAACTAGGGATAGTTCCTACATTACTCGAGACCCCGTACTCTATAGAACTAGCTGATGGGAAGCCTGTTGAGGTAACCCACATTCTTCGTGACTGTGGGCTCGAACTAGATGGACAGTTGTTTGCCATCGACCTTTTACCTATCACCCTAGGAAGCTTTGATCTTGTGGTTGGCATGGACTGGTTGTCCAAGCATCACGCCGAAATTCTCTGCAAGGAGAAAGTTGTTCGTATCCCTCTCCCTAGTGGAGAACTCTTATCTGTCCAGGGTGATCGCGGTGGTGCCATGGTGGGCATCATCTCTTACTTGAAGGCCCAGAAGTGCATACGGAAGGGCTATCCAGCCATATTGGCTAACATTTCTGACACTCGAGCTGAAGTCGAAACAAAAATCGAGGACATCCCAGTGGTCCGAGATTTTCCAGATGTTTTCCCAGAGGAACTTCCAGGACTCCCACCGGTTCGCCAAGTGGAGTTCCAAATTGACCTTGCACCAGGCGCCGCCCCAGTTGCGCGTGCACCATACCGCCTTGCACCAGGCGAACTTCAAGAACTATCTACCCAACTCCAAGAACTATTGGACAGGGGTTTCATCAGACCTAGTTCTTCACCATGGGGAGCCCTAGTCTTATTTGTGAAGAAGAAGGATGGGAGTTTCCGTATGTGCATCGATTACCGGGAATTGAATAAGGTGACAATTAAAAACCGCTACCCTTTACCTCGTATTGATGATCTATTCGACCAGCTTCAGGGGTCGAGTTTTTATTCCAAGATTGACTTAAGGTCGGGGTATCACCAACTGAGAGTCCGAGAGGAGGATGTGCCAAAGACAGCCTTTCGAACTCGTTATGGGCACTATGAATTTTTGGTAATGCCCTTCGGACTGACCAATGCACCAGCTGTGTTCATGGACCTCATGAACCGTGTGTGCAAACCCTATCTAGACAAATTTGTCATAGTGTTCATAGACGACATTCTGATCTATTCCAAGAGTAGGGAAGAGCACGAGCAACACCTACGACTGATCTTGGAACTTCTGAAAAGTGAGCAGTTATATGCAAAATTCTCCAAGTGCGACTTCTGGATTCGTGAGGTCCAATTCTTGGGTCATGTGGTGAACGAGGCAGGAATACAGGTCGATCCCGCTAAGATTGATGCGATTAAAAGATGGGAGGCCCCTAAGACTCCCACGGAGGTCCGACAATTCCTTGGCCTTGCAGGTTATTATCGCAGATTCATTCAGGGATTCTCAAAAATTGCTCAACCCCTCACTGCTTTGACACAGAAGGGGATTACCTACAAGTGGGGAGATGCCCAAGAAGCTGCTTTTCAATTACTAAAGACTAAACTTTGCAGTGCTCCAATATTATCACTACCTGAGGGTACGGAGGACTTTGTAGTGTACTGTGATGCATCTATCCAAGGGCTAGGGTGTGTTTTGATGCAACGCGAGAAGGTGATCGCTTATGCTTCACGACAACTAAAAGTTCACGAGAAGAATTATCCCACTCACGACTTGGAACTGGGAGCGGTTGTCTTCGCTCTCAAAATTTGGAGGCACTACCTCTACGGAACAAAGTGCACAATCTTCACAGATCATAAGAGTCTTCAGCACATATTTGATCAGAAGGTCCTAAACATACGGCAGCGACGATGGGTCGAACTCTTGAATGATTACGACTGTGCTATCAAGTACCATCCAGGGAAAGCTAACGTAGTAGCTGATGCCCTGAGCCGTAAGGAAACGAAACCCAAACGTGTGCGAGCCTTACAACTTACCATACACTCTAATCTGCCTGATAAAATACGTGAAGCCCAAGGCGAGGCCTTGAAAAAGGAAAACATCAGGTTGGAAACATTGCATGGTGCTGGCAAGCACCTAGAACTGAAGTCGGATGGGCTTCAGTACTTTATGGACCGAGTCTGGATTCCACGTTCAGGGGATCTTAGACAACTAGTGCTCGATGAGCCTCACACATCTCGTTATTCGGTACATCCCGGTTCGGACAAAATGTACCAGGACCTCAAAACTCTCTACTGGTGGCCAAACATGAAAGCAGAGATAGCCACTTATGTTAGTAAGTGCTTGACCTGTGCCAAGGTTAAGATTGAGTATCAAAAACCTTCGGGCTTACTTCAGCAACCAGAAATCCCTATGTGGAAATGGGACGGAATCTCTATGGATTTCATTACAAAACTCCCTAAAACGCCAAGTGGGCATGACAAGATTTGGGTCATAGTTGATCGGTTGACCAAATCGGCACACTTCCTTGCCATCAAGGACACTGATAAACTGGAGAAGCTGGCCAATCTTTACATCAAAGAGGTTGTTTCTAGGCACGGGGTGCCTACTTCCATCATATCTGATCGCGACGCGCGATTTACATCCCATTTCTGGAAAACTCTCCACGATGCTTTGGGGACTCGTTTAGACATGAGCACAGCCTACCACCCTCAGACGGATGGACAGAGCGAACGTACTATCCAAACATTAGAAGATCTGCTACGAGCGTGCGTGGTGGATTTTGGAAACAATTGGGACAAGCACTTGCCACTGATTGAATTTTCTTATAACAATAGTTACCACACTTCGATTCAGTGTGCGCCCTTTGAGGCACTTTATGGGCGTAAGTGTAGGTCTCCCATCTGTTGGACGGAAGTTGGGGATAGCCAACTGACAGGTCCCGAACTAGTGCATGAAACTTCTGAAAAGATAGTGCAAATCAGAAACAGGATGGCAGCTGCTTGTGATCGACAGAAAAGCTACGCTGATAAGCGTAGGAAACCATTGGAATTCCAGGTAGGGGACAGGGTGTTACTGAAGGTGTCACCATGGAAGGGTGTGATACGCTTCGGCAAACGGGAAAACTGAACCCACGATACGTTGGGCCATTTGAGATTGTCAAAAGGGTTGGTCCAGTAGCTTATGAATTAAATCTGCCCGAGGAACTCAATGGAGTACACAATGTATTTCATGTATCGAATCTGAAGAAGTGTCTGTCAGATTCGACATTAGCAGTGCCACTGGAGGAGATCCAGGTGGACGAACAACTTCGGTTCGTGGAAGAACCCGTGGAAATTCTTGAACAGGGCGCCAAGAAACTCAGAAAAAGCACCATACCTATTGTGAAGGTGCGGTGGAATTCCCGTCTTGGACCGGAATACACGTGGGAACACAGGGATCAGATGCGACTCAAATACCCACATCTCTTTACCGAACCTGAAATCGTACATAGATCGAACGCGGAACATAAAGCAGCTCTTTCAAAGTGAATTTCGGGGCGAAATTCCTTTCAACTTGGGGATGATGTGACATCCGGGAACCAAGCACACCTTTTTATAGCTGGCTTTATTGTTTACTTGCTGAATTTCGGGACGAAATTCTTTTCAACTTGGGGATGATGTGACACCCCGCATTTTCAGGTTAATACTTTCACTGAATTCTAGTTAACTTACATGATATATTTTAGTTAACTTACGTTGTGCATGGGTAGATACTTAACTAGGGTTAGTTAAGTAGGCCTAACACATGTTAGAGGTTATTAACGTATGTGTTAAATAGGATAAGTATTGTTTAACACACACATGAGTCCTGTATCCTGAACGTTGGTGAAACGATAAAACTAATAATTGTCGAATAACTTGATTTATATTATTTGCAATTATGTGCTTACGTGAATTTATTTGTGAACTTGTGTGACGTTACATGTTATTATGTGAAAACACGATACCGAGCTCATAACCGACACTTGACAGACTGAGAATCGTATATAGGTTATAAAATATTTGGTTAAATATTTTATAGATTCATTAAATTTCATATATAAACTATTACGCAAAATTAATTAGAATTAAACGAATCTAATTTTTGCACGCGAGTATACGAGACCGGGTCCATAACCGACTATGATTAGACCGGAAGTTATAAACTAGCTATAAAATATTTGGGTTAAATATTTTATAGGTTATTATTATTATTATTATTATTATTATTATTATTATTATTATTATTATTATTATTATTATTATTATTATATATTATTAATATTGAAAAAAAAAATAGATATACATAGATATATGTTGAAATGGCGTGAAGCCTAAACCAACAAAACAATTATGTCAGCCAAATAATATTCTGACTCAATATCTCTAAACATGTCAGTTCAATTATTATTAACGAATACGACAAAAAGAAGAATATATACAATAATAATAATACTAAGGATATAGGTGAAGGCAGGTGCATGTGGGGACAAGACCATACAGCCTTGGGCTGTACACGCGTTGTGAGACTTCCGCAGCTGGGCTGCATTCTTGGCACGGCCCAACAGGGTATTTTAAAAGCCCATATCGTGGGAAACCGACTTAAACTATTATAAATCAATTTTTAACCTCACTTTTCATAATCACACAACCCTAATCTGCCTCTAAACACCCCATTACGAAAATATATACCCTCAACACCTGCTAAGGCTCAAGAACATCATTCGGGAGGCTTGGAAGGTGTTCGGTTCGTGATTGTGAAGTGCTTTGGGTATAATATCTAATCCTTTATGTTTTAATCTATTTAATTATGTTTTAAAAACACCAAAACTTGTTTGTCCAGATCTGATGTGAACTAATAAATATTAAAACATGATTTTTAAAGGTTTAACATGGATAAACAATGTGTAATTGTGTTATTATGTGATATATGTTATGTTATTGCATGGTTTCGATTTATGAACATGTAGGGTTTAGAGATAATGATATTTACGATAAAAACTTCCGTGTTGGGACTGTTATTTTGTTTGATTATGATGTGCTACATGTTTATGGTAATATTTAGGCGATATTATGGTTATAGGATGCGTTAATAAAAAGATTTTAACGTGTTTAAAATCTGGACAGAATGTTAAAGTCGACTTGTAGTGTCTGTAACGTGGCATCAAAGTGTTTGTTTTGATGATTCCTTTGCATGTTTGTATTATACCTGGTCTTAGCTTTTCATAATGGGTAAAATCAAGTGATTTGGACGTCGGTTGAGTCGTTTTTGAAATTTTCTTTGAAAATAGGTCATATCAGATTTTCGGATTTATAAATTGGGCTAACTTTAGATGGTCATAACTGGAGATTTACAAGGAGTTAGATTATGAAATTTTTACAGTAGGTCAATACTGGAAAAATAGAGCTTCTCCAAGTGGATTCATCTCGTTTGGATGAATACACAATTTTTAAGAATTTTCCTACTAAACTGACCTGTTGAGGAAATTTTCTGGACACTGCTGTGTTGTACGAATTTTTATAATTTTTGTGTTTGGAATTAAGACAAAACAAAAATAGGTATTGTCGAGTGAATCTCAAATAAAATTCAGTAAAAATGTGGGACTCTAATTCATTCGTTAAGTATTTTAAATAAATTGTTTTTCACAGCGCACAATCTGTCCTAAAAACACAGATTGTGTACGGGGTCTTTAAGTGGCTATTTGGAGTTCTATGTGGTGTGTAATTGACATGTACTTGTGTGGAAACTTGTATGAGATGTGTTTGATGCGTTAAACTTATAATAGTCACCACGATCACCAACGGGATACGTAGGACATACTTGTGCATGTAGAGTCACTAGGTGTCACTACACGATTTTGAAACTTTTAAGAATCGAATAAACGTGCTATGTGGTATACTGGTTATGCAAGTGTACTCACATAGTGACACATATAATAGGGAGTCGGTAGCGAGTCTCTATTACGTGGAAGTTTGGATATTCTTGCTTGCAACCTAAGGTGAGTTTCACTACTTTTTCTCAAAGCATGCGTCTCGGGTTGAGACTACATTGGTAACGTTTTCTAGTCTGTCTTGAGACAACTTTCTTTTACACATCCCGGGTTTTGGGGTGCATGGTTCACGAGGTGAATCTATTTTTACTAATTCATATTTATGTCCTTGATGAACTAAACCAAACACATCTTTTAAGTCCTTCAAAATACCGAATCAATTGCCGGTTGGGCAAACGGGTTAATTAGTTGATAGCGCTATTAGGTCTAACAAACCTCACATCGTGCTGGGAGCACGGATGTGAACTATTAGCTTCAAACATAATGTCATTGTCGATGGACAATGATGCAAGGCATCCTTATCCCGGTTATGGGAACTTGTTCATTAGTAGTTCGGTATTCGCCGGTTTTAGTTATCATGAGTGGGCTAGCTACCCCTGACATTTGAATTAGCTATTGTTTACAGGGTCTGAGAGACCAACGTTGTACACTTGACTTTTGGGGTTTTGAGAACCTACACTTTTATTTACATCGCTTACTTATATTGTGAACTCACCGACTTTATGTTGACACATTTTAGCATGCTTTGCAGGTCCTTAGGTACGGAGCACGTTTTAGGGCATGCATCATTTGTGTCTTGGTTATGAATATTTATTATTTCGTACTTTTAAACTTTGGTTTTGGGCGCGTTGTCTTGCGCAGACTTTTGCAATTGTTTTACTTTGTTTACGCTTCCGCATTACTTTAAATTGCTTGGTTAAACTTTGAAACTTTTTCTTAAAAACGAACTAAATGGTTTGGGCATTTAGAGTCGTTCATGATACTTATGGCTACGGGTCCTGGTTTGTCATGCGCCTCGCGGTAAAACTCCGCAGTGGAAATTTGAGGGTGTGACACTTTCTTTTCTTTTTTCATTTTTAAACAACAAATCCAATTATATATATATATATATTACATTTAAAACTTATAAATTCATTTTTAAATAATAAAACCTTTTTATAAATTCTAAAAAAATTATATTTAATAAATCTGAGTTAAAAGTTTTATTTTCAATTTTTATTTTCCTAAAATTCATTTATTTAATATTTATCATAATTAAATCAATTTTATACTATTATATTTATAAAAATCCATTAAAATATCAAAACAATTTTATTAAATTCTACAAAAATTATCCCATGTTTATACAATGTTAAGCTTTACTGAAATAATTTTTAATTCAGAAAAATCATTTATCTTATATTTTTAATCAATTTTTGTTAGATTTAATCATAATTAAATCATAATAAATTCAATTTTCATTTTTTTGCACCAAAATTTTATACAATTTATTTTTAAATATTTAGAACAGAAGTATGATTTTTAAAATAATAAATCTTTAATTTTAGTATTTTTGAATATTAAAGTTAAATTTTGCCAATTTGTAATAAATAGATTTAAAAATCTATTTTAAAGGAAATAATTTTATAAAAATTATTTTTATACTTCAAACACATTATTGTGAACATTCTAAATTCAAATGTTATAAAAAGACTTTCTTTTATTTAATTATCATATTTCCCTGTATTTAATTAACATTTTATTTTAAATTCAATAATTGGTTATTCCCAAATCGAAACCCTAGGATATACTTATAAACTAGTTAGACTTAGACTTATTTGTTGCCTTATACATAGGGTAACACTTGGCAAACTATTGGGCTACACTTATACTATTTCTCAATACCAAAAACTATACCAAGGTGAGTTTACGTAATCCTGTTTATGCGATTCTTTATACTTGCAACAATTTTAAGCAATTCAACATATATGTCTAGTAGTAAACTTTATTGCCTCATGTATTAGTCAACAGTTTCAACGAGTTTCAACATTTACATAATCATTAGCTATGGCCAAGCCGGCGATACTCAATAATAGATCTATTGGATTGACAACCCCACCCGGATACGTGTACCTCCTACATAGGTCACGTGGGTGATTGTTATCGTTCAACATATTACTAAGGTGAACCGTGGATGACGGGATGGACCTAAACTAGTCGGAGGTTTGATTATGTCAACATATTATACTATTCATGTAGACTTAAATTTACGATAGACATACGAATTGCTAGACTTTTATACTTAAACTATATGCTTAACATGGATTATGTATTCTCACCAACTTCTAGTTGACCCCCCCCCCCCCATTTTTCCAAACTCAACAGGAAATACTGATGCATGAAGTCTAGAGCTAGCATGAGGAGATATTTGAAGTTTTAAGCTTTGTTTGATTATTTGATGTAGACTTTAATGTAATTCAATATTGTAATGTAATAAAGGATTATTTAAACATATGTATTATCATGAGCTACTGAACAATCATCAATACGTGACATCCCGATGTTTCCGCCATCGGTTGGGGTGTTACACATCGAGGTGTCACGTAGTGACGATTGTTCAATAGCACATGGACTAAATTGTAAATATTAATAGCAAATAACTTCCATTGTTCAAAACGAAATACAAGAGTCTTAATATAAATCTCAAACATAAATAATAAATGTTCAACTTTTATTTAAGCACTAGGTCCAGCCTAAGCGTGAAAGCATGTAACATCAAACGTCACCTGAAACATGTACAAAACAATTTTGTCAACACATATAATGTATTGGTGAGTACATTCGTTTGATATATATAGTAAGGTAAACTTTAGCAATTCGTGTGTTATTTTGCAAGATGTAATAAGTAGTATCCGGGTCAAATCAACCCTATGAAAGGAAAGAAGATATATATAGTATGCGCTAGTAGTAAATGTAATACATAGCAATGACGAGGACTCTCAACAGAGTCACAAGGGTATAAACCATAGTACTATTCATTGAAATGCCAGGCCGCAACGGTTAATGATTTGACAGGTCATAGATACACAGAATGACACAAGCAAACACACATAAGAATTGCTATTTTAGTAAAAGGAATTATAAACTTGATAGTAAGTACATGAGTCACCCCAAAATAGTAAGACAGTAAAAAGGGGAAAGATATACTCACAGTTAGCGAAAACGATCAAAATCCACTTAAGCGGTCGTGAGCTAAGTAATGAGAATTCCGAGGAATTCAACCTATAATGTGTAAGAATACTAATAAGGAAAAGTCTAAGAGTCTAAAGTAATTAGAGTCTAAGGCATTAGGGTTTGCTAAGTCGATTTGGGGAATTAGAGTTTTTTGTGATTAGTCGAATCAATGTAAAAGTTGTATATTAAAAATAACATACCAAAGTTTGTAAATATGATTTAGGTAATATAATTTTTACCAATTAAATATTTAGATCAAAATATATTTGAATAATTATGACCAAATAATTTAGTTAATTACTTTAACTAATTATTATAAATAAATGCAAATATTATAAATGTATAAATAAATATTTACGTGTTTCACAATGATCAACAAATGGTAAATAAGATTTTTAAACATAAAAAAATTTCTATTTTATAAGAAAAGTATTCATAAAATAGTTATTTAATTGTACAAATAAATAAATTATTAATTACGTCTAATTAATCATAAATAAGACTAATAATTCAAGACATGATCCAAAAATGCTATTTTTATAGAAAATGGATGATTTCTGATGTAAATTAATGAAAATGATTTTCCCATAATTTTTATAGACTTATTTATATTTAAAACTGATTTAATGATATTAAATCATGTTTAAATGATTAAAAATAGGGAAATTAATAGAAATAAATGTTTTCTGAACCAAATATTTTTTATTTCAGTTCATAATCATTAGAAATAATTTATCAAAAATTTTGAGATTAAAATCATAAAAAATGAATTTTTAATCAATTAAATATGATTAAAACAATTTAATTCAATAAAAATATAAAAATAAAACATTTTCCAGAAAATAAAAGTGTGGTAATTTCCTTTATGGTGTCAAGATGCTACACCTAAATTTTTATAATTTTTGAAGCAAAAATGAATTTATTATGAATATTTAAAGATATAAATGTATTTATAACTAAATAACAAAAATGAAATACAAAATCTGAAAAAAAACTCTAAGTGTTGCTGCCATGGGGACTCGAACTCGGCCCTCCTCATTCCACAACACACACACACACCACTAGGCCAGATCATGTTTTGTTTATTTATTTGAAACTGAATTATATTTAACAATATATACAAACATCATCTTCTTCCCCAATTTACTAAGCATGAACCCTAACCCTAGTCTCTTTCAATTACCCTTAAAATGTTACAGAAAACAACAAGAATCATGGGGCTTTTGATCGCAAGACATGACTAAACAAAACGGCACAACGAAAACGGACTTACAATGACGTATCAAGGTCGTGCACGAAGCTTTAAAGCCCGAACCAAACGTGGTCGATTGGAGCACGTAGGTCGTGTTTTGCACCAGTTTTCTTGTGGGTTTAAGACGAGATGAAGTGCAGAAATCTATTGGTGTGTTCGGTTTATATAATGGTCGGGTAAAACATCCGTTTTGATGGTTTTTAATTTTTCCGGTCGGTTACCTCTTAACTCCGATTAAAACCCACTATTAAACGCGTTTAAAATCCCATTTAATGGCCTAAGCTCTTTATTGATGATGGAGAAACGGTTTGGCGTTAAGTAGAAGTTGAAACGGGCATTAAACTCGCGAGAGTAGGCCTCGCTGGAACTGTTCCTCGCCGCCGGAGGGGTGGCCGGAAAAACGTGGCTGCCAGGAAGAGGGAAATTTTTTTTTTTTTTGAAAGTTCCATAATTGGCAGAAAAGGTCCCTCATGTTTAACATAGTTAGTTTTATTAAATTTTAGTTACTTTTTCCTTTATAAAAACTTAACCAAGTAACTAAATTAACCTATAATGTTTTTAAAACTTTATAAAACTCTCTAAAACTTGGAATTTTTATAAAATCCATTGCGTAGACGTTCCGAGATACGTATTTGACTAAAACCTATACCCGATCCATAATAAATATATATATATATATATATATATATATTTTTGTTCTAAAATTAAATTTGAAAACGACGAAACTTATAGGGACTATAATGAAAATATTTCAGGGGTTATTTTTGTAAATTTGACGAAAGACGAGGGTGACGGATGTCACACACATCTCGGCCCACTCACCCTTCTTCACACACTGTGCAACAACCGGGTATCCTCGGGTCCAAGCCACAGCAGGCCCACACGACATACACCCCAACTGACATCGAGCAGGCACTTTACACCATGTCTCTGCAGCAACCGGACCCGACACAGTACATGGACACGGGCGCATCATCCACCATGACCCACGAGCAAGGTGACTTTCATACTTTTTCTAATTCTAGCATGTCTCAAAATATTATTGTAGGTAGTGGCCATACTATACCCGTACTCGGTCAAGGCACCAAATACCTACCCAAACCATTCCCACCCTTTATTCTAAAAAATGTCCTTTACTCACCCAAACTCGTTAAAAATTTAATTTCTGTTCATAGATTTACCATAGATAATTTTGTTTCTGTAGAGTTTGACCCTTTTAGTTTTCTTGTGAAGGATTACAAGACCAAGACCCCCTCCTGCGATGTAATAGCATCGGTGATCTCTACCCCCTCGTGCTTGGATCACCTACTTCACCACAAACGGCATCCTTTATCGCCTATCTTGCCCCTACACCTCCTCACAAAACGGTAAAGCCAAACGCAAAATCCGAACCATTAACAACATGATCCGTACCCTACTTGCCCATGCCTCATTACCTACCCACTTGTGGCATTTTGCACTTGAAACCGCAACATACCTACTCAATATTTTACCCACCAAAGCAACACACAACAAAACCCCAACCGAACTCCTTTACCTTACCAACCCCACCTACGATCACCTCCGGGTGTTCGGTTGCTTGTGCTACCCCCTCACACCATCCACAACAATTCATAAACTTGAAAATCGCTCCCACCCCTGTGTCTTCCTCGGGTACCCAACCTCTCACCGAGGTTACCGATGCCTAGACCTTACCACAAAACAAATTTTCATCTCACGCCATGTCACATTTGATGAAACCACCTTCCCGTTCAAACATACCATCGGCCCCACACCCTCCTATGATTTTTTGTCCGATTCCTTCCCGTTTCACATATGTCCATAGATCGCAGCAACCACTCCAACCGGACCCTCACCCCAGTCCGCCTTAGGGATGAGCATACGGTCCCGAAAACCGATCCCGAACCAAAAAAATTCCGATCCCGTACCGAACCGATATCGAACCGAGGGTGTTCGGTATCGGTATCGGTACCCACATTTAGAGGTTTTCGGTTTCGGTATTATCGGTATGGGATCGGTATGGTTGTGACATCCGTCACTTTTTATTTTTATAATAATAATAATAATAATAATAATAATAATAATATTAAACAAGCAAAATTTAATCTCCAAACAAATACAAGACCCATCCTTCTCCTTGTGTGATTACCTGAAGCCCAACAACTAGCCAGAGCCCAAGCCTGCTCTCCCTTTTCCTTTGTCTGCTATTACGCGGCCCAGTACACAGGCCCAACCAAACCCAAGGCCCACTGCTTCCCTTCCCTTTTGAAAACAAAAAAAAGAAATACCCCTGCCGGGACTCGAACCCGGGCAGGAGCCGGGTCACACTCACGCGCTGACCATCTGGTCTAGCTCTCTTCTTTGAATAAACCTCAATAGAAATAATATAAAACCCCTCCTAGACGGTTTCTTTTCCTTTCCCTGCTACTGCTGCTGTTACACGACACCACACCACCAATTTTCTTTTTTTATCAACAAAGCCTTTGACCTCAAATTGGATTAATTTAGGTAAGACATTCCAAGAATTAATCATGTATTCATTAACCCACCATCAATCATGCTTAAATCTGCACGATGACAACTCGCGTATTGACCAATTCGAGCAAAATTCACGCGTTAGGCTTAAAGACGGGTCAAAACCTTCCATTTCGTTCGTCTAAGCTTTGCACTATAAATTGGACCTCCTTACACCATCACACATCGCCGAACAACCTCCCTTCACTCTCAATTTTTCTGTTTTAACGATCTGCGATTCAGTTCCTTGTCGCGTTTGACTTTTTCTTTGACCGAGGCTCTTTCACGTTTGCGTCATTGTAAGTTCTTTTTTTTGGTTGGGTTATGATCATCGGCCCTCTGTGATCAATAGCCCCAAAGATTCATGGGCTATTGATCACTAATTGTGGTGATTGGTAAATTAGGGCACTAATTGTGTAGAATTGGGGAAGAACATATATAACAATTAGTGTATTTAATTATTTCAAATTGATAAACTAACAACCAACTGGTATAGACCAGCTGGTTTGCACGCATGGTTAGGAAACCGAACCGGTCATTGGGCCAGGGTTCGAACCCCACAAGTGTAAAACATTTTTTCTCCTTTTTCTTTCTTCTTTTCATATATATATAGTTAACCTTTAATTTTTTTAAAATACTAAAACTATTTTATAAATTCTACAAAATTTATTTTATGTTATTCCAGTGATAAAGTTCATCATCCAATTTTTAGTTTTTCAAAAATCATTTATTTAATATATATAATAATTAATACAAGTTTATTCATTTATAAATGTAAAATTCAATAAAAATATCTAAACGATTTTATAAAACTCCACAAAAATTATCCTAAACTTGTACAACAATAAACATTTCAGAAATTATTTTTATTCCAGAAAAACCGGTCATTTTATATTTTTAATGAATTTTTGTTAGTTTTAATCATAAATAAATCATAATAAATTCATTTTTCAATATTTTTGCACCAAAATTTTACATAAATTATTTCTATCCATTTAGAACAGAAATACAATTTTTAATTTAAAAATTATTTAATTTTAATATTTTTAGATATTAAAGTTACATCTTGACAATTTGAAATAAATAGATTAAATATTCTATTTTCAAGAAAATAATTTTATAAAAATTATTTTCACACTTAAACCTTTATATTGTGATCATCTTTAATTTAAGATTTACAAAAAGACTTTTGTTTATTTAATTATCAAATTTCCCTTAGTTATTAAACGTTTAATTTATTAATCAAACGAATACTTATCCCCAATTCGGAACCCTAGAAAATACTTATAGACTAGATAGACTTAGACTTATTTGTTACCTTATACATAGGGTGATACTTGACAAACGTTGGATTTCACTTATTCAATTCCACAAGACTTACCACCGTGCTAAGGTGAGTATTACTTATCCCCTTTTTCACTTTTACAACTTTTGGGGTGATTCATGCACAAGTATACAAAACCTTCATATTCATTTACACATACATTTTATTCATTTACAATTCATATACGTGTCTTGTTTATCTTTGTGCTTATGTTTTAACATGAACGTAGCTTACATACAAAATCATACATACAGACATAACTTATGTTATGGTGCTCTTTACATATAGACGTAACTTATGTTACGGTGCTCATTCAGACATAACTTTGTGTTATGGTGCTCTTTTAGACTCACACGTGTTGAGGTGCTCATTATCAATTACATTGTACAACTTTACATGTGATCTTTGTCTTGTTTGGTTACTTGCGTGTTTACATAATGCCTTGGTGATGCTAGACACATGAATTGTACTACTTTTCAAATCTTATACTATACGTACAAAACTAAGTAGTGCTCACCAACATTCGTATGTTGACAAAAATTATTTTCGTGCATGTTTCAGGATAAGCTGCTTGACGCTTCACATAGGACCTGGACTTAGCTTAAATTAATCAATTATCTTTATTTTTGTTGTCTTGTATTTAATTCCACAAGTTGTAAAACAATATTCATTAATTATATATTTACATTTTAGTACCATGAGCTTTTGAACAATCATCACTACGTGGCACCTCGATGATTCCGCCATCGGTTGGGGTGTTACAGATTGGTATCAGAGCCATGGTTATAGGGAACTAGGTTATTAGATAAAAAGACCTAGACTATAACCGAACTTCAACTTGCATGCATAATATTTCCTGAATTACCCTACCCCTCATTTCTCTCTACTTTCCTCCTTCTATCTTTCCCTTCCCCTCTCTCTCCATTCTCCTCATCTTTCATCATGGTGCATAGAGATGGTGTCCTACAAGGAGTGGAAATTCTACATCATTATGGAACAGGGACAATACCTTTCATGAAGACACTCTTAGGCATAATGCCTACTCTTATTTTTGCTCCTTCGAAGTTGTTGAACTTTAATGAGCGTGATAAGGACACGTGCAATCTGGAAGGGTGGATGCCTGTACACTGGGTTTTCTGGCATAGGCAAGCATAGCGCATAAATCCATTTACGGACCTGTTATGCTTACCTGGGGATTCCTGGAGTGAGTGTCCACTTATAGGCTAAAGCATGTCTTCTTTGATCATCATTAGGTTCAACTCCTTTGAAAAGTCAACGTTCTTGTTGGGCTTTACAGCTAGACAAGGGCACTCCAAGCATCTTATGCAAGTTTTTCAATAATACTCTCTCGATTCATATACAATATTTTGCATTTCATGATCTTCATATATTGCTTACAAGTTCATACTACATAATCATCTGTACGGTTACACATTTACATTTTCTAATCTTATGATTATTCATTGACATAGATGTCTGCTCGCCGCATGCTCCGTGATGCCAGCCAACGCCCTGTTCGTGCTTCTGGTCGACGTTCTGATCGTCGCCTCGCATCTTTAGTCGCCGAGCAAATTGCTGCAGTGATCCCAAACCTTGTCAGTGAGATAACCCAGAATAGTAACAGTGCCAACACAGGGAGTACAACTCAATTTCGGTGCACTTTCAAACACTTTAACTCCTGCAACCCCACAAAATTCACTGGTGAGGAGGGTGCTACTGGTCTTCTCCAATGGTTTGAAAGCATGGAGAGTACTTTTGTGAACAGTGAGTGTCCTGATGAACTCCGCGTTCGCTATGCTACTAGTGTCCTTCAAAAGGGGGCGCTAACCTGGTGGAATGGCGAAAAACGCAATCGAGGAGCTGATGTTGCTTTATCTTTATCTTGGGCTGAGGTTAAGGAACTCATGATCGCCAAATTCTGCCCTAGGAACGAAATCAGGAAACTGGAGGAAGAATTCCATGGACTGAAACAAGACAGTGGTGAGAATCTTGCATATAATACTCGATATCACGAACTTAGCATACTGGTTCCACACATGGTCACCCCGGTCTCTCGAGCAATCGAAAAATATATCGAGGGATTACCAGACCTGATTCAAGACGTTGTCACCGGAGGCAAAGCCACTACGGTAGAAGAAGCCATCCAACTTGCAGCCACTTTGACAGACAAACATGTAAGGATAGGAAACCTAGTTAGGAAGGGCACCAAGACGTCTGCTGAGAAAACCACCCATGTTGTTGAATCATCTAAGACCGTTTTAGCAAAGGCCGCCACTACTGCATCGAATTCTAAGAAACGAATGGGCGATAATCAGCACCATGCTATTGTGGATCCTGTGGCTCAACCCCCTATCAAGAAAGCCTACACGGGAATCCATCCTCAATGCAACACTTGCAAGTATCATCACCCTGCAAATCTTCCATGCCGTCAATGCACTAGATGTGGAAGGTTTGGACACTTTGTCACTACTTGTCGTGTAACAGATTGGACACAGGGTAATCCTCAAACAGCTGCTCAGGAACCACTACAGATTGCTAACGGTCGGGCATGTTATCATTGTGGAGACCCTAACCACATGCGACCACAATGCCCTAAATTGAATAATGTAAACCTAGTGGCACATGGACGAGCTTTCAATATCAATATCCAGGATGACGCTAATCCCACTGGTTAAGCAATGGATGGAATCTTCTTAAGACTCGGAAATCCAATACTTGCGTTTTCATTTTCTTGATTCCATTATCATTTTGTACCCAATTTTATCGCGCTCATTAGCATATAACAGATTTCCTAGCATACTATTATTGGTGATTTATCATATTGGTTACGTTTATTTTAAATCGTACACTTACATTTATTTGAAACATTTGGACTTGATACTTGATCTTACAGAGCTTTTCTAAGAAAAACATCATTGTTTGTTATATGAAACTTGAATTTTTCCTTTGATTTAACAATCTATTGAACATTTAGTTATTCATGATACTTATAATTTATTTCTATAAGCCACTAAGATAACACTTACACTTAATGGTTGTAGTACTTACAAACTTGCTTGCATAAACATGCTATCAATTTGCAATCTATGTGAATAATAATTGCTGCACTTAATAGAAGTCATCATGCCTTTTTCAACAGTCGGGAGAGGCCCTACAACCTGCTCCACGACTGGTGGAGGCTATCGAACATACTCAACGATTGGTAGAGGTCATTATGCCTTTCAAACAGTCGGGAGAGGCCCTACAACCTACTCCACGACTGGTGGAGGCTATCGAACCTGCTCAACAATTGGTGGGATCATAGAAGGACATAAAACCCTAATGTAAGGTAAATTGATGATTCCGGTCCGGAACGTAATCATGAATTTACAGGTACATTAGGGTAGTGTGAAATTCTATTAGAGTTTTTGGTAGGCATCCAGTACGTTTTCGAGGTATCAAAGGTGTGGTGGGTTAGCTGCGGTACACCCTGTATACAAACACTAATGATGCATTGAAAGTGAGACTGGAAGTCGGACCGGGAACAAACTCTGTTTACTTGGTAGTTCAATTAGTCTTTCTATAGTCAATCAACTTGTACATTCATAAAACTTGAAATTTAGTGTTACTAGATTCTTATTCTCCTTATTATTCGAGACGAACCTAATCCAATCCTTAACTCACACCTATCAAACCCCTTATCCAGATCATTCGAATTTTCCAAACCACTGCTACCTTTATTTCTACCCAAACATCCATAACCCTATGTTTCAAATAACTTCGGGACGAAGTTTCTAAAAGTAGGGGATGTTGTGACATCCGTCACTTTTTATTTTTATAATAATAATAATAATAATAATAATAATAATATTAAACAAGCAAAATTTAATCTCCAAACAAATACAAGACCCATCCTTCTCCTTGTGTGATTACCTGAAGCCCAACAACTAGCCAGAGCCCAAGCCTGCTCTCCCTTTTCCTTTGTCTGCTATTACGCGGCCCAGTACACAGGCCCAACCAAACCCAAGGCCCACTGCTTCCCTTCCCTTTTGAAAACAAAAAAAAGAAATACCCCTGCCGGGACTCGAACCCGGGCAGGAGCCGGGTCACACTCACGCGCTGACCATCTGGTCTAGCTCTCTTCTTTGAATAAACCTCAATAGAAATAATATAAAACCCCTCCTAGACGGTTTCTTTTCCTTTCCCTGCTACTGCTGCTGTTACACGACACCACACCACCAATTTTCTTTTTTTATCAACAAAGCCTTTGACCTCAAATTGGATTAATTTAGGTAAGACATTCCAAGAATTAATCATGTATTCATTAACCCACCATCAATCATGCTTAAATCTGCACGATGACAACTCGCGTATTGACCAATTCGAGCAAAATTCACGCGTTAGGCTTAAAGACGGGTCAAAACCTTCCATTTCGTTCGTCTAAGCTTTGCACTATAAATTGGACCTCCTTACACCATCACACATCGCCGAACAACCTCCCTTCACTCTCAATTTTTCTGTTTTAACGATCTGCGATTCAGTTCCTTGTCGCGTTTGACTTTTTCTTTGACCGAGGCTCTTTCACGTTTGCGTCATTGTAAGTTCTTTTTTTTGGTTGGGTTATGATCATCGGCCCTCTGTGATCAATAGCCCCAAAGATTCATGGGCTATTGATCACTAATTGTGGTGATTGGTAAATTAGGGCACTAATTGTGTAGAATTGGGGAAGAACATATATAACAATTAGTGTATTTAATTATTTCAAATTGATAAACTAACAACCAACTGGTATAGACCAGCTGGTTTGCACGCATGGTTAGGAAACCGAACCGGTCATTGGGCCAGGGTTCGAACCCCACAAGTGTAAAACATTTTTTCTCCTTTTTCTTTCTTCTTTTCATATATATATAGTTAACCTTTAATTTTTTTAAAATACTAAAACTATTTTATAAATTCTACAAAATTTATTTTATGTTATTCCAGTGATAAAGTTCATCATCCAATTTTTAGTTTTTCAAAAATCATTTATTTAATATATATAATAATTAATACAAGTTTATTCATTTATAAATGTAAAATTCAATAAAAATATCTAAACGATTTTATAAAACTCCACAAAAATTATCCTAAACTTGTACAACAATAAACATTTCAGAAATTATTTTTATTCCAGAAAAACCGGTCATTTTATATTTTTAATGAATTTTTGTTAGTTTTAATCATAAATAAATCATAATAAATTCATTTTTCAATATTTTTGCACCAAAATTTTACATAAATTATTTCTATCCATTTAGAACAGAAATACAATTTTTAATTTAAAAATTATTTAATTTTAATATTTTTAGATATTAAAGTTACATCTTGACAATTTGAAATAAATAGATTAAATATTCTATTTTCAAGAAAATAATTTTATAAAAATTATTTTCACACTTAAACCTTTATATTGTGATCATCTTTAATTTAAGATTTACAAAAAGACTTTTGTTTATTTAATTATCAAATTTCCCTTAGTTATTAAACGTTTAATTTATTAATCAAACGAATACTTATCCCCAATTCGGAACCCTAGAAAATACTTATAGACTAGATAGACTTAGACTTATTTGTTACCTTATACATAGGGTGATACTTGACAAACGTTGGATTTCACTTATTCAATTCCACAAGACTTACCACCGTGCTAAGGTGAGTATTACTTATCCCCTTTTTCACTTTTACAACTTTTGGGGTGATTCATGCACAAGTATACAAAACCTTCATATTCATTTACACATACATTTTATTCATTTACAATTCATATACGTGTCTTGTTTATCTTTGTGCTTATGTTTTAACATGAACGTAGCTTACATACAAAATCATACATACAGACATAACTTATGTTATGGTGCTCTTTACATATAGACGTAACTTATGTTACGGTGCTCATTCAGACATAACTTTGTGTTATGGTGCTCTTTTAGACTCACACGTGTTGAGGTGCTCATTATCAATTACATTGTACAACTTTACATGTGATCTTTGTCTTGTTTGGTTACTTGCGTGTTTACATAATGCCTTGGTGATGCTAGACACATGAATTGTACTACTTTTCAAATCTTATACTATACGTACAAAACTAAGTAGTGCTCACCAACATTCGTATGTTGACAAAAATTATTTTCGTGCATGTTTCAGGATAAGCTGCTTGACGCTTCACATAGGACCTGGACTTAGCTTAAATTAATCAATTATCTTTATTTTTGTTGTCTTGTATTTAATTCCACAAGTTGTAAAACAATATTCATTAATTATATATTTACATTTTAGTACCATGAGCTTTTGAACAATCATCACTACGTGGCACCTCGATGATTCCGCCATCGGTTGGGGTGTTACAATGGTATCGGTATTTTAAGGTAAAATACCGATACCACACCGCTACCGTACCGATACCATACCGGTATAATTGGTATCGGTATCGGTATTGGTTTTTTGGACTTTTCGGTATAGATATTGTCGGGATCGGCATCGGTTCGGTACCGATACCGTCCCGAGCTCATCCCTAGTCCGCCTCCCCTCCACCAACTCAGCCCACTAATACATCAAGCCCAAACGCCCCTAACCCTTCGGCCCACCAAACACCCAACCATACTCCTGCCCATCGACCACACTCTGCCAGCCAAGTTATACCCTACAACACGGCCCAACCTACTCCTCCTGGCCCATTTCCGCCCCCAACCCAACCGCCAAATCCACACAGCTCCCCACCAAAACCCACTCGCCCCACAACCAAACACCCGCACCATGCACACCCGCTCCATGAGTGGCATCTTTAAACCTAAACACCCACTAAACCTAAACGCCTCCACCACTACACCCTCCATCATACCCATTCCCAAAAACTCACTTGATGCCTTGACTATACCGGAATGGTATTCCGCCATGCTTACTGAGTACAATGCTTTAATTAGAAATGGTACTTGGGAGTTAGTTGCTCGCACCCCTAACATGAATATTGTACGTAGCATGTGGTTGTTTAAACATAAATACAGGTCAGATGGCACTTTAGAGAGATACAAAGCTCGTTTGGTTTGTGATAGGCGGTCACAACAGGTTGGGGTTGATTGCGGGGAGACATTCAGTCTGGTTGTCAAACCGGCTACTATACGGACGGTGCTATCTATTGCTCTTTCTAAGAATTGGCCTATACATCAATTGGACGTGACTAATGCATTCTTACACGGGGACCACCACGAAACCGTGTACATGTACCAACCAATGGGTTTTTGTCACAAACAGTTACCGGATCATGTCTGTCTTCTTAAGAAATCTTTATATGGGTTGAAACAGGCACCACGGGCATGGTACCAGCGGTTCACAGAATATGTTCTCAGCTTGGGTTTTTTTAATAGTCGCTGCGACGCGTCTCTTTTTACTCTTCATCAGGGGCATGATACCGCATATTTACTTCTTTATGTGGATGACATTCTTCTAGTCACATCCTCTACAGATCTCATACATTGCCTTCTCCAGAGTCTGTCCACAGAATTTGCCATGAAGGATCTCGGGCCTCTCAGTTATTTCTTGGGCATTTCAGTTACCCGCACTGGTAACTCCATGTTTCTTACACAACACTCTTATGCTAATGATATTATTGCCCGTGCACGTATGCAATCGTGCAACCCCGTCTCTACACCGGTTGATACAAATGGTAAACTAAGTGCTACATCTAGTGATCTGTTTCATGACCCAACATTGTACCGCAGTCTGGCAGGGGCCCTTCGGTACCTGACTTTCACCCGCCCGGACATTACCTACGTTGTACAGCAGATTTGCATGCATATGCACACTCCACGGATCGATCATTGGAATGCCCTTAAGTGCATCATTAGATACATTAAAGGCACCTCCACACTCGGACTCACTTTGTGCGCCTCTTCATCCCAACCATCATTGGTCTCCTACACTGATGCAGATTAGGCTGGCTGCCCTGACACGAGACGTTCCACCAGTGGTTATTGTGTATACTTTGGCGATAATCTCATATCGTGGTCATCTAAACGCCAAAGCACCGTTTCCCCCTCTAGTGCCGAAGCGGAATACCGAGGAGTTGCAAATGTTGTTGCAGAAATTTGTTGGTTACGCAACCTCCTCCTTAAACTGTTGGTTCCCCTTTCTCGTGCCACATTGGTATATTGTGATAATGTCAGCGCTATCTATCTTTCAGGTAATCCTGTCCAGCACCAGCGCACAAAGCATATCGAGTTAGGTATCCACTTTGTCAGAGAACAGGTCCAACGCGGTCGGGTCCGCGTTCTTCACATGCCATCTCGTCACCAGATTGCAGACATTTTTACCAAAGGTCTTCCTCGGATACTCTTTGAAGATTTTCGCTCCAGTCTCAGCATTCGGTCACCTCCCGCTTCGACTGCGGGGGTGTAATAACACTTATATTTAGTAAATTTGTATGTCATTATTATTTATCATTGTAATTATCGGTATCCATAAATAGTGGAACCGAATTGTATTATATATAGGAATATTTAATGAAGAGAAGGCAACTACTGTAAACTTTCACTAAATATTATCTATTAATATATATAAAAGAATTGAACATTGCTGACGTGGCGTGCAATGATGCCTTCAACCTCTCCATGAAACTGCCACGTGGAATCATAATTGAAAGATTTTAGTGTTTTTGAATTATTTTCTTTTTTAATTAAATTGAGTTATTTTAGGAAAAAAGAATTTAAAAATAAATTTAAAATTTTCTCTCTCATGTTTCCTCCCATAATTTTTAAACGTTTATGTATTTTATATACGAGATTTTTTAAAGAAAAAAATTACACCAAATTAACGAGCGTTTTATTATCTTTCCAACGAGTACCATAGTGCTATATAAAAAACGGAGAAAAAATCGACTATTTTTGTGGGGTTTCGTTCATACAGAAAAAAAACACACAAAGTGTTCATGTTATTCATTAATCATGTTTTTTCTTTTAAACTAGGTTCTTATCTACGATTTTGAAAATCAGCCCAATCGCCATGTTATCATTGAAATTTTACTAGGTATACGTCATCAAGAGAAGCTGGGAGAAAGAATCGCGCAACACTGCAACACATGGTGTCACCTTATTTTTTTATTTATTTAATTACAAGAGTAATAATTATTACTATTAGTATTAGTATTATTAGAATGGTTATATTTTTCAACCATGGGACGCTCCCGGGAAGAATTGATAGTTACTGACGTGACGTTCAATGGTGCCTCAACCATCTCTTGATTATGCCACGTGGCATAATGAGATGCAATGGTTACAACTTCCAACTTAAGTGTTTGTTTAGTTGATTAGGTTAGGAATTATAAGAGCCATTAGAATGTGAAAAATTAGAGAGATGTGATGAGTTTTTGAATAGTTGCAGCTTACATAAGTGATTCTTTACATGATTACTGATTAGGTTTTAGATTAGAGAATATGAGTTATTACTGATTAGAATACTATGAACATGCAATTATTGAGAGATTTTGTGGTTAGTTAACTTGAGCCATTTGCAATAGATTATCACGTAAAATTAGATTTTTCAACCCCGGGACCCTCCCGGGGTAATCAGCTAGTGTGCATATATATGATTCACATTATTTAAACAAACTTTAGGTATTTCATTCAAAAAACAGGACAATAGATTTGACAACACATATAAATAATATCTGACGTTAATATCTACCATAAGTATGGGTGAATGTCACATACATATATCAACATGATTTCTATTTTTATGCATTAATTATATCATTCTCGTGTCTTGTCTTTATATTATCATGATAAGAGTTTTTATAATTAATATGTTTATAAAGTTTAACATCATCGAAGGATCACTTGGCTGGTTAACAATTCAAATCTAATGTTTTGTAGTCATAACTAAAAAAATATAAATCTAGTTCGTATTATAACTTAGAATTCACATTATGATTATGCGGTATGCAAATTAAAAGCTTAAAGGATATGTCCCACCCTGAAATGACGTTACATTTTTAATGGAAAAACATTTGGTCTTCTTCTTCAACTCTCACTTTTTCGTCCCTCATTGTGTTAAGGTGATGACACGTCCATGTGGGTTATCTGAAATCATTTGAACATCATGTGTATACAAATCGATAACTTTGATTATTTTTTAGGTAAAATTGTAAGTTTTTTGTTAATTTTAGTGAAAACGTCACATGTTGTAAAAAGTACATGTAAATAAATTGCTATACATGCATAAATAAGAAGTTACGTATAATGATTTAAACAAAGGGCTTCTAGTACAATGGCATAATGATGTACAAAGTTGTGTCCCTTCATGAAATTGAAAATTCTAGTCACATAATGAATAGTGATAACAAGTGTAAACTAGGTGTAGCGAGTGTGTTTCATACATTCTAAAAAATACAAACTAAAAGTATAATAAATTAAATAATCAGGCAATCAGTTACCAAGATCAACAGGGTACTGGATTTTAATAATCTAAACTTTTACTCATTAGCCAACGTACTAATTTGTACTTCAAAAATTCCCAACTTTTAACATATTGGCTGACAATGAACATTTGTTAATTGAGAACTAACTCAGTACATGGACGCTGACATTGCATGCCAATGCTGGCATGGATAATGACGTGGACACTGACATGACATGTCATGTCAGCATCTACTAAATTGATTAGTCATCGGTTAAAAAGGTTTACAAAAGGAAAAATGTCTGAAAGTTGGGTTGGGACCGTTGTTTGAATTTTTGAAGTACAGATTATTGCCGCCAATGGGTAAAAGTTTGGATTATTAAAATCCAATACCCCTCGTTTATCTTTCAAAGTTCTCAAATAAAACATGGTTTGGTTAATTAACCTAACTTAATCGAACAAAATATCTGCATGAATTGATTTTACAACATGTGAGGTGTATATTTGTTTTACCAGTGCACCCATGATTTTTTACTGGGTTTACGTTTAAAAAGTATTTGATAAATTCTAAAAGTGTTATATACGTATACATCATATAAAAGTGAGTATCAAGTATTACATTACACAACATGTGATGCGTTAGCTTCTTACTGTGTCCGCACATGATATAGAACAACAATATCTATAGTTTCATACAAAACAAAGAGACAAAAATGAGCTAACAAAAAAATTTATCAACAATATTATCAAATGGTATAAAGCTGACATAAGACAAAATAACATGAGGCTTGTTTTAGTAAGGTTCTTCATATATAACTTTGTGATTTTCCGGTAAAAGTTTTTTTTTTTAAGAAAAATTTCATTCAAAACACCACGAGCGCCCCTAAAACAGGGACCCACGGGCAACAAAAACGATTACATCGAGTCTAGCGGATTATTTTCCGGTACAAGTTATCCGTCGGTTCTATGAAACTATTTAAATTACAATTAGGTCATCAAGATATTGATTTTTGGTTATTAATTAAAGTTATTATTACCAAGTAGCCCAAGTTGCAAAGATGTCATGGAAATGTGCCTCCTTCATCTGATTCATGGATCAAATACTATGATAGAATTAGTGTTTATGTAAGTTATCGGTTCTAACAAAATAAAGATTACTATATTATTAATTCTTAATAGTAAGGGAGGACGGGGCACTCACCATAGAGCATCAGTGGAGCAGCTCCACCATAAATCGTAGCCTGCCACCTAGACCATCACCCGTAAATCCCTTCCACCAACGACACTACCCGTGAAGCATCCAGATACCCTCTCTCCTCTGCATCTCTCTCTCTTCTCTGCAAACGTGATCAGGTAGACCTCGAAATTCGAGCACGGGACTTAACGAAACCCACTATCTGAGTCACCGTCAGTGATGAACCCGTGAGGGTAGTAAGGTACCAGCATCGTTTGCTGGTAGCAACCTGCCCTCCCTAGGAAGGCTTCAAATCTTTTTTATAATACAAAATAGCTAAATGTTGTATAAGCATAATATATATGTAGTCATTGGGAGTAATCCAGTCGAGCTTTAGCTAGTTTAAACTTGTTAAAGCTTGACACAATGCGATCTCAATCTTAAATGTTTGTTTACCAGTCGAACTCGATCTTCTGATTTTTAAAACAAGACAAGCTCAACTTGATTAAGCTTCTAGTCATTTTACTCTAGAATAATAAAAAGAAACTAGATTAAAGTTACTAAATTACCAACTCTGTATTCTTTTTTCTTTTCTTGAATTTTATTCTATAATTTTTTTCTCTTCAAAATTTCGTAAAAACAAAGTAAAAATAGTTCGTTGATATATATATATTTTTTTCCAGAATTTTGTTAAAATATTCAATGTATTTATTTTCTGTAATGATATTAAATCATATGATAAATATTTACACATATACAACAATGTCATATCAAATAAGTTATAAGATATGGTTTTTAGTAACATTTTTCACGGATGTATATATGGTTTTGCAAAGGAAAGATGTATAAAGATACACTTTTTTGCATTAAAGACATCAAAGTATCAAACTATTTTTATTTAAGAGGCTAAAGACATCAAGATCAAACTATTAAATGTTGATGTATAGATTATAGATCGAGCACCTGCTATCTATTCGGATTCAGTTGCAAGTTATAAAGTTACTAGATTATACCTTAGGAGCGTCCCGAGTTGAGAAATTTAATATGATACATCAATTTTACATATGAAATAGACTGATGTATAACTCTAATATTAATATCTAACATAAAACAAATTAACAATGTACAACTTCAATGCTAACACATAACCTTAAAGAATGTAGAACTTTAATGTAACTCTAATATTAACACCTATCCTAAAGACTAAACAAATGTACAACTCTAACATACTAATATTGATACCTAACTTAAAACAACGTATAACTCTATTAACCTATTCGGCTCTGGTTGAAAAAAAAAATCATATTTACTGATTTAAACATAATTAGTGACTTGTCTATACATGATTAATGATTTACCTGAACACTTTGTGTTTTTTTTCCTGTATGAATAAAACCCTACAAAAAAATTTCTCCGTTTTTTATATAGCACTATGGAACTCGTTGGAAAGATAATAAAACGCTCGTTAATTTGGTGTAATTTTTTTCTTTAAAAAATCTCGTATATTAAAGATATTAACGTTTAAAAATTATGGGAGAAAACATGAGGATGAAAAATCCAATTTTGTTTTTAAATTATTTTTTTCTAAAATATCTCAATGTCAAATGGGATGACACATGGCACACTCAAGGAAGAGAATGGCTTTTTAAATGACATGTCATTAAAATGACTTTAATTTATTATATGTATAGATAGATATAGATATATACCCAGTCTCAACAAAAGGAAATGTAACCAAATGTCCAAATATGCTTCTATCTGTTATCACAATACATATTTGAATTTTTTTCAATTGTTTTAGTGTTATATTTTCACTAGATTATACCCCGGGAACCTCCCGGGATTGAGAAATATAATATGACATATTAATCTTACATATAAAATAGAATGATGCGCTTTACAGTTACATGCAGGAAAGCTTCGGGTAACACCTAACCTAAAACAATTAAAAATGTATCTCCAATGTTAACGCATAACCTTAAACAATGTATAACTCTAATATTAATATCTAACCTAAAACAATGTATAACTCCAATGCTAACGCATGTTGAAAACAAAATTCATATTTACCGAAACATAATTAGTGACTTGTCTATACATGATTAATGATTTACCTGAACACTTTGTGTTTTTTTTCCTGTATGAACAGAACCCTACAAAAAAATAGTCGTTTTTTTCTCCGTTTTTTATATAACACTATGGTACTCGTTGGAAAGATAATAAAACGCTCGTTAATTTGGCGTAATTTTTTTCTTTAAAAAATGTCGTATATAAAAGATATTAATGTTTAAAAATTGTGAGAGGAAACATAAGAGATAAGAGATAAAAATCAAATTTTGTTTTAAATTTTTTTTTCCTAAAATATCTTAATGTCACATGGGATGACACATGGCACATTCAAAGAGGAGAATGCATCTTTGAATGCCATGTCATTAAAATGACTTTGGTTTATTATATGTATAGATGATGACAAAATAATTGGATACGGAGAGAAGTAGACCGTATGCACCGACTCTTTACTATAAAAGGATAAAATTGAATTGATTAAATAATTTAAAACATGATAGAAAAAAAAAACTACGATTAATAAAGTTAAAAATGATTTTAGTATTTCTTTTATACATTTTGTAAAACTATAAGTAAATGTTACATCGGTCACGGATGTAAAGCATGCGTGGTTTATAGGAAAATGTCACATTTTGAATACTATCAACATGTTTCGAGCAATATTGCAACAAAGAGAGTAGAACAGTAACTAAGCTTGTCAGTTGTCATGGTAAGAAAAATTCAAACAAGGATAACATTCGAAAAAGAAAACAAGCAATATTGGTTGAGATGAGAGACGGATTTTACGCATACTTTCTATATTTTTTTAATGAGTAAAAGTAAACTATTATCAACTTTAAAATAAAAATAGTTCACGTGTTTTTTCACATTACTTTTATAGAGTCGGGTTATTCTGCACAGTGTAACAAAAATGAGAAGGGTGAGAAAGATACAAAAAACATAATACATCATGAAGTATGACACAGTGAGCCACAAAATATAACACAATGTCAAAAAATATAACACAATGCTAAAGAAAAAAGACACAATTAATTGAAAAATGACATTATGATGAAAATAAGAAAAAGACACAATAGTACATAAAAGACACAATGATATAACGCATATTCTAAAAACTACAAGCTAAAACCCTAAAAAACGAAGACCTAAAAACTAACGTCATATGGTTCGATAATGCGATTCCAATGCCGCTTAAATGAGTTCAATCGGAGTCCGTTTGATACGCTTCCTACGACTTCCTATTTTTCTTTCACTGTGTATTTGATCCTAACCCTCTTTTTATATATAAAAGTGTGGTCGATTATTCATTAATTATGGTATTAGTTTCACATAAAAAGATAGTACGTTTATTAATTTTTAGAATATATATATTTTAAGTAGAGTTGGCCTAACATAATCCGAAATATTATTATATCATATATTGACAATTTGGCACTGTTGTGGCATTGGATAAAGCCATAATCGTGCTCATTTGATTCTGGTGTGGCTCAAGATGAGCAATGTTTTTTTAAACATTAATATTTTACATAAAATTATAAAACATTAAATTAAATTAAAAAAAA
This sequence comes from Ambrosia x helenae, assembly GCA_030844895.1. Taxonomy (NCBI): domain Eukaryota; kingdom Viridiplantae; phylum Streptophyta; class Magnoliopsida; order Asterales; family Asteraceae; genus Ambrosia; species Ambrosia x helenae. The sequence continues at coordinate 100,028,069 of CM061226.1, read as the reverse complement.
AAACATTACACTAAAAAAAAATAACACCTAGCGTAATGTTGGGCGTAACATTTACCACGCCAAAAAATGATGAAAGTCATGCACAACCTCAGAAGGATACTCGACGTGAGTAAAAGCTAGGTGCACGTCCTTTTTTTCCCCGGAGAGATCCATAGAGACTTTTTTATATGCTATTTCGAAGTTTTTACACTTCGTTTTGAGATCCTTGTACTTGTGGGAGATTAAATCATTCTAGCATCCCACATCGGTTGAGAAGGAGAACAAACACTTCCTTATAAGGGTGGGGGAACCTTCTCTACCAGACGCGTTTTGGCCAGTCCTTTAGGGGTGAGACCAATGCAAAACCGTGAGCTACGGCGAAGCGGACAATATCGTGGTACGGGTTAGCTTGGGCTGTTACAGATGGACTGTAGCATCCCACATCGGTTGAGAAGGAGAACAAACACTTCCTTATAAGGGGTGAGGGGATCTTCTCTACCAGACGCGTTTGGGGGTGAGACCAATGCAAAACCGTGAGCTACGGCGAAGTGGACAATATCGTGGTACGTGTTAGCTTAGGCTGTTACAGATGGTATCAGAGCCGGGGCCCGGATCGGTGTGCCAGTCGTGCCCGCGAGGACGCTGGGCTCCCTAAGGGGGGTGGATTGTAGCATCCCACATCGGTTGAGAAGGAGAACAAACACTTCCTTATAAAGGGTGGGGGAACCCTCTCTACCAGACGCGTTTTGGCCAGTCCTTTGGGGGTGAGACCAATGCAAAACCGTGAGCTGCGGCGAAGCGGACAATATCGTGGTACGAGTTAACTTGGGCTCTTACAGATGGTATCAGAGCCGGGGCCTGGATCGGTGTGCCAGTCGTGCCCGCGAGGACGCTGGGCTCCCTAAGGGGGTGGATTGTAGCATCCCACATCGGTTGAGAAGGAGAACAAACACTTCCTTATAAGGGGTGGGGGAACCTTCTCTACCAGACGCGTTTTGGCCAGTTCTTTGGGGGTGAGACCAATGCAAAACCGTGAGCTGCGGCGAAGCGGACAATATCGTAGTACGGGTTAGCTTGGACTGTTACATCAAATGATTTTTAAAGAATGATTTTGAATTTGTTGTAGAAGAAGAAGAAGAAGATGAAAAGAGAAGAAAATGAAAATGAAAGGTGAAAAATGGAGAAGAATAATGGAGAAGATTGGTAATTTTTTTCTTTAAATTCAACGGTCAAAAATCCTATTTGGAGCTGTTAGCGGGCGCGAGCGTGGTCGCGCCTGCTTGCTTGCTTGCTTGCTTGCTAGCGCGTGTCGTTGTCGTATTCGCGAGCCATGTGGCTCGTTGAATGGTTCACGATAGCTCGCTCGCGAATCACAACGCACAGTATAATTGGTAAAACCATTTAAGTTGTTTAAAAAAATATTTATTATCTTATGACTAGTTTTGTTACACTAATTTAAAAACCAAAATGCAATTAATGTTCATTACTGTAAATTTTATTATGTGATCATATAACAAGATTTTTGATAGAATCAATTTTTAATTTGATTAATCCAGTTTGGATAAAAATGTGGTGAAGTAATTTAACTAATCCAGTTTGGATAAAACCATTTTTCTTTATAGTCAATTAAAAACTTAAGTTAGGATCGATGTTTCTATTGAACGTCGCTTTTTAATTAGGTTATATTTATCTAGAAAATATTGTGAGTTAAAACTCTCTCTGCTATATATAAACTTATTTAAGATTTAAGATTTAAGATTTCTTTATTTATGTGATTTAAACCTTAAGTAATCCAATACAACTATAGGTAACACCCGCCTTCTGGTGAAGTGGTATGGATACTTAATGATAGGTAATTTAAGGTCTAATGGTGCAAGTTTGAGTCTTGAATGATACAAGGTTTTACCGATTATTTACTGTCGTGCCTTTGAACGAGTTAATTGTCGGGGTTTCCCTGGATTGTTAGACCTGGAGGACTAGATGTCCCGTAGGTATCCTGAAATCGTCATGAATGAATTGCCACGTAAGCTCGTGACAACTTTATTGACCTTTAAAAAAATACAAGTGCGGGTATAATATATAGTTAAATTTTGGGTTACGGTAGTAAAAACACGAGACCACCCCAATAACAATTTTTTTCTTCAATATTGACAACTCTTTATAGAATGTTTTGACAAAAAGGATATCTAAGGAAATGACCTTTTATTGTATCCATAGAAGAATTTTAAAAAAATAGAAACGTTTTAATAAAGTCTTAACTATAAAATAAGTTATTACGGCAAATGTTTATAAAATAATTAGGTTTTAGTGCAATAAATTAAAGTGCAAAAAGCCAACCTCACCAAATTCTTATTGATATTAATATTAAAAAAATATTTAATTATTTACTCTCACACTCGTCACCCTTTCTCTCTCTATATAACACACCCAATCTTCTTCATTTCACTTCACTTTTCCTCTCTCTCTCTCTCTCTCTCTCTCTCTCTCTCTCTCTCTCTCTCTCTCCAATTTGTTATCCGCCATGGTTTCTGCAGAAGTAGCTCGCACAGCTGTCGGTATCATCGGTGAGTAAACACACACACATACACACACTGTTTCAACTATTTCTCCATCTAAAAACACATCTGATTAATATGTGCGTGCTTAATTAAGTATTCATATCATTGATTGATGTTATTGACTGTCCACGATTTGGTTTTGAATCACGTTGAGTGTGTCGATCATCCATGACAATGTGTTTGTGATTTTTTAGCGAAAGAGATGAAGTAATCTGGTTGTTGAATTTAAATCGATGTTATTATTGTTTTAATTAATTTATTCATGTTTAATTATTATTTGATGATTTTGATCTGAACTTGTTTTCGTTTTCTTTTTTTGTTTCAGGAAATGCAATTGCTCTCATCTTGTTCTTATCTCCTGTGTAAGTTTTACCTCATAGCTATACATACACACATATATGATATATCTATACATATATATATGTGTGTGTATGTGTGTGTGTTTTACACATGGCATTCTTAGCTATACATACACACAAATTTATGTGTGAGTGTGTGTGTATTTTTACTTAATTTTGGATAAAACAAATTTGCTGTACGCCACACTCATGCTCTGCAAATGCACCTTCACGAATTCAATGTGTTATCTCAAATGACAATTTTACCCCCTGGATATGCTAATTACTTCACATAATAAAAGGATAAATCTGTCCTCACGTTAACGAAGGTGTAAAATGTGAAGTCCAACCACTTGATCATTCTGTTACGGTGCTAAACCGACTCAACCACCGTCCAAACCGAAATTTAACATTTATACTCTTCCGTTTTATTTTTGTTTTTATATATTTATATTCATATTTATAGTAGTTGTATAGGTTTTATAACTAGAGCAATTTAATTTTCAAAAAAAAAAAAAAACTAGAGCATTTTAATTTGTACTAGACTAATTTATTATTATACTACAACGGAAATAATAATTATAATTTCTTTAGTTATCTGTATTTTAGTAGATTAATTCTATTTAATAGATTAATTCTTTAGTTATGCATGCATCGAATTAAATAAAACATTATAGTTTGACTCAACGAAGTCAACACACAGTGACTCTAATTTTGACCAAAAGTCAACACTAACAAACGATTGGAAACATTTCAGGCCAACATTCATCCAGATCGTGAAGAAAGGTGCAGTGGAGCAGTTCTCACCGATTCCGTACCTCGCGACATTCGTGAACTGCGGTATATGGGTGTTGTACGGGCTTCCATTGGTGCACCCTCACAGCTTATTAGTCATCACAATCAACGGTGCAGGTTTAATAATCGAGACCGTGTATCTGCTCTTGTTCCTGATCTACTCTGACCGTAAGATGAGGGTCAAGGTGCTGATAATAATGTTGGCTGAAATAGTGTTTGTTGGTGTTCTAACCGTCCTGGTGTTGACCGTGGCTCACACCACTAGTGCCCGGTCGAATATTGTTGGTAGCATTGCGATTGTTGGCAATATTATGATGTATGCAGCTCCTTTATCTGTTATGGTACGTGTATTGTAGTTGGTTTTAGCATATTGTGACAATTTGTGTTTGTTTATTTGATTTAATTGGTGAATTTTGGTGTTTGTTTTTGTGATGTAGAAACTTGTGATCACTACTAAAAGCGTGGAGTATATGCCGTTTTACCTCTCTTTGTTTTCGTTGCTTAATGGTATCAGCTGGACTATATATGCACTCATTCGCTTCGATCCGTACATTGTTGTAAGTCACTCTTAATTATCTTTAGCATACGAGTTCGGATATACTATAAGTAATCGAGCTCAAGCTCGAGCTTGATCAAGATCAGGCTCAGCTCAGCTCGGCTCGACTCATTTGCACCCCTAGTTTTACTTTATATGTCTTAAGTTTTGATAGTATAATGTGTAATATTATATTTTATGATATATTTAAGATAAAAACAAACAACATATCTCAACTTTTAATATATTTGTCATTGTTTTTTAATTTGTGTACAATTTTTGGTTGATACAAGCTATATTAAGTTTTGAGATAGGGTGGGTTTTCTCTTTGGGGTTCCCATCCTGGGGGGAGGTCACAGGTTCGATCCATGCACACCACAAAAAAATTCACCGTGACGGTTTGAGCTTAGGCAAGGAGGACACCGGTGCGTGGGTAGGGATTCGAACTTGAGACCAATAGGTTAGGGTTGTATAAGGATTTCCATTCATCTAAACCTTAAAAAAAAAAAAAAAAAAACTATATTAAGTGTTTAAAACTTGTTAGGTGATCAATGCATGTATAGTTGTAAAAGATAACTGAAAAACTTTCCATTTTTTAACATTAACTTTTATTAAAAAACCAATGCGTCCACAAAACAAGGTCCGCTCAAACCACAACTTTAAATTATGTACATCGGGTGTTTACGCCAATCCTGCCAAACTATTTTATTTTCAGTTATAAAAAAGGAAATGCAACATTTTATATTATATTTTATTGTAACGAATGTGATGTTTTCTTGATTGTCTAAAAAATTTAATTCACTTTTTATCCACTAGTCTTGAAACCTATACAGCATCTGGTAATGTCTTAAAGTCGTGTTAGACATTTGGAAAAAAGAGTAGCATTAATGATTCAGTTATATTTAAGAAATAGTCAAAACATATTCTTTTCTTTTCATCATTTTTATTTTAAGTCGATATTATGATCCCCTGTCCTAGAATTATTATCCCTTTTTCTTTAGTAGTTTTATAATTGTTAAAAAACGTATATTTTTTTCAAAGTCTAACACCACTTATTCATTTTATGATTGCGAAAATTACATCAAGATAGCGGGCATGTGAGCAATAAGCTACGCCGCCACCCCTTTATAAATAATAATAAAGAAGGCGCATACAAAACATTCAATACAGAATTTTAAGTTGGTAATTAAGAGATTGCTATAAACGTGAGAGTTATGTAACCCCATAACCGGCTTTCTCTTGCTATATCCGGGATTTGACAGATTTAAAGTTGATGATTACCGGATTGTTTTAAACTGATATAAAATGTAACCTCATAACCGGTTTTCTCTTTTCATATTCGGAAATTGACAAATTTAAAGTTGATAATTACGGGATTGCTTTAAATTTAAGATATACCGGTTATTAACCCCATAGCCGGCTTTCTCTCTAAAAAGTAAAATATAAAGCGGTTATGTAACCTCATAACCGGCTTTCCCTCTTTATATCCGGGATTTGACAAAGTTAGACTCGCTTTACTTTAACCGTTATCTGAGTTGTAATTATAATTATAAGGTTTATAGATGAAAGGATTTGTAAGAACACTGATGGGCATGGCATGAAGCCAATTCTGAAAGATGTGTGTTGTGGTGTTTTACACAGATACCTAATGGGCTTGGATCACTATTGGGGATATGCCAGTTGATGCTGTATGCCACCTTTTATAAATCTACACAAAGACAATTGGCTGAGAAGAAGGCAGTTGCTGAGATGGGCTTAGCTGAGATGGGCCAAGCAGTGGGCCCTTCGAAGAGATCTAATGTGGTCCATGATGAATATCCTTGAACCTTGATCTTGATCTATGTGCTATAATTAGTATATTTTACATTTAGGCCTAAATGAAGTAATGGTCCAGACTCCAGATTATGAAAATGGATATGTTGAGTTTAGCGTTTAGATTTTTAGAGGATAATGTGACGTGGGATATATGTGTTATACAAATCACCCGTTTTTAGAATATGTTTACATGTCTGTCTTTTCTTATAAATGTTAATGAATTTAGTTTAAAGATTGGATCGAATGAGGCTATATGAATTTAGTGAGAAACTTGAAAGTGTTAAAGATAAAAATGTTGTTTGGTTCCAAAGGTTTTTATATGATTTTGTAACTAATAGCACATCATATATATAGTAAATTTGTAATTATCTCCCCATAATTAGTGGAGATATTCCTTTGTATATATAAGGTTACATTATCAATGTTATCAATCAAGTTGAAACACATCTTTACATGGTATCAAACTAGGTTTACAACCACCCTTCCGCCTCCTTTTCAAATCTGTCGCACTGCCTCTTCTTGTGCACAGAACCCTCTTCTCTGCCATATTCTTCTTATTCACCTCTCACTTATTCTTCCTCCTAATGGATTCCAAAACTCTCCATCCCGCCCTCACCGTCACCAACATCAAGTCTCATATCCCGATCATTCTAGAGAAGGATTCAACACACTTCATGACATGGAAAACCTTATTCAAGGTCCATTGTCAAGCTTATGAGGTGCAACATCATCTTGCACCTAGGATACCTGTGACCCCGCCACCTGCCGCATCCGATCCTGTTTCTGCCGCCACGGCAGAGGCGGCGGCGATTACCGCCGAGTCCCTTTGGTCACGCCTAGACGCCATCGTCTTACAGTGGATTTATGCCACTATTTCTCAGCCTCTTCTACACATAATTCTTCAACCCGGTCAAACGGCATATGAAGCTTGGATTGTTATTGAGAGCGAGTTTAGTGATAATCAAAATACTCGGGCTATTTTTCTTGGTCAAGAGTTTGCAAATCTATACCTTGAGAATTTTTCTTCTATGGATGAATATTGTCAACAAGCAAAACACTTGGCGGATCAACTTGCGAGCGTAGGCTCCCCGGTTGACAATCGCATGCTTGTCCTTAAGGTTCTTACGGGTCTCACCGAAGCCTATGATAGCATCTCTACGGTGCTTCAAAACCAAAACCCGCTACCCGCGTTTCGTGATGTTCGGTCTCGGTTAAACCAAGAGGAAACTAAGAAAAAGCGTCACGCCACTCGGGCCTCGAACTCGGCTGCTACCGCCCTACACACCAACACATCAACCATCTCCCACAACTCTTCCCAACCCACACCATCCAATCGCCCTAGAACATCAAACAACCCTCGTGGCAGACGTAACACAAGGCCCACTAATAACCCTCAGTCCAATCGTAACAGGCCTAATAATAACCAGCCCAATAACCCCTCCCATCCATACATAATATTCCCACAGTCTTGGACTACAGCCCAGTGGGCTTCGGTCCTACAACAGGCCCAACAGCAAACTTCACAGAATCGTGTGGCCCAATCCCAACCACCTTGCCCTTATCCATCTAGGCCCAACTCCAATAATTCTCAAGGTATTCTTGGCTCTCGCCCGGATCAAGCTAACTTTGCCGCATATTCTCCGACCGACATTGAACAAGCACTTTACTCACTTGCTCTCAACCCGCCGGATAATGGTGTGATGGACACCGGTGCCTCATCTCATTCCGCCAATGCCCAAGGTATATATTCTCCGTCTACTTTTAATAAATGCACTAATAAATTTATTGTAGTTGGTAATGGCATGACCATCCCCGTATTGGCCCAAGGCAACCAAGTCCTACCACCACCTTACCCACCCCTTAAACTAAACAATGTCCTGTTTGCCCCTAATATTATCAAAAACCTTATATCTGTCCGTCGCCTTACCACGGATAATTTAGTGTCCATTGAATTTGACCCTTTTGGCTTTCTTGTGAAGGATCTCAAAACTCGGGCTCCTATCCTACGATGCAATAGCACAGGCGATCTGTACCCATTGACTGAACCTCTCCCACTCAAGTCCTCTCAACCAACCGCATTTGTTGCTGTTTCCCAAGATCGCTGGCATCAAAGATTGGGTCACCCTGGCACTTCTTTATTGCAGTCTTTGAAATTATCTTCCTTTATTGATTATAGCAAAATTAATAAAAATCATTGTGAACCTTGTGTTTTTGGTAAAAGTGTTAGATTGCCATTTTATGATTCTGTCAATGTTACTCATTCTGCTTTTGACATTATTCATAGTGATTTATGGACCTCCCCTGTACTTAGTACAGGTGGCCACAAATATTATATCTTGTTTGTGGATGATTTTACAAATTTCTTGTGGACCTTTCCCCTTTCCAATAAATCACAAGTGTTCGACACATTTACCACTCTTCACAATCTCATTAACACTCAATTTAATTGCAAAATTAAACAATTTCAATGTGATAATGGGAAAGAATATGCAAATCACAATTTTTATCAATTTTGTCATCACAACGGCATGCAATTCCGTTTTTCTTGTCCTTATACCTCGTCCCAAAATGGTAAAGCGGAACGCAAAATCCGCACCATCAATAACATGATCCGCACCCTCCTTGCCCAAGCCTCCTTACCACCTAACTTGTGGCACCATGCCCTTGAAACCGCCACCTATCTACTAAACATCCTACCCAGTAAACTCCTCAACTTTAAATCCCCCACATCTCTCCTTTACAATTGCATCCCCGAATACGAGCATCTTCGTGTCTTTGGATGCCTTTGTTATCCTTTACACCCATCCACCACTATTCACAAACTCAATTATCGTTCCCACCCTTGTGTCTTCCTTGGCTACCCCGCGAACCATCGTGGGTACAAGTGCCTTGACCTCACCACCCACCAAATCACCATCTCTCGCCACGTACACTTTGAAGAAACCATATTTCCCTACACTATACAATCTCCCACCAAACCACCCTCATATGAATTTCTAAATCCCACCATACATCCACTCGTGTGGGACCACCTACACAACTCACAAAACCCAACCACCCCACCCACAACTCCAAATGTACCACCTGTGACCACACCTCAAAATCCCATTTCTCCACATTCTGTTCCTCCTTCACCCATCGCTCCCACTCTGAGCCCAACTACCAACCTGTCAGGCCCAATGCCTCAAACTGGCCCACCTTCCCCTTTTACTTCACCACCGGCCCATCTCTCACCATCTGCTCCCCAGCCGAACACCTCCACGGCCCAACCTCCAATCCAAACTACTAACCATGTCCCGTCCCCCTCAGCCACAGCGCCTGTTGGCAACCCACCTCCTCTACCTACACGGCCCCACACACGATCCATGAGTGGTATCGTGAAACCGAAATATCCCTTGAACCTCCACACTACCACTATCGTACCTATCCCCAAAAACCCTCAGGTTGCCTTGTCCTCTCCCGAATGGTCTAAAGCCATGACTAACGAATTTAGTGCACTTATTAAAAATAAGACCTGGGAACTTGTACCTCGGACCCCGGACATGAATATTATACGTAGTTTGTGGTTGTTTAAACATAAATTCAGGTCGGACGGCACTTTGGAGCGTTATAAAGCACGACTGGTGTGTGATGGTCGTAAACAGCAGACGGGCATTGACTGTGGTGAAACTTTTAGTCCAGTTGTTAAACCGTCCACCATCCGATTGGTTTTCTCTTTGGCTCTTTCCAAGTCCTGGTCCATCAATCAATTGGACGTTACTAATGCCTTTCTTCATGGAAACTTGGAAGAAACAGTGTACATGCATCAGCCTATGGGATTCCGGCACCGGGATTTTCCAGATCATGTTTGTCGTCTTCAGAAATCTTTGTATGGGTTAAAACAGGCACCCCGGGCGTGGTACCAGCGGTTCACAGATTTTGTTACGTTACAGGGTTTTTGCCAAAGCAAGTCGGATAATTCATTATTTATTTATCATCATGGGACTGACGTTGCTTATCTACTCATCTATGTGGACGATATCATTCTCACCACGTCCAATGATACTCTTAAGACGCGGCTGTTACACGACTTGTCTTGTGAATTTGCAATGAAAGACTTGGGTTCTCTTTCCTATTTCTTGGGTATTCAGGTGACCAGGGATGGTGACACTATGTTTTTGTCACAACAGGCATATGTACAAGACATCATTCACCGAGCTTCAATGGACTCCTGCAATCCTGTTGCCACACCGGTTGACACGCAGTCCAAACTTTCTGCTGATACAGGTCCTCTACATGATGATCCCACTACATACCGCAGCCTCGCTGGTGCCCTCCAGTACCTTACTTTCACCAGGCCCGACATCTCTTATGCCGTGCAGCAAATCTGTATGCACATGCATGCTCCTCGTCTGGACCACTGGAACGCTTTGAAGCGTATCATACGCTATCTTCAGGGTACTATGGACTATGGTCTCCATCTAGGTTCCGCTTCCGGCCTTTCACTTCGAGCCTACACTGACGCGGATTGGGTTGGCTGTCCAGACACACGTCGCTCCACTTCAGGGTATTGCGTATATTTAGGAGACAATCTTATCTCCTGGTCTTCTAAACGCCAGTCGACGGTCTCCCGGTCCAGTGCCGAAGCCGAATACCGGGGCGTAGCCAATGTTGTAGCTGACATCTGTTGGTTGCGTAATCTTCTGCTTGAACTACATCACCCCATATCTCGGGCTACCTTAGTCTACTGTGACAATGTTAGTGCTGTTTATCTCTCGGGCAACCCAGTTCAACACCAACGCACTAAACACATTGAGCTCGACATACATTTTGTTCGCGAACAAGTACAGCGAGGTCTTATTCGGGTCTTACATGTTCCCTCTCGTCACCAGATTGCGGAAATTTTTACGAAGGGCCTCCCTCGCGTTCTCTTTGATGATTTTCGTGCCAGTCTCAACATCGGTCCTCCAGACGTTTCAACTGCGGGAGAGTAATAGCACATGATATATATAGTAAATTGTGAATGTATTTAATTGTAATTATCTCCCCATAATTAGTGGAGATATTCCTTTGTATATATAAGGTTACATTATCAATGTTATCAATCAAGTTGAAACACATCTTTACAGTAACCATACAAACATAGAATGTCATTTAGTAAAACCAAATTACAAATTTTTTGAAGTTATTTATTTCTAGAACTCCATGCAAGCATGTGTAAAGGCAAATAATTGAAGATGGGGGATCTTTTTGGCGCATGCTAGATAAATTATAGGGTATCACTGTAGGGATGTGGATTTGGTATTGTGTACCGATATCTAGGCCTGTAAACGAACTGAACGAACACGAACACAGGCTTGTTCGTGTTTGTTCATTTAACTTTAACCGAACCCGAACACGAACACATAATCGAACACATTTTTGTGTTCGTGTTCGTTCATTAAGAAATTTGTCGTGTTCGTGTTCGTTTATGTTCGTTCATTTAAAACCTAAACGAACAGATCATGAACATAAACGAACACAAATGAACATAAACGAACATTAATGAACATAAACAGAAACAACTTTAATAATGATTCATCACAATTCAACCAAGTCTAATACATCACAATGCAACCAAAACAAAACCTAAATTAGTAGGGTTGTGGAGTGTGGAGAAGAAAGAAGGTGAGGCTGTTAAGTGTAGAGAGAGGCTGATATGATAAGAATGTTAGGGTTAGGATTAAATTTTAGAACATATCAAATATATTGTATATAATAAAATATGAACTAAGGTTACTTAATAAAAGGGAAATAATAATAAAAAAAAAAATTAAAGTTTAATTAAACGAACATAAACGAACATAAACGAACGTTCATGAACATAAATGAACGAACAAAACATGTGTTCATGTTCGTTCGTTTAATTAAACGAACTTCCCGCCGAACAGTTCATGAACGTTCGGTTCGTTTACAGGTCTACCCATATCGTATCAACATTATCAGTAGACGCTATTTTCAAAAATTTGGTATGGGTATTGGCGGCAGTGGATGACCCAAGAATTATTTTATGGGGGTGCGATTAAGGATTTAACCAAACTGTTACGGGGTACGGTCGGGATTTTTGCATACAAATTACAATAGATATCTTTTTTTAAAGGGGGGGCCTGGGTTGTACATAGGTCCGCCAATGATTATCGGTACTGGTTCCGTATCAGTCTCATCCCTATAAAACTATGTTTTGACTTATGTGGCCATTCGATAAACACAACAAAATACGAGGGCGTTGATGCAAATATTATTGTAGCTGAACTTAGAGCACTTAGAGCATTCACAACCTGTTCACCAAATTATGTGAGGGGTTCCCTCAAATTATATGGGGTGGGTGTGAGTTGTTATGAGTGAAAGAGAGGGAAAATATTTGGTGAAAATAATGTTCACCCTTACATTTGATAGTACCATATAAGACCCTAAAGATATTTTTTACGAGCATACTGTTACCATGCTAAATACTCAAATGCATATATACTTCCAAACAAACAAGTACAATATTTATTTTTATGATTTTCAATTCAGCTACCGGTACCATAATGTTGTACTTACCATACAAATATATATATATATATATATATATATATATAGGTAAAGTATATGGAGGAAACCCTCCTTATTTGGTAAACTCTGGAAACTCTGACTTCCCAACATTTTTTTTTTGAAAAAAATAGGGTATGTAATATACATTTTTTTAAGCATTTTGAGCCAAAAAAATCGAAAAAGCGCCGAACGGTTTTTTTTTTTAAAAAATAAAAAACGTCTACTGTTTACATATAATTAACACATTGTTAACACCTGTTATTAGCGCTTAACATGTGTTAGTCAAAATTTTATTTTATTTTTTAAAAAAAAAAATACTCGGCGCTTTTTTAATTTTTTTGGCCCAAAATGCTTAAAATCATGTATATTACTTGCCCTATTTTTTTTCAAAAAAAAAAATATTGGGAAGTCAGAGTTTCCAGAGTTTACCAAATAAGGAGGGTTTTCTCTAGAACCATTCCCTATATATATATATATATATAGGGTAAGGATCTTATACAAAGGGGGTGTTTTGTAGGAAGGCTAAGAAGGATTAATGACCCTTGGATGTGTTAGATCTATGGTGTAGATTAATTGGGTGGCATTTTGGTAAATAATGTTATAAATTTTTTAATAAATTATACTAACTAGGGGCATAACAGTAAAACACAATGTGCATTTAAATGAGAATTAAAAAGAAATCACTATCTACTTACCTTTATTCTCGCATCTTCCAAAAACAAACATTCACAATTATAGGAACTATAATCTCTTCTCTCTCACACATTCAATGTAATCTGATCAAAAATATTTTGGGGTTTTATAAACGTAAGTCTTACTTATTTCAAACACTACTATTCATCGCCTGTTTCTTGGGTTTTATTTGGGTAAAACACTATGGCTTTTCAATTGCATATAAAACACATTGATTGCTTGGTTGATGCAAAACAAAATATTATGTATTATTTAAAACACATTTATATTGAGTGTTGTATTTCACAAATAATAAGCATGAGAAAACACATTTACTGCTTGTTTGGTATAAAACACATTTCAGTATAGATGTAATGTGTTTTATATTTCCCTGAATATGTTATAATCAGTTGTATATGTCTGGATAAAAAAACACATTTTATTAGAGTATTTATGTGTTTTATTATGAGTGTTTTTTGGGGGGAGTTGTGTGTTTTTTAATCATTGTTTAGATCTGTTTTTATGTAAGTTGTAAATGCTTGAAGACAAAACATATTTGAGTATAGCTATGTGTTCTTTTAGCGGTGTTTAATGGATGATTCTGAGTTTATATGATTTTTGGTAAGTGTTTTCTTATAAAGTGAATACAAAAAAATAAATAAATAAACAAACAGCAAACAAAAAAATAGTAGAGTATCAGATGTTGAAATGCATTTGATTTGTTTTATAATTTTTTTCTTTGGTTATACTAACAAAAACCACAATATAATAAACGAGAGAGATGTATATATCCAAGGAGATAGAACTGTTTGACTGATGATTTTTTTATATGAATTATGAGTAGAAATAGGGCAATCGGTTATAATGATAATGGAGTCAAATCCCTATAATCACTCAACCTCTTGATTACATATCGTTTTTTTAATAATAATTATAATTTCTAAAATTAAAATTGATGTGGTCTTTTACCTAAATGCCCAAATGATTCTAATTAAGACTTGCCACATGTCACAACAATAGTCCTTCTTACCCTTCTCACAAATATTAGACTTTGTACAAGAACCCTTATCTATATATATATATATATATATATATATATATATATATATATATATAGGGGATGGATATAGGGGAAACCTCATCTTCATGAAAAACCATGTAAACTCTATGGTGGCCATTGATCAAACTTGATCAATGGTCCTTAATTAATTGTTTATAATAATATAAAGTCACTTGCATTTGTGTGGTTGTAATGAGATCAAGGGCAAATGAGTCATTAAAGCAAGTGGGCCAATTTAATTTTCTGAATCATAGGTTTAAAAAGGTTGATTTGACACTTGTCAAGTCACATCTCTCCTACTTTATGGCACTTTCTCCAGCACGAAAAATTAACATACGTTAGTGTTGTGATGCAAAATTCTGACCTCGTGTGAGACATCGCTAACATGTGTTACCAGGCATATACTAAAAGAACATAATAAAAGATCACATAAATTGTGTATTTATTTAATAAATGATAAAAACGATCATTACAATCAATACTAAAAATGTATCAAAAAAGTTTTCATACATACATAATTATTTGTGAATGATAAAAAAGTATCACAACAACATAAAAAAGATCTAGTTATGCTTCGTTCTTGATACTCATCTTCATCTTTAACACAAAACATCTCTTCGCCTACAAAAAAAAAGATAACACGTGTTAGTTGGGCTCTCCGAAACATATAATGAGACATCACTAACATGTGTAGTGTATTCTATAAACATATGTTTTACTGAAATAACGTATGTCATATGAACCCTAACACATGTTAGTTAGGCATATACTACGTATGTCATATAAACCCTAACACCTGTTAGTTAGGTATATACTAGCATGTGTTAGCATCACTAACATGTGTATAAACAATACCAAATCTGCAATGCCATGTGTATCGTACTCAATTTTGAAGTGCCAAGTGTATAATACTCAAACATGTGTATAAACAACACTAAACGCGATTTTTACAACTATGTAAATACAACTACTCAAATACGATTAAAATATGGTTTGAAATCCAACAATACATCAGTAGCATGTGTTAGCATATTCTAAAACATATGTTTTACTGAAACTAATGTATATCATATGGACCCTAACACCTGTTAGTTGGGCATATACTAGCATGTGTTAGCATCACTATCGTGTGTGAGCATACAAAGACTCGGACTGCAAAAAATAGACACAATTCTAAGTGGTTCCTGCTCGACACAAAATTCACTTGCCAAAAATTTATTAAACAAAATACAAAAATTATTTAAACACCCTATTCACCAAAAGATTAAAAATTTATAATCTTTATAAAAAAAAAACATCACTTACCACAGCCACATCACCAACGTCGCCTTCTTCCAATAGCCTACTCGTGAAAACCAACACTGGAACAGATACATATGTTAGTTTGGGATCCTCAAACACATAATAGGGCATCACTAACATGTGTTAGCATATACTAACATAAAAAGACTACAAATTTATTCATCAATCACATGTGATCTATCAACTTCATGTTCCCAATCCAATAAAAATCTAACATAAAACAAATTAATAATAATAAAAAATAAATAAAAAAGGTTAACGTAAGTTTTTTTTTATTCAAGCATTTGATCGAACACTTGGTATGCGACAAAAACTATCCCCAAATAATTGGAAATTTTCATTTAAAAAACTAACAATTCTAACTTGAAGACTTCCAGGAAAACAACTTTAACATCACAGATCACACATATTCTTCCATAAACCCCCCCAAAAAAAAAAAAACAACAACAACAACGAAAAGCAATAGAAAAAAAATACCTTAACAACCTTCTTTAAGCTCTATGAAGCACACATAAGCCCTCTGTTTTCGAGGCAAGCTTCTTCATTATGACCCAAGCTTATCTATAATACATTATAAAGGATGAGTGATGTACCATATTGGAATTTTGACATAGGTACAATTTTTAAAGCAACAAGTATAAGTGAATAAAGCTTATTTCATAAGGGTATTATAGGAATATTAGGGACAATTAAGACACTTAAAAGGGTAATATAGACATTTAACCCCCCTCCCCCTTTAGTATTTCAAAACAATTTTACAATCCTACCCTTAATTTGCCTCCCTGCCCTCACAAGGCTTGGCCAAGTTTACCCTGCTTTAATTCTTTTCATAAACCTCAAAACTGAAAAGTCCCTTATGAATGCCAATTGCACGAAGCAATTGAATCCATTGAATGAAATGAATTCATGGCAATTGAATCGTTTCTTTTCTTCGGTTGTTACGTATTATAAAGCAAGACCCGTGTATGGTGATTGAATGATTAATTGAGAAGTGGTGCATTTCCATTTCACCCAATTGTAGTCTCATGCTAATTTTAGGTTTATAATATAACTGTAAGGTAATGGTGGTTCAGATGGAAGCTCAGTCAAGTGCCAATTAGGGCTTTAATCCACCGCAACCAACAGGGTTCTTATTGAAGATCTTTGGCTTCATAACCGATTAATAAGGAGGTGAAGAGGGCGCCGATGAAGAAGAATCCATTGAAGAAGTTGAATATATGATGTTGAAGTTGAACCCATCTCTTCTTGTCTTTTGTTTTTCCTTGAATTTTTATAAACTATTGATTAAGAGTGCAACTTAAAACATTTGGAATGAAACTGTGCAATTGAATACCGTGACGGATGAATCTGCCTCCTGAATTGTTTTTGGATATAATTTGTAGGATCGAAGAGTTTTGGCATGCGAGAACTGTTGTTATTCATTGTATATCTGTTTGTAGTCGTGGAGGAATTGACTTTCCCAATCTCTCTGAAGCAGGTTAAGTTATGGTGATTATTGATGTGCAATGCTATCTTTTTTTAATTGATTTTGATGGATCATAACTTGTTTGTTATGTGCTCGAAAAATAGATTTGGTAAAGTTTCAATCCATGGACCCGATAATAAATATGTGTAGGTTGGTTAACGAGTCAAATCGGGTAATTTTTGGTACGGTGGGTGCAATGGGTCCCAGGCTATGTAGGGTTGAATCGTTAGTGATGAAACATAACCCGAATCAACGGTATTGTTATTTTGTTAGTACTTTTGTAATATTTAAATTTGAATTGCTCAGGATGATGATAGTGGCAAATGCCGGTGATTATCGGGCTGTTTTAGGAAGACAAGGCAAGGCAGTAGAACTATCAACCGACCATGACGGTTACTTAAACGGCCAGTGTATCCGAAAGACAGAGAATTGAACAACTTGGTTGTGTGATCTATGACGGTTACTTAAACGGCCAATTCTCTGTGTCCCGAACTCTTGGATATTGGCACATGAAAGGCTTTTGCTCGTTAAGTGGAGTTGCAAGAAATTTTGTTAATGGAAGATGATGAGTTTCTTATCATGGGATGTGATGTACTATGGGATGTCATGAGCAGTCAATATGCTGTAACAATTGCCCGAAAAGAGTTAATGATTCATAACGACCCCGAGAGATGCTCAAGGGAGCTTGTACATGACGCGCTTAAACGGAGTACACACGATAATTTAACGGTAACTGTGATATGTTTTTCTGCAGATCCACCACCATGGATTGAGATACATTCTCATATGGGACACAGGCGGAGTGTTTCTTCAGAAGGGTTAAACTATCTTAAGGGTATTTTGGATGGCAACTCGTGAAATGGGTCGTGTTTATAATGTTCGTCAGGGACTATACTCATTAAAACACTTTAGTTTCATATTTATTTATTTTCTTATATATAAATCATAGTACTGTTATTGTATTCCTCTACAAGTTCTAATTTGCTCCTTTTGCTTTATCTTTTTAATTAGTTTTGTATTTGGTTGTTGTTCCTGGCGTATTTTTGTGAGGTTTCCCACATGACCGCTGCAGCTCTAGCGTCCTCAATTGTTTAGGTTTCTTCTTCTATTTCATTTCAAATTGTATTTAAACCTTTTGATTTTGAAATAAAATGGTGCGTGTTTGGTGCTGGATCCACTAAGAATTGGTGTCACCCGTTTTGCATTGCCTGCATAAATCATAATGATGCAATATGTATATGGGCTCTCCAATCTCCATGCTTTGATATTTTGTGGGAGCTCATTGATGCTGGACACTTGAATCTTTTATCGTGTTATAAGTTTTTAACTTCTAAGTGAAGCTCAAGTATTTAAAGAAAAAGAGATGACGTTAATGAATGTTGCATATTCTAGCATGTCGATTTACAACATTTTTCCTTCAACACGTAAAAAGAACCGCAACGAAGCGTGGGTACACATGCTAGTTTATATATAAAAAAACAAGCAATCCACCAAAGCTTAACCAACCACAACTCCAGATCCAGATCCCAACTCCAGTTCTAGATCCAGAAAAGTGAGGGAGAGAGGATATTGCTCTGTTTATCTAACGGATCTGTGGTCGATGGAGGTGGTGGTGCTGTGTTGTTTTCAGACGATAAATGATGGTGGTCGTGTTTATTGTTTAGGCGGTGATGGTGGTGGTAGACGATGGTAGTTAGGGTGGTCAATGGTGGTGTATATGGTGGGAGGTGGTTCATTATCCTATAAAGAGAGGATTGAGATTTGAATCTGAATTTGAAAAAAAAAAGAATAAAGAGAGAGATGAGGGAAATATATATATATATATATATATATATATATATATATAGGTAAAGTATATGGAGGAAACCCTCCTTATTTGGTAAACTCTGGAAACTCTGACTTCCCAACATTTTTTTTTTTTGAAAAAAAATAGGGTATGTAATATACATTTTTTTAAGCATTTCGGGCCAAAAAAATCGAAAAAGCGCCGAACGGTTTTTTTTAAAAAAATAAAAAACGTCTACTGTTTACATATAGTTAACACATTGTTAACACCTGTTATTAGCGCTTAACATGTGTTAGTCAAAATTTTATTTTATTTTGTTAAAAAAAAGTACTCGGCGCTTTTTTAATTTTTTTGGCCCAAAATGCTTAAAATCATGTATATTACTTGCCCTATTTTTTTCAAAAAAAAAAAAATATTGGGAAGTCAGAGTTTCCAGAGTTTACCAAATAAGGAGGTTTTCTCTATAACCATTCCCTATATATATATATATATATATATATATATATATATGGAGAGAGAGAAGGGGGATAGTGTAAATGTCCAATTTACCCTTCCTATTATAATAAGGTGAAATCTAGGGTGAGATGATGTGGAAGCATATGGACCAAGCATTGGGTTTAATTGGGTTTTTCATCTAAAGTGGGTTTCTTGCATATACTTCCCCTATATATATATATATATATATATATATATATATATATAATATATATAGTATGAGTATCTACAAGAAACCCTTCTTAGATAGTAAACCTTAGAAACCCAACATGTGGTTACAATCAAGCCACATCATCACAATCAAAAACAAATTTAATAATAACATAAGGGTAGTGAGGTAATTTTACCTTTAGCATCTTTTTTAAAACCCCTAGGAAGTCTCCATCAAGTACAAAAGAAGGTCTCATTTCACGTCCCCCTATGCATGTACCTGACCAACTTTTTTACCAACCCACACCCACACCATTACCCATGAAAACCTAAAAGATAAAATCATCTCAACTTCATCTTTTTATCATTTTCTTTTCTCCCATGGATTTTAACATCCAAGATCCACCTTCAAACATGTTTCCCTCATTTTCATCTCCTCCACGCGGTGTGATTCTTAATAACTTTGCAGTCGATGTCACTGTAGCAGGGTTGTAGATGAAACAACTCATTCACAATTTTTTTTTCGTTTTTTTTCTCATTTTTTCATATACATGATGTGGTTACCGATTTGTTACACGTATGTCTGCATATAAAGAGTTCGGAGATGGAGAGCCGTCGTCGGTTGCTTTTGACAGTTCTTCACAAGCTGAAGTTGAAGGTAAATTTTTTTATGTATTTTTTTACGTATTTGAGTAGTGTTTTTTTACCTAAGTTTCGTCTCTTCTTTTTCTGTTTATGGTATATGTTCAACATTTTTCTCCAAAATCACAGTTTTTATCCGAGGATTATGTTATTGTAACATAATTTTGTGTTTTGGATATATGCACTCCATGTGTTTGATGAAATGCCTGACTGGGTTAACATGTGTTACCTCTGTTAGTATGTTAGAAGTTAATGGTGATTGTATGGAAGCTAGTTATAAGGTCTTTTGTGTTTTAGATATGGACGTCCATTTTAAAGTTAATGATGAATGTATGGAAGGTAGTTATAATGCCTTTTGTGATAAATCACTTTTTTACGTCACTAGGCAAATGACGATTTTGTAGTACGCGTTAAATCAGTGTTGTTAAGTCACGATCACACATTATGATTTTGTAACGCATGTTAACCTGATGTTTAGAAAAATAGGGTTCTATATGTATGGTCAACAAGCTAGTCAAATGAGGTGGTAACACATGTTAAGACATAATGTGTGATTGGTGTTTTGCTTTCGGTATAATTTTGGTATTTTACACCCCGTTAAACAATACAACGTATGTTTTTTTTGTACCACAATTGTGTTTGATAACACATGTTCACATTTGGGCCCCGACTAACATGTGTTACTCTTGTTTAGTATGTTAGATGATGACTTGGTCACACCGGTTAATATCTCATCTTTTGTTTTGCAGTTGATAACGAAGACCCCCACTGGTTAACATATGTTAACAAAACGAAGTCGAAAGAAGCCGAGAAAAATATGTAGAAAAACTTTTTAATAACGTTTTCTTTTTTGTACTCAATGTATAGAGTTACTATATTTATTTTGTTAAAGTGGTTAATAGTTTGTAATGATACTTTGTAATAACGTGTGTTAATCGTTTGTGTGCTTTATTTCTCAGTAAACTTATGATGTGAAAACTATAGGGGGTAAGCAAGACAAAAAAAAAAGGCTGACAAAATAAACATAAGTTTAACATATGTTACCAAATAACACATGTTAACCTCTTATGCAACATTAACATATGTTAACCTTCCATGCAGTTCATTTGAATGTCATGGGTAGGTTTTTGTGTGGTTCAATAGTTTGTAATGATACTTTGTAATAACGTGTGTTAATAGTTTGTTAATACAACAAGGTAACACTTGTTATCACACCTTACAAACACACCTAGTGTTACTCTTTTTTGTTGGTACGGGTTTAAAGGTTTTTACCAGGTTAACACATGTTACCATATTTGCATACACAAGGATAACACATGTTATTACACATCTCAAACAGACATAGTATTTTACTCTTTTGTTTAACTTAACACATGTTAGCTTACAACCACGACAATAACACGTGTTAACAGAAATTATAACGATGTTTTTTGTGCTGATTCCCACAGGTTAAGTTTAACGAAAGTGATAACACAGCTGTTTGTTCTTGTATGGCTTTCATATGAACTGGGTATCTATGTCGCCATGTTTTTTGCTTCTAGCAGTTACTTAGTGCATATGATCTTTTTAAAGCCTTTGTTATGTATAAGTTAAACTATGTGACACGTCTTAATAATGTGTGTTAATAGTTTGTATGCTATGTTTACTTATTTCTTTGGTAACTTATGAAGTGAAAACAGGAGTGGTAAGAAAGATAAAAAGGTTGACAAATGATACAGGTTTAACATATGTTACCACACCACTCATACTAATAAATGTTAGATCTTCTCATGGGTATATGAGGGCAACAGGTTTAACTTTATCAGATTAGATAACACATGTTAGCTCTTTATGATCAACTAACACATGTTACCCTTATTCTTGTTTTTGCTAGTGTTGACATTCTTGTTTGAAACATGTGTCACAAAAAAAACAAGTGACCTTTATTGGGCCCTTTTTGAATCTTTTTTTTACCGTCCTACTACGCACGTTGATTTGGCCAAATAACACATGTTACCCTCTTATGCAACATTAACACATGTTACCCTATATGCATGTTGATTTTACCGTCCTGTTAGGCACGTTGATTTGTCCAAATAACACATGTTACCTACTAGGCACGTTGATTTGGCCAAATAACACATGTTACCCTTGTAAAAATACATCCAACTACCTGTATACTTATGTTATATTAGAATACCACAAAAAACTAACAAAATTCATTTCTTTTTACATAGCTCATCTAATATATCATGGTAATAAAAAAACTGAAACCCACATATTGTCGGAGGTGTATGCTTGTTTGCATTCTTGAAATGGTTGTTGAAGGATTTTTATAAGATTCAAACTAAGAAGATGAAGGTGTTGAAGGATTCTTATAAGATTCAAACTAAGAAGATGGTTGTTGAAGGATTCTTTTTCCTGGAACCATCGTGCACCACCACCATTGCTACTATTCACCACCGCCGTCACCTCTGATATTGTCGGAGGTATTTGCTTGTTTGCATTCTTGAAGATGGTTGTTGAATGATTCTTATAAGATTCAAACTAAGAAGATGAAGAAAGATAAAAGGGATGATGATCTTGACTTGTGAAAAAGTAGGAGAGAGGAGAGAGGTAGTGATGTTGACTTATGAAAAAGTAGGAGAGAGAAGAGAGATAGTGATGTTGTCTTGACATAAAGTAGGAGAGATGGTTTACCATAAATACCCTTCAATGTCCTTTTATCTAATATAATATTATTTCTCTTACCATAAAGTAAGAAGATTTAATCTTATCCATTGATCTAATGAGATGGATGGTCCAGATTGAGTTTTCAAGGTTTTCACTCTAACAATGGGTTTCCACATTATCCTTACCCTATATATATATATATATATATATATATATATATAATACTCCTTATTTTAATGATTTTTCAATTTTGCTACTACTATAGTGGTACCATACTAAAATCGTATTGACTAACGGAACAAATAAATACATAAGATATTAATTTTTATGATTTTCAGTTTTCCTAATGTCATACCAGTACCATATTAATACCAAACTGATGCTTATTGAACAAATATGAGTACGGTATTCACTAATGTAGGGTAGCCTACTTGGTAGAGACACAAGCCTCATAAAAAGAGGTCTCAAGTTCAATACTTTAGAGCATTTATAGCCCGTCCACAGAATTATGTGAGGGGTTCTCTCAAATTATATGGGGTGGTGTGAGTAAACATGTACAAAAAAAAACCAGTTTTTGAACCCGATTCGGAAAAAAACCGGTAAACCGGTTTGGAAAAAAACCGTTTTTACTGAAACCGGTCTGAACCCGATTCAAAAGGTCGGTCCTAGGAGCGGTTTGATGGTCGGAGTGGGTTGAAAACCGGTTTGGGAGAAGAACTGGTTTGGGAAAAAAACTGGTTTGAGGTAAAAAATCATAATTTCATGGGTATTTGGGTCCTTGACACCCGGGTTGAGAAAAAAACCCGGTTTTGGAACCGGTTCCAACCGGTTTGACGTATAGGGTTTTTTTGTACTGGAAACCGGTTCTTAAACCAGACCGGTTTTTGATAAAATCCGATTTCATCTCCATCACCAAGAACGGTTCGGTTCTTAAACCAGTTCGTTTTTTTTTTTAAACCAGTTTGCCCATCTCTAGGTGTGAGTGGTTGTGAGAGAAAAATATTTGGTGAAAGCACTCTTCACCCCCTATATTTGAAAAGATACTGTTCACCCATATATATATTTTAATATTTTTGTAAGTGGTTATGAGTGATGATAGAGAAAATATAATGATAAAAGTATGAAAAAATAAAATTATTTTAATTATGATAAAGAAGATTTAGGGGTGGAGTAGTGATTTTTAGTGTAATTTGATGGAGGGAATTTGGTGGAATGGTTGTGAATGCTCTTAGAGCATTCACACCCCCTTCATCAAACACCCCCCCCCCCTCTAAAATTTAAAAAAACTTACTAAAAACACCATTCATCCCATCCACCATTTTATACCTCATCTTTATATTTTGAAAAATTCAACTTCTTGCTTTTTATAAATAAAAAACTACTATTCACCCATATCAAATTATTGTAAGTGTATTTTAACGAAGAATATAATAAAATAATTGTTTGTGAGTAAGATAAATGTAAATATTGTGGAGAGGATGTGGAAGGTATTTTGGATTCATACAACCCTTATTTAGGATTCATACACCCTGACTCACATCACACACCAATAAGAGGCTGCCACATACCCCAGAATGTGATGTCACGCCCCCCGAATGTGACGTCACAGGATGTATGAATCCCAGAACCCTTTTAAAATGAGAGATAAATTTTGAAAAGTATATTTTTTTATTATATTATAGGGTATAAAATGGAGGAGATGTGAATGCTCTTACATCCTATCCATTATATTATGTGAGTGGCTTATTCATATTCATATTTTAAAAAGTGGGTTTGGGATGTTGTGAGTGAAGGGTAGAGAAAATGTTACTGTTATTTGAAAAGCTATTGTTCACCTACAATTTTTTTTAATATTTTTTAAAAGTGGTTGTAAGTGACTGATAAAAAAATAAATGATAAGGGTATAAAAAATATTCTTTAGTTAAAAATGAGATAGAAAATATAATGGTTTTATTTTTGTGTAATTTGATAGATGGAGTTTGAAATGAGATGTCATCACATTCCCCCACCACTAGAGGTGTACAAAAAAACTGGTTTAAAAAAAAGAACGTTATTATAACCGAAACCGGTTTTAAAAAAACCGGTTTACAAAAAAACCGGTTTTAAAAAAACCGGTTTACAAAAAAACCGGTTTAAAAAAACCGATTTTTTTTAAGTTATTCAGCACCAATGATCAAACCGGTTTTAAAAAAAAAACCGATTTTTTAAATAAAAAATCCGGTTTTTTAGGATAAACCGGTTTAAAAACCGATCCCAACCGGTTTCACCGGTTTGGGTTTTTTGGCATAAAACCCGGTTTTTTTTAAAAAAAAAAACAATTTCAAAGTAGACAAAAAAAAACCGGTTTAAAAAAAAACGGTTTTAAAAAAAAAACGGTTAACCGATTTGTACACCTCTACCCACCACCATCCATCAAATTGCACTAAAAACAACTATACCCTATCTTCATCTATCAAATTACACTAAAATCAACTATTTTTTTTATCTCATTCTCAATTAAATAATATTTTTTTATATATTCATCATTACATTTCCCTTCTCCTTTACCCACAGCCATTTTAAAAAAAAAAATATTTAAAAAAATTGGTGATGAATAATAGCTTTCAAATATAAATAATAAATTTTATCTCTCCGCATTCACAAACTCTTAAAATCACTTTCTAAAATTTTCAAAATACATCGATAAACTCACAAATTTTTAGTTGATAGGTTTGTGAATGCTCTATGCTCTCAACCCAAACGTAGTCGGCGTGATGTTAGCGCCCCCTCCCCTTCATTTGATTGGTTGAAACAGTCAACTCTCGAAAAAAAAGTGTCGTTAAATATTTAATGCTTGAGGCATGTTTGGGGTATTTAGCGCTGACGGGGCGGTGGTGGGAGCTTAAGGGGCGCTAAAATGCCCCATACCGCCCCATTTCGCGCCCACTACACCCGGTATAAGAAGTAGGGATGAGCTCGGGATCGGTATCGGGGACGGTATCGGTACCAACCGATACCGATCCCGAAAATACCGATCCCGAAAACTTCCAAAACCCAATACCGATACCGATCCCGTACCGATACTGATAATACCGAAACCGAAAACCTCTAAATGTGGGTACCAACAACGATACTGAACACCCTCAGTTCGGTATCGGTTCAGTACGGATCAAGATTGGGACAGGACGGATCGGTATTCAGCGCTATGTGCTCATCCTTAATAATAAGTTAAGAACCGTAACTTTGGGTATGTTTGGGTAAACTTTTTAAGACCTACTTATAACTTATTACTTTTAAAAAAATTGATAAGTTAAAAAAGTGACTGTTATAAAAAAAAGAGTTTTTGAAAAGTAAGCGTAAACTTACGTTTTCAAAACTATTATATATATATATACACACACAACTAGTTTATACCCCGGGAGCGTTCCGGGTTGAGAAATCTAAGCAAAGTGAATAAAATTAGAAGTATCTAAACTATAAAAATGGCATCTGCCAATATATGATTAATACAACAACAACAACAACAACAACCGTACCCAGGAAAATCCCACGAATAGCGACGCTATTAGTAGGGTCTGGGGAGGGTAAGATGTAGGCAAACCTTACCCCTATCGTTAGCGATAGAGAGGCTGCTTCCAGAGAGACCCCCGGCTCGACAAAAACAGATGCACACTGTATATCAAAAAAAAAAAAAAAAAAAAAAAAAAAAAAAAAAAAAAAAAAAAAAAAAAAAAACTATACCATACACATATATTTATTTATATATATATATATATAAACATGCATAGAGACCATCCCTAATTCCTAGTTAATCTTAAATCCTAAAAATCTTTAACTTTAATCCTACGCCTCCACGAATTTCTATCTTGGACCATATCCTCAGAGAGGTGCAATTCTAACAAATCTTGTCTAATCCGATCGACCCAAGTCAATTTGGGTCTGCCTCTACTCCTCCTCCCCTCCACCGTGAGGTCTTCCACTCTTCTGACTGGGGCTGTCGTATGTCTCCGCTTCACATGACCAAACCATCTTAATCTTCCTTCCTTTATCTTATCTAATATATGATTAATGAATATTATTATTATTATTATAAATAAATCTCTGCCATAAGTTATCATATTCTAATATAAAAAAAAGGTAATTGGGTCGGGTATCACCTAATCATAGGCCCGACCCAAACCCACATTTTTTTTAAACTAATTCCAAACCTGACACAATACCTGTCGAGTTACAAAAAATAGTCGTTTTTTTCCTCCGTTTTTTATATAGCACTATGGTATTCGTTGGAAAGATAATAAAACGCTCGTTAATTTGGTGTAATTTTTTTCTTTAAAAAATATCGTGTATAAAAGATATTAACATTTAAAAGTTATGAGAGGAAAATGAGAGAGAAAATAATAAAGTTTTAATATTTACATTTAGTAGATTAGGTATTTAATAGATTATGTTAAATCATATTTAAACCATATTTTTTTTAATTGGTCTAGAGTTGCCACATCACATCCTATGTGGCATCTCTCAAAAGAGAGATTGCATAATATTATGACATGTCATCAAAAATGTTTTGGTTTATTATATAGGGGAAAGATCCGGTACAAATAGCTTTTTTGGTAAGAACTGTGAGAATCAAAGGAGGGTATTTTTTTTAATTTTTTTTTCAAATTTTTTTTTCCGATATTGTTAAACATGTATTATAGTATTGAAAACTAAAAAAAAAAAAATTGGTGTAGAGTAATTACGTGTAGAGTAATTACATAATTACTCTAGTGTAAACTAATGTATTTACCTTAATGACGTAATTACACTAAAAAAAAAAATTTTTTAATTTTTTTTTTTTGTATTATTCATCTAGAAAGAATGTTTAAGCACATGGGAAAAAAAATTCTAAAAAAAAAATAACTTTTTTTTACCCCCTTTGATTCTCACAGTTCTTACAAAAAAACTATATGTATTGATCTTTACTCTTATTATATATATATAGATATATAGATATAGATATAGATATAGATTGGTAAATTTTGATGTGAGGGGGAGGTACTGTAGCTATCACATGGCTGAGACTTCCCCATGTGTTGGCGGCTACGATCTAATGGCTGACAACCAGCAACGTGTCTGCTTTCACGTAGCTCGCCCGTTCATCTCAACGGTCAGTATCAAAAGCTCAAATCTTGCGGTCGGCCTGCTTCCACGTCGCCCTCTCACTCTTCTCAGCGGTCAGTATCAAAAGCCCACATCGTCCAAAAAAACCCACCACAAACCGCCCAGAAATCAACTCCAACCACTGACGCACAGAAAACGAAGATCCAGTGAAATCATTCATGGTGGCCAGCTCTGTTTGGGGAAGAAGGTGGTTGTGGTCATGGGGGTTGTGGTTGGTGGTAGATGGTGTTAAACGCCGGTAGTTATCGCCACAGGAGGAGGTGGCGGTTGTCGCTGTAGTAGTGGCTGCGGTTGGTGGAGGTAGGTAGATATTGACGGCATTTGGTTTGACGACAATTATTTGACGATAGATGGTGATGGACGTTTAGTAACGGTTTTTGGTGTGATTTCACACGCCGCCGCCGTATGTGGTGACGCGCTGTCGTTGCTCTTCACCCTTTCTCTTTCTCGGGTTCCTTTCTTTTTCCACAAGGCACAGACGCATCTCTCTCTCTCTCTCTCTCTCTCTCTCTCTCTCTCTCTCTCTCTCTCTCTCTCTCTCTCTCTCTCTCTCTCTCTCTCTCTCTCTCTCTCTCTCTCTGTAAATAAAACTATGTGTAAGGTGTAAATGGTTTTTGGGGTTTAAATATTGGTGGGTTTCGATGGTATTCAAGAAAACCATTTACTAATATGTGTGGAATTTACAAAGAAAACCATTAACTGATACGTGTGGAATTTACAAGAAAACCATTTAGATAGAGGTAATTAGGTAAATATCAATAAATATATGTACTCAACACGATTACTATCGGACACAGATTCGGATGGCCGGTGTTAACAACGGCGGTTATAACGGTCGTGAAGGTGGTTCAAAGGTTAGCCAGTGACAACGGTATGACTGAGACAAGGGTCGCGCGAGGAAAATTTGATCGGTTGTATGTTTCTGTGTATTCTAAACTATATAATGTGTCAAATATATATAATTTGGTGAGGGCATGTGAAACGCTCAATTCAAATCAAAGATTTATTCATATCGGATTTTTACCTTTGTTTCACTTATCAAAGGTTTGCGTATAATAAAGTCACAAACGCTAGGCTGTCGCGGCAACGCGCGACAACGGTAAAATACTAGTTTATAAGAGGGGACGAGGCGCCTACCGAATTGTTCACGGGTACCAAGTACCAGCACGGTATCACCACCGCCATACACGCTGGAAGTGGTCCCGTGGACCGTTTTGCTGGTGTTCTTTACCGTGCTGGTACCGGTTGATTTGTTGGTTTTTATAAGATGCAAAATTTTCAGTTTAACCCCCCGTGTGTTTTGTGTTCTTTATTTTTTACCGTTTGTTTAATATGTATAACATTTATTTATTTAGTGTTTTGTATTAACCGTATGTTTATAATGTAAAGTAAATAAAAAAAACCTTGCATTAATAAATACTAAAAAAAAACATTAAAAACAAAGAAAAACACTTAAAGTTTGCGCAACATTTGCCATGCCTCGACATGGTTGAAAGCGTTGTCGTATCGAACCTCATACTCATATTGAGCGAATTCGATAGCCAACTCCTCGTCAAGCTCCGGATCGTCCGTCACTTGTTGCTCGTATAGGGCGGTCCACCTCTCACATTTAATGTTGAGATCGCTCCACTTGAACTTGAGGTCGCGGACAGTCTTGGTTGGGTTGTGGCCAACGTGCTCAACGAAGTTGCTAAACGCTCGAGCCCAAAACCCCTCGGGGGAAGGCCGACCCATCGTCCCGGGGGGGGAAGTTGAATTTCGGGTTCGTTCGACGCATCCTTGTGGCAAACCACAAGGGTCATTTCTTCTTCTTCGGTCCACGGGTTCATTTTTGTGTGTGTTTGGGTTTTTAAACCGTGGTAAATTGTGGCTTTTAACCCCACGGTTTGATCACTTTATATACAACGACGGTGACACTATTAATAATTAATTCGCTGACCGTTTAGGTGAGTTAATTCAATTTACTCGACGGTTTCTAAGATAAAAACTTAAATTTGGCTGACCGTTTGGTGGAACGGTTGAAATAGTAGAATTAAATGTTAAAACCGTGTAAAAATGTAAAAAAATAAAAAGTTTGGGTATGTAAATGAAAATAAATAAAAGAATTAGTGGAGTGTTGCCTACAAAAACGTGTTTCAGTGACGTAAATCAGTGAAGTGATTTGGCAAAACAGGATTGGTTAGAATCAGTTAAGGATAAATATAATTCTACAAGGGCCCCTTGAGGCCTAAGTTTTAGTAAGTGTGAATAGGGATGGCAAAAAAATCCGAACCCGACGGGTATACCCGAAACCCGAAATATTTGGGATGGGTATACCCGAAACCCGACGGATACGGGGCCGGGTTCGGGTTTTAAAAAATATAAAATTCCGGGTTCGGGTTCGGGTATGGTATATAGTGACACCCGACCCGATTACCCGATATATGGGTACCCAATACCCGCAAAAATACCCGATGTAGTTTATGTATAATATTATATTTTCTTAAATATATTTAGTATTTGGGTATGTTTGGCAAAACTAGCTGGAGGCTGGTAGCTGGAAGCTGCAAGCTGGTAGCTGGAAGCTTTTTAAATATATTTTGGTGTTTGGCAGAGTAGCTGGAGCTTTTAATAAAATGTATAAAATGACCAAAATGGTCATAATTAAAAGTGAAGAAACAATAAGTATACCGGAGATTACGTATAACTTCCGGGTGGTTAATACTTATGTAACTACAAGGTTAATCCTTTACCCAAACCGTAATGGTAACCCAAGAGATTGTTAGTGTGAGTCGTGTGTGTGTGAGAACAAGAGATTTAAGTGGTTCGGTCGTTTATGACCTACGTCCATTGTAAGTACACCGGAATATTATTGCTAACAAGGGAGATTACAAGTTGAGTGTGTAGTAGTTATGGTTATTTTTCTGAATGAATACAAGGATTGTATCTGATCCTATTTATAGGCCTAATAGTGGGAGGCCCACAGGCGACTTCATTGGCTTGGGCCCAACCGAGGCCCAAGTCCATGGTCTTCCTTGAAATGGCGGGAAAGGGCGGATTACTGTTGATGACGTCACGCTAGTGTGGTCGTTGTTGTGGTTGGACACGTGGCAGATTCTTGGTGGTGTGCAGTAACATCGTACTTGCTACAGTGTTCAGGCCACCTCTGCCGTCTGACGTGATGTCTGACCGTGGGCGAGTTAATGCCTGCTGGTCACTGTTCATGACAGCGTGCACAGTGTAGCCGTTCACCTTTTGTACTATCTGCCACATGTCCTTCTCCTGTTGGTGCGTGCTCTGGCATGGATCTTTATGAATCTTCCTTTTGTCATTCCCTGTACTTCGTATGAGAGGTGCTAAGGGAAGATTCCGCGCGTGGTTACACGCGCGTATCAGGTATCTTCTGTTGCTTATCATTCATCTTGGCGCGCGAGGCATGCTGATTGCCTACCCCGCGCTGGTGTGTTTCTGCGCCGTGACCTGGCGCAGGGTTATTGCTTCTTGGGGATAGGGACGCCCTTCAGATTAGGCTCCCTATCCCTTCAAGTCCCCCTAGTCTAGGACTTCTCCTGCTCGCTGATGAGCAGGTGGAGTGCTAGACTCAAAATATGTTAGCCGCGGATGAGAGCTCATCTGCTTGTATTGTAGCTCTTGAAAGTGTTCTTTTGCGTGGATTCTGGAGATTTTTGGCGGGGAACGTCTTTGCTAGTTTTTACGTCAAAAATACGCCTTGGGGGACGTTCTTCGCCTCCATCTTGCAGGGGTTGAGCGGGGAACGTCTTTTGAAATTTTACGTCAAGTTTCCGCCGAGTAGGACGTTCTCCGCCCTGACCTTGCAGTAGTTGGGCGGGGAACGTCTTTTTGACATTTTACGTCAAGTTTCCGCCGAGACATTAAATGCTGTTGGAGTGGTTTAATGCGGGTCCGGAGTTTGTAATAAATTCTAAATCATTGGCATTGAATTTGTCTCTCGTGATTTGGAGTAAATGCGCCTGGAATTCCAACGATCAGTTGCTTCTGATGGAAGTTTAATGGTTGCTGACGTGTTCAGTGACTGTCTGGTTGTGCAGACTGAGGCACGTCACATCATTGTTGCAGTTACCAATATCTCGTCTGTGTCAGGAGCGTGGGTTGGCACGCGTCTGACGTATTGTCTTCTTGGCTGAGACTGTGCCACGTGTCGTTGGGCACGTGTTGCCTGTCAGGCGCGTGAGTTTTCACGCGCTTGTATTGCTGATATTGTGAGATCTGTCGACACGTGTCGATCATCCGGCGCGTGTGTAGTGTATAACTGTCATACACTATCATCCAGGCCGCTCATTTTTGTTGTGGACACGTGTCGTCATCTCGTGCTTTGAATTTGAAAAGTTGACGGTTTGTGCTTTCCAGGTGGGTCCCATTGTCATAAATGCGATGAGTATATAAGCCCTATTGTGGCTCATTTGAACGGTTATGCTCTCTAATCTTCTTCCACTTTGCTTTCTTTTCTCTTTATCTTCCGGTCAACTTCCGTTTGAAGTTTCCGTTTAATCTTCAAAGATCTTGATCTTGAAGATTCATTTGAAACTTCTCATTTCTTCTATTTTGGTGTCTTTTTTCTTCGTCCTCTTGTTGTTTGCTGATTTGTCAACTGCTTCTTTCTTACTTTCTTTGAAGATTCCGTCTGATCTTCAAACTTTCCGGTGGGTTTTCCAGATTTCTTGAGTTTTCATTATCATGTCTGAGAGTCATAGTGTGTCTGAGGAGGTTGTAGGCGAGCAGCCGGAGGAGGTGGTGCAGGAGATCACCGTTGAACATGGCAAGATCAAGGAGAGGAAGTTGATGTCCAACACTTACTGTGTTTGGAGTCAAGAAGCCTTCAACCGGTTTCTTGTGATGTATGGAATCTTGCCGGAGTGGGAGCCCACCCTTCCAACTCTGACCAGCACTGTTCTATCAGCCGGTACCGGCCGGTTGGCATTGTACGAGGCCCACTTTGCCAAGTGTGGGTTCCGCCTGCCGTGTACCCGCTTTCAGATTGACACCATGGTGGCTTATGGTGTTGGCCCTACACAACTAACCGCCTTTGGGATGCTGCGGTTAGTTCATTTTGAAGCTTCCTGCCGCGCCCTAGACATTGAACCCACCGTTGAACGGTTCAATGTTTTCTACTTTTTGGCGCGAGATGAAATGTGGTTTTCATTCAAGCCACGCCCCAAGGTGCCGCCTATGGCCACCCACACTCCTAAGTCCTTGCATTGGGCGAAGGAGAAATTTTTCTTCGTGAAGAGGGGTGTGATCCCTATTAGTCTCCCCTGGAAGGTGATAGGGGATGGGCAGCGGGTGGCTGACATGCCTGTGCCCAAGGATTTCAAGAAGCAGGCGTGGTTCCTTGCCCTCACCGCCAATGCCACTAAGCTAGAGTTTCAGAATCTGACGGAAGGCATCTTCTTTCTTCTGGGGATGAGTCGGAATGGCATTCGGGCGGGTAAAGAGCCGTATATTGCGCAGGAGGGTAAGTGTATCGTCATTATTATTATTATTATTATTAGTATCTCCCGCGCTCTTTTCCTTATTGTTTGTTATATTGCAGGTGTAAGTAAATTTGAGTTTTATGCTGCCCGCCAGGAGAAGGGCATTAAGTGGAGACCCTTGGCGGAGGGCCAAACTTCTTGCTTGGATGCGCTTGCTGACCGGTTCTATTACCCGGATTTGACCACCGCGCCCAAACCTTATGACACAACCGGTGAGTTCCCCGACCCCTTCGGTTCTAGCATTTTTGGGGATGACACTACTGGATTCTCAGTAGGGAGTGTCCCGCCGGTTAGCTCATCCGCGGGGCGTGGTCGTTGGAAACACGCGCCGCGGAATCATGGGTACCGAGCAAAAGTTGTGCTTTCTGACTCGGGTTCTTCCGTCTCAGCAGGAGAGGCTGTGAAAGGGCGTCGACGGCGCAAGGATGGCCCGCCGTCTGATGATGAGGAAGAAGCTGACTCTTCTCAGTTGGAGAAGAGGAAGAGGGCGCGCGTTGATAGCGCCGCCACTAGCAGCGTTGCAGCTGCTACAGAGAACGTGTCTACTGCCCCCACAGGTGGGGACGAGAGTGGGGCTGCCACTCTGACTGAACCAGTGACCGCCTCCGGAGGTGCTACTGATGTTGCTGGTAGTCAGAAGACCGGTGTTGCTGAGGGGCAGGGGGGAAGTGCCCCTGTTTTTTTCTGTGGGGATTCGTGCTGCCCCTAGTAGGCAGCCGTTGTTCCAAAAGTTGATTAAGAAGAAGGCGGCTGGTAAGTGACTTTTTTGCTGTTTTTTGATCTTGATTTTGAATTCCCTTTAATCCTTTTCCTTGTTTTCGCAGTGGCGCCCAAGGTGATTCCCACTCCTCCTCCTTTGTCTCCTTCTGCGGAGGCTGCCCGTGTGGAGGAGGAGCGATTGTGGCAGGAGCAAGAGATTGCTCGTAGACAGGTGGAGGCCGATGAAGCTTTACAAAAGGCAGAGGCTGAGAAGAAGGCCGCTGCTGCCAAGCAAGCGGAAGCCGATGAAGCCCGCCGCCGGGCTGAGGCAGAAAAGAAGGCTGCTGCCGATGAAGCCGCACGAAAGGCTGAGGCGGATAAGAAGGCTGAGGCGCAACGCCTTCGCCTCCAAGAACAAAGTTTCCTGGAGGAGAAGGCCAAGAAGATGGCTGAGGCAGAGGAGCGCGCAGCCAAAGAAGGCCTTGATGTGGAGAGCCGGGAGTTGGCTCATGATGAAGATGGTTTTGAGAGGGCCCTGTTTCAGCAGGGTGCCTCTGGTGCTGCTGGCTCATATGTTAGGCTGCGGGGATTACTGCCTCGGACCCATATGTTAGGCTGAATGGTGTTTCGCCGTTGCTCGTTTTTGTGAGGGTGCGGTAGGCCCATAAAACGTGCGGTAATTCGTCTACCCCACCCTGTTCTTCTGGTTCCGAGCCTTGTCTTGATGCCTTCAACGATAGTACGGTTGGCCCTTTCTACCTGGCCGTTGCCTTGCGGGTGCGCGACGGATGTAAAGATTTGTGTGACTCCCATCTGAGCCAGCCATTGTTGGAGGGCCTGGTCTTCGAATTGTGTTCCATTGTCACTGACCAGTTGCATCGGTAACCCGAACCGACAGATAATGAATTCCCATATAAATTTCTTGACGTGTGCGCCATCAATCTTGGCTAGAGGTTTGGCTTCGACCCACTTAGTGAAGTAGTCGATAACGACAATCAAATATTTCACATTACCCGGCGCCGCTGGGAACGGTCCGACCAGGTCAATGGCCCACTTTTGGAAAGGCCAAGCTGCTGTGACTGGTACTAAGTTGTTCTTGGGGCGCAGGGTGTTTGGAGCATGGCGCTGGCAGCTGTCGCACTTGCGTAGT
This sequence comes from Ambrosia x helenae, assembly GCA_030844895.1. Classification (NCBI taxonomy): domain Eukaryota; kingdom Viridiplantae; phylum Streptophyta; class Magnoliopsida; order Asterales; family Asteraceae; genus Ambrosia; species Ambrosia x helenae. Next base: position 99,992,793 of record CM061226.1, on the reverse strand, counting down.
TCATTGACCGCGTCGACGTGCATGCCGGGCCAATAATACCCTGCATTCATCAATTTTGCCACTACCATCCTTGGTCCTGCGTGCAGCCCGCATGTTCCTTCGTGTATTTCTTTGAGGAGAACGGAGGCTTCTGCCGGGTCTACACAGCGCAGGAGTGGACCTAGGAAGGAGCGGCGGTACAGGATGTCGCCCGCCAGTTGGTATTGCAAGGCCTTGTTTTTTATCTTCCGGGCCTCTAGTTTGTCATTAGGCAGGATTCCCGAAGATAGAAAAGCTTTAATTGGCGTCATCCATGACGCGCTGCCCGTTTGGGTGACATTGACCTGGCGCGCGGAGACTGATGGTTTGTCTCGGACCTCGATTCGGACTTCTTTTGCCATGTGCTCGAAAACCGTGGATGCCATTTTGCTGAGCGCGTCGGCTGGTTTGTTCTCGCTGCGCCGGATGTGTTCGACTGTGCATGTGTCGAACCTACGCATGAGTTGCCTGGCTTGTTCCAGGTATAGAGCCATGGTTTCATCCTTTGCGTCATATGTCCCGTTGATCTGCCGTGCTACCAACAATGAGTCCACATGTGCCTCCACGTGCCTGGCCCCCATTTTTTCCGCTATGCGGAGGCCTGCCAGCAACGCTTCGTATTCCGCCTCGTTGTTTGTGCTCTTAAATTCGAGGCGGATGGCATATGTAAACTCGTGTTTGTCTGGGCTGATGAGGCGCAAACCGGCGCCGGCACCATCTCCGTTGGAGGCTCCATCAGTGTATAAGGACCACTTTTGTGATGGATCATGTGCTGGCGCGGGTGATTCTTCTTCTCGGCATTCTTGAATCTTATCAGCTGGGATCTCGGTTGCGAAGTCTGCTAATACTTGGCCTTTGATTGCGGGTCGGGGCTTGTAGCTGATTGTATGCTCTCCGAGCTCGATAGCCCATTTCGCTAATCTTCCTGACAACTCGGGTTTGGCTAAGATGTCATTTATCCGATAGTCTGTAAGGACATTTATCGGGTTGCCTTGGAAGTATCTGCGCAGCCTTCGGGAAGCGTGAATTAAAGCCAGGACCAGCTTTTCCATTATGGTGTACCGGGTTTCTGCATCTAACAGCGTGCGGCTGATGTAGTAGATAGGCGTTTGCACGCCTTTACGATCGACCATTAAAACTGCGCCTATTGCCCGCTCCGTGACCGAGAGATAGAGCGTGAGTGGCTCTTTGGGGAGCGGGGCTGTTAGTGTAGGAAGGTTCATCAAGCATTGCTTCATTTGCTGAAAAGCCAACTCTGCCTCGGGGGTCCAGCGGAAGTTGCTCTTTTTCAGGCAGTTTTTCAGAGTGTCCACGAATGGAAATGATTTTGAAGCGTAATTGGATAGGAAGCGGTTTAGGGCAACCAAGCGGCCCATTAGTGTTTGTACTTCTTTGACGGAGGCTGGTGATGGCATCCGCTCGATTGCCTGAACCTTTTCTGGGTTGGCGCGGAACCCATCCCGCGTAACGATGACGCCCAGAAATTTCCCTTCTTCCATCCCAAATGAGCATTTGCTTGGATTCAACTTCATGCGGACCTTTCGCAGTTGGTTGAATGTTTGCTGGATGTCCTGTAACATGTCACTCTCTTCCTTGCTTTTGATCACTAAATCGTCGACGTACACTTCAAGCCGAACGCCGATTTCTTTTACGAAGGCCGTGTCCATCAGACGCTGGTACGTTGCGCCCGCATTTTTCAGGCCGAAAGGCATCTTTGTGTAGCAGAAGATGCCTGCGTCTGTGCGGAACGCTGTTTTGTCTTCATCCTCTTTGGCCATTTGTATTTGGTGGTATCCCTTGTAAGCGTCCAGGAAACACTTGTATCGGTATGGGGCGAGGGAATCCACCTTCAGGTCAATCTCCGGTAGAGGATAGCAATCCTTAGGGCACGCCTTGTTGATGTCCTTATAATCTACACACATGCGCCATCCCCCATTTGCTTTGGCGACCATGACGGGGTTGGCCACCCAAGTCTGGTATCTGATGGGGCGGAGGATGCCCGCATTGAGCAGCTCGGTGACTTGTTCATTCATGGCCTTTGTTTTCTCCGGGCCCATACTTCTTTTCTTTTGTACAATTGGGGTTGAGCGTCCATTTTTCCGGCTCTGTGCGGGCGTTTGTTTTGACCATCTTTAGCGGCTTGGCTGTATCTGTGGTGTGGCAATCCTTGTTTCCTCGGATGAAGGCGACGCCTGTTTTGGTGGGGAAACCCACCATTGCGTGTGCCGTGGAGGCGTTGGCATTGAAGCGAGCAATGCCTTCTCGTCCTAGGAGTATGTCATGGTTTGATGTGGCTGGTAGGACCATGAAGTCACATATCTCTGTGCGCTCGTGTGTGCCGTCAGTCCATGTTACAGGCAAAGAAAGCATGCCGCGGGGCATGATGGTTTCATGGATGAAACCGGAAATTGGCTCATTGACGGGAATGAGCTTTGCTTTGTCTTCTTGATCGAGTTGTTGGAAACACTGGTCATACATGATATCCGTGCTACTGCCGCCATCTAAAAACATATACCGCGTGCGGTAGTGTCCGAAGACGGCAGTGATCACTAATGGAGCTGTGCAGGAGGCACCACCTCTGACCCTTGGCATGAGGATGTCAGCCTCTTTCCATGAGTCGTCTAGCGGCTGTACCCGGGTGCGCTTCCCATGTTGGGTGTTCTTGCCCCGCCATGTCATGTTGCATTGGTGGCGGGGGACTAGAGTTGCAGCATGAGTGTTTAGGTCCCTGATCTTCTTCCGTGATCCTTCGCCTTGGGTTTCTTCGTTACCTTGGCCTTTGCCGGCTCGGTGAACATTTTTGACCAAGTGGCCGAGCTGGCCTGATTTCAGCGCTGCCTCTATCTCCATTTTCAGGCTGTAGCAGTTGTCTGTGAGATGACCGTAGTCATTATGGTACTCACAGAACTTGCTACGGTCCACATTTCGGCGCTTCCCCAGAGGGTTGGGCTCTTTCAGGGTGACCTGCTCTGTTTTCAGAACTTGAGATGGTGTTTTTGTTAACGGGGTCCAATCGTGGTTTTTCTTGGAGTGTCCGCGTTGGTCCCGCGTTTGTTTGGAGCTGATGATCTGGTGGGCATCACCGGCCGGGGAATACTTTCCCTCGTCGGTGGTGCCTGTGATGCGGTTCCAGACAGATTTGTTTTTGTGTCTAGTATTATTATTATTATGGTGTTGTGGCTGGAAACCGTGTTGCTGGTTGAAAGATTTTTCGGAGGAGGCATATATTTTGGCTGAGCGTATGAGCTCATCCCAGGACTCTGGGATGCCATCCTTGCCGGTGAGGCATTTCATGAGGTCTGGGTTGCGCACATTGTGAATGAACGCGGCCCGTGTGAGCTCCTCCCCGCATTCGATTTGCAGTGCTTCTTTGTTAAACCGGACTATGTAATCTTCAATCGTTTCTCGGTCATATCGTCGACATAGCAAGATGTCCGCTTTGTCTTTCTTATGCTTTCGTAGGTGCGAGAAGTGGCTGCCGAACTTTTCTGTGAGGTCGTCGAAGTCCTTTACGCTTCCCGCTGGGAGGCTGTCAAACCATACCCTGGCGGCACCCGTGAGGGTTTGAGCGAAAAGGTGGCACCACACTTGAACAGGCCAGTCCACGGACACATCTGCGCACTTAAAGTCGTGCACATGGTCGTCTGGGTCACGCAGGCCATCGTATCTACCGATGCTGCTTGGGAGTTTGGCCTTTCTTGGTACTTTGGCAGCTGCTATGCGGGCGACGAACTTGGATTTCTCAGCAAAAGCTTTTGGTCGAAATGGTTTGACCAAGTCATCGTCTATCTCACTGTCTCGCGACGTGTGAGTGTGTTTCTTTCCTCTGTGATCGGAGTCGCTGCTTGACGATTCGTAACCGTCCGGCTCTTCACGTGATCTGGCGTAGCCCCGAGCTCTGACGTTTCCGCCGAGCTCCCCGCTACGACCATCACCGTGATTGGCCGTATCTTTCTTCTTGTACCTTGCTTTCGACGGAGTATCGAAAGCAAGTGTCTTACCTTTCTTTTTTGCTTGCTGCAATAGTTTGCGTTGGTAGATTGCGGCACTCTTGGCATTCTGACGGAGGAGCCAGCGGTCCGGATCCTCCTCGGAGAGCTCTTGACTGTCATCGTCTGATTCGACGTCACGGATTTCAACGGCTGACCTGTCGAGCCGAGACGTCGTTTGCTTGACGACAGTGTTGGGTGTAGTTTGGTTATCCGGCTGTCGGAAGTCTTCGTCTCCGGTTTGGTGTACGACGGAGGTGTTAGGGTTGGGTTCAGCCATGGGTGGGGTTAAAAGATGAGTGAAAAGAGCTGTTCTAACCGACGGATGGCGCCAATGAAGAAACAATAAGTATACCGGAGATTACGTATAACTTCCGGGTGGTTAATACTTATGTAACTACAAGGTTAATCCTTTACCCAAACCGTAATGGTAACCCAAGAGATTGTTAGTGTGAGTCGTGTGTGTGTGAGAACAAGAGATTTAAGTGGTTCGGTCGTTTATGACCTACGTCCACTGTAAGTACACCGGAATATTATTGCTAACAAGGGAGATTACAAGTTGAGTGTGTAGTAGTTATGGTTATTTTTCTGAATGAATACAAGGATTGTATCTGATCCTATTTATAGGCCTAATAGTGGGAGGCCCACAGGCGACTTCATTGGCTTGGGCCCAACCGAGGCCCAAGTCCATGGTCTTCCTTGAAATGGCGGGAAAGGGCGGATTACTGTTGATGACGTCACGCTAGTGTGGTCGTTGTTGTGGTTGGACACGTGGCGGATTCTTGGTGGTGTGTAGTAACATCGTACTTGCTACAGTGTTCAGGCCACCTCTGCCGTCTGACGTGATGTCTGACCGTGGGCGAGTTAATGCCTGCTGGTCACTGTTCATGACAGCGTGCACAGTGTAGCCGTTCACCTTTTGTACTATCTGCCACATGTCCTTCTCCTGTTGGTGCGTGCTCTGGCATGGATCTTTATGAATCTTCCTTTTGTCATTCCCTGTACTTCGTATGAGAGGTGCTAAGGGAAGATTCCGCGCGTGGTTACACGCGCGTATCAGGTATCTTCTGTTGCTTATCATTCATCTTGGCGCGCGAGGCATGTTGATTGCCTACCCCGCGCTGGTGTGTTTCTGCGCCGTGACCTGGCGCAGGGTTATTGCTTCTTGGGGATAGGGACGCCCTTCAGATTAGGCTCCCTATCCCTTCAAAAAGATTGTAAAGAAGGTTTTTATTTTATTTTTAAAATATAATGGGTATTTGTGTCATTTACTAACTAAAAAGCTTGTAGCTAGTAGAGCTTTTTCTTAAAAGCTACTACTAGTAGCTTTTCACTGTAGAGCTTTTTCTCTAACCTAAAAGCTTCCAGCCCCTTTAACCAAACAAGGCTTTTTATTAAGTAAGAGCTTTTTCTTAAAAGCTTGAAGCTTGAAGCTCCTAAAAGCTCTTAAAAGCTCCTTGCCAAACATACCCTTTGTCTCTTTGTATTTTTGTAATCTCATTTCCTTTTTATTTAATATTTCCAAATTTTCTCTCAATCCCATTAATTGTTTCATAGAAGAAGAATGAAACGTCATTAACCTTAAGAATTTGTCTTTGGTTTTTCATTTTCTTCCTTTGTATTCAGATTTCAGCATTCCTTCATCTATACGAAAATACCAACTGTTGATTGTGAATCACCACTTGAAGGTATATTCTTATTAATCTATTAGTGTTATTTTTTTTAGTTCATAATCGATATAGTGAGCTCTACAAAATAATGGGTATACCCGATACCCATGGGTATCTCCGATACCCGACGGGTAATTACCCGACGAATACCTGACGGTTATTAGGCCGGGTTTGGGACACAATTTTACAAACGGGTACGGGTTTGAAATTACCAATACCCAACCTGAACCCGACCCATTGTCATCCCTAAGTGTGAATAAAAAGGTTCAAAAGTTTACCCAAACACCCACCTTACCAAACAAAAGCTGAAAAGCAGCAGCATCCGTAGGGCAAGTGAACTGCGGAAAAAAGGTCAGCCAGTCGTCGTCGTCGTTTCCGGTAAAACTTCCGTCATATCTTTCTCTCTTTAGATACACATAGCTTTTAAATCACAAACTATCAGATCCGTAAATATGATAGATCCGTACAACTTAATTTATCATTTCTTTGTAGATTACTATTATTTGTTTTAGACGATTATATTGTATATAGACTAGTTAGGTATTATGTGTTGATGTCGTTACTATCTTTACTCGATTAGTTATTACTTGTGATCGTGTAATTTTCAATAATTGAGTATTTGCGAATCCCAAAATACACAACACTGTATTAGGTTTTGAATTTAGCTCAATTTCAGTATAGTATGGTACCATACTACCATACCGGTTAGTGACTTTTAATGGTCCCGTTCCATATGGACCGAACATATGCAGTACGGCTTGCTGTATTCGGTTTTGAATTTAGCTCAATTTAAGTATAGTATGGTACCGTACCATACCATACCGCCATACCGGTACTGACCGAACATATGCGTTATTGGTACGATATGGGAACATATGCAGTACGGTTTGTCGTATCAGGTTTTGAATTTAGCTCAATTTCAGTATAGTATGGTACCGTGCCATACTACCATACCATACCGGTACTGGCTGAGCATATGCAGTACGGGTACGATATTCTGTTTTGGTTTCAACTTTTAACTAAATTTCAGTATCGGTACTACGCGGTAGGGTTCAGGTTCGGTCGAGTACCATCTCATCCCTAATCGGATATACAAGTAGTCTTTTTTTTTTCTCGTGAAACTTACATTTTGAATGTAAATACTCACTGTAGGAAAATTATGATGTAAAAAAATCGGTGTTTTGTGAATTAGATAATTTCACGAGTAGCTGTTCAGTTACATAGCCCATAAAGTTGTTAACAGATTTGGATTTTGGAAAAACAACTTGTTCCTTTTAAGCTTCCAACTCTATTCATTTTAAACATGTTTTCTTATCTTGTTAGGTTACAAATTGTGCAACATGTCATGAAATGGGGAAATATAATCTTAGCTTGAATTTTTGTAGAAGCATTGCGTATAGGAACCAGAATATGAAATTCCTAATTTTGAATAATTGTAGTTTTTGTGTGTGTGTGTGGGGGGGGGGGGGGGGATAGATCTGGAGTTTTTTTTCTTTGAATTAGTATGTGATTGATAAATGGATAATAATCATGTAAGTTATACAAGTATATCGTTACTTATGATAAGAAAACATTAGTTTGACAATTAGTTTCATTCATGGGATCAAAATTAAAATGATCAATTGCAATGCTAATTTACAAGCCTTATATGATAAACTAGCTGGGCTGATACAGAACAAAATTGAAGCCTTATGTGAATTATAAGGAACTGAATTCTGGAATACATCATTCTTGGCCCCTTAAAGCTGACATTTGTGTAGGCGGTGTAGCCTATAGCAACAAAGAAACTATTTGTCACATGTTTTTAAGTTTGTTAATAAGGCATAACATGGCAAGTGCAATAAGATTAAGTATATTCAGTTATTCACAGTTAAATTTTTAAAAATAAGGGCAACTTGTTTGGCATCTGAAATTGTATCTTGAAAACTAAATCGGATATGAGGGAGTAGGAAAGAAGCTCATTCATATGTGAGACTGGCCATTTTAATACAAGCCTAAAATCTAATCAGGCTGGGTTGGACTGGGCTGACTTGTGGACACTTTTTGGTCATTAACACGATGGTTATGTCGTTATGATTGCAAAATCGATATTATCAATATAGCATTTTTTTGTCTGTGAGTAATAAGTATTGATGAGGTTGTATGCATTAATAATACACATTAGGACTTTTACTTTGTTTGACGTGTTTGACTCATTTTCCTTTTATCTAAACTATTTGATTTGACCATTTTGACTCGTCTGAGACAAAAGATAACCCTGATCAAACATAGTCGTAAGTAGGTTAAAACGGCCCCCTCTTCTCCATTTGTCATTACTTGTTTGCCGTTGCTTGTTCATATAGCTTAAATCCTTGAGTTCATGTGATTTTGATGGATTTATTCACTTCAACTGCTATTTATGATTTGCAGGTTGAGTAGAAACCACAATGGGTGGTGGTAGGGTTGCTCATCCAGTCTTGAAAGGCCCTAGCGTGGTCAAGGAACTAGTCATTGGAGCCGTGCTTGGGTTAGCCGCTGGTGGTTTATGGAAGATGCACCACTGGAACGAGCAGAGAAAAACCAGGGCATTTTATGACCTACTGGAGAAGGGTGAGATCGGTGTGGTTGTCGAAGAAGAATGATCATTGCCATGCGAGTTGGTTCATGACATCTGATGTCAGGCAGGCAGTTATATAAAACGGATACGCTTTGTTTTGAATTTGAAAAACATTTAAGTGTGGCATTGAGCTGTGCTCAAAGGTGTTCTTTTGTTAAAAAAATCGTGGGACTGGTGCCTTTTGATTTATTATTGATGGTTATGCTTGAGCTTTAGTTTTCATGGAATCTAGTTTCTAATTTTAGTTATACTGATCACTTGGTTGAAATGAATTTAAGGTTTCTTCTTTCAGATCTGTATGCACTTATCAACTTAGGGGCTGTTTGGTTGATTAAGTGTTGAATCATTAAGATGGTCTGAATGGTTAAGAGCTGAGTCATTCAGCATTCCTTATTAACTTAATGGTTCAACACTTAATCATTCCATTCAGATGCTGAAACAAACAGTATGAATGTTGAATGATTCAGACCTGAATGGTTAAGGGGTTGATTAAAAGGCTAACAAACAGCCCCTTAGTATCACTTGCGGGAGTATACAGGAATTGATCCGGCTCATATGAGCGGGTTGTTTGGTGAGATGATTTACCTCTCATCTGATGGGTTTGAAGCGATTTGCTGTTCTACTGCTGGGATATTTAGACTCGTGTTTGGTATTTAAAGATGCCCAACAAACAAAGTTAAACCGAGTCTTAGAAGTTACTATTAGTGGGTTAGTTTACTAAACTTCCATAATATGCTACGGCTGATAAATTTACTCCAAGGTAGTGGCTGATCTAGGGATTTACATGGGTGTGTTAAAAACGGGTTCGGTCAATATGGTTAATATATTTAGCTTAGAGTTGTCGATAAAAAATAAAAGCTGCTTTAATGTTCATTAGTTCATATAATGTTTATACTCGGGTACTATTTGTGAAGGGGAACCGAATTAATCCTATTATTTATATGCTTATAGTAAATTTTGTTTAGGATATAGTGTGTGAAAAGTATAGATATATACATTATAGAACTTTCATTTCCCAACTCCTAAAAGACTAAAGGGCATGACTTAGGGGCTGTTTGGTAGCCTCTTAATGAGGCTCTTAACCATTCAGCGTTGAATGATTCAACATTCAGTGTGTTTGTTTCAGCTTCTGAATGGAATGGTTAAGTCTGAATCATTAAGATTTGGGATGTTGCTGAACCATTAAGCACTGACTTATTAAGCATTAAACTAGGCTGAAGCTTAATGAGGCTCCCCTACCAACGTGGGACAAGAAAACTAACCATTAAGAGGTCCAACTTAATGATTCAACGCTTAACCATTCAGACCTCTTAACCATTCAGACCTCTTAATGATTCAGCACTTAATCAACCAAACAGCCCCTTAAATTCTATAATGGCCCATGATGAAATTGGACCCTTTTATGTGTAAAAAGTGTGAGTGGGGCTTTCCTTCACTAAACACAACATAGATCCGCTTCTGAATTTACTACAATCGACATCGCTTGTATAGTTTATCGTATACATATAATAAAAACTATAGTAGAAGAAACAGTGGTGTATGTCGGTTCAATATCAGGCCTAGATCGAATGGAGGTGAGGCGAAAAAGAACGATAAGTGTTCTTCTAGTGGTTGGTCCATGTTGGGGCGATCCTCATTTCAGTGGTCAACACTATCTCAAACCTATATGCACTTGTTTAATATCGCAACATGCTAATTTAAATGGGATTGTATTGAACTAGTCATTTACACATTAGAAAAGCGGTATAGTGAGGGTCGTTAACTGGACTCTACGTGCCAGGTCTTGATTTGGGCCACCAATTCAATCAATTTGGTTTGTTTTTTGTCCACCCTTCCCATAGTCTACAAAGACTAAAAACGGGCATCACCAGACACCATATGTCAACCTAACTACATATATTAATCATATATTGCTTTAGCTCAATAGTAAGAGTTCACGGAGTCCTTCAGAATGTTTGGTCGTTTTAATTTGTATCATCCGGCGAGCTCGACGTCTTTGGCATAGTGATTCCATGAGACACGATGGGTATAAGTCAACGAGTTTGCTTCGGTGTGTGTGGTTGACCATATGCCGATGAAATTTAGAGGGAGAGGGTGAGAGATGTGGGTCCATTCCTATACCTAACCACTCATGTTTAAGATAGGTTTTTTGATTTAAATTTATAAATTGGTTCCGGCATGAGAAGCGTACGAATTGTAATGAGTTTCCGATTAGATGATTACATGTGTAAAGCCTTCAGACGCATTAATTTTTAAGGTCCCTGCGTCTAAACTTTAGACGCGAGGCTATTATTTAGACGCATCATTCCACACCAACAAGTTCTTCACGTCTAAAGAATATGTTAGCCCTTTTGCGTCTAAACAACAGCCTCGCGTCTAAAATTTAGACGCAGGGATCTTAAAAATTAAAGCATTTAAAGGCTTTACACGTGTAATCATTTGATTGATAGACGCAGAGAGTGTTTCGTCGCTAATAGTTAGCCGCATCAAATGCTTGGTCAAACGTTTATTTTGACAATTATCTCCTTTTGAAAACGTCGTCCTCCCAGCCCACAATTTAATCGGTTCCCGCCTTAATTACTAAATCTTCATTCGTTCTAAAATTAGGGATATCTGAAGCAATCTAACCATATGTACTGATCTCTTTATCCAGATTATAACAGCGTAGCAAAGAAGGACGATAATGGCGGATGACGTAAGCAGATGGTCAGTAACCTACACAAAGCACAAAACGCAGAAACGCAAAGTGTATCAGGACGGATTCCTAGAGCTTCAATCATCCAGTCACATGGTCCTTTCCACATCTCCCTTTTTTTTTTATTATTATTGCTTAATCGCTTTATTTGCATCCATCAATTGCCTGCTAGTTCCTGTAGTGATCGCTAGGTTTTTTAAAAAAAAAATCACCGTATGACTGTAATTATTGCCGTACTGTATGTTTTCGTTGATATCTGTTGGTTCTGAATTCATTTTTTGTACTGCTTACAAAATTATGAAGTGAATTTGGCCTTTGTAGTCAAATTAGTTATCTGTAAGAGGTAAACTGATGACATGTATATTAAACGATGTATAAAACCACTAAACATACTGTTTTTGGTACTCGAAAAAACGTGATGGTTGTTTTCGATGCTTTAAGCGTTATATAGACCACAAACAGATTGGGAATGTAGGTAGTTTATATATAGAGTTAGATTCGACTTTTTTGTTGTCGATAAGTGATAAATGTATTTAGGTGGTAATGCTCTACATAAGTTATGTTTGTTGATCTTGAGATACAGGTTAATGCATGATATTTAATTTTGGATGATAGAAAGGGTGTAGTTTGTTCACATTAGCTTAATCATCTTCTAGTGCCTGCTAGTAAAAGCCTTTAGTGATCTATAAGCTTTTAAATACTGTACTGTAATTTATATTTATTCTCAATATGGTAAGAACACTCAGCAGTCAGCACTACACATCCGTGTTTTGAATGCACTCGTAGTGCTAGTTTACATTGTTAGGCATTCCGAAGTGGGGCGGGGAAAGGGGCGGGAAGGGGGGGGGGGGGGACACCGCCCCCTAGTGGCGTGGAAGAGGGGCAGGAAGGGGAGGCGGGGAGAAGAGCACGGCGTGGGGCACTTGCTTTTTGTTTTGATTGGCTGAATTTATTTTATTTTATTTTATTTTATTTTAAACTTTAACACACACATAATAATATTCCTCCCCCCCCCCCCCCCCCCTCCCCCCCCTCCCCTTCCACTCCCCACAATTTTTATCCCCTCCACGTGGGGCCCAAAAGTGCCACATGGCGCTTCATCCCCCTCTTCCCCCCCCCCCCCCCACACACACACACACACACCACTCCTTATGGTCTTATATCACCGGGTGCTAGATTCCTGGTTAGGTTTTGAATTTTGGGACCTTTAGTTCCTTTAATCAATCAAATGCATCAATATCTGACAAAAATGTACACGGACCAGTGACCACTATGCTTAACACTTTTTCTTATGTAGTGTCCGAGTGTTAATATTTCAATTTTTGATATCTATGGTCTTAAAGAAGTAGAGTACACATTGCTGTTTTTGGGTGATATTAACAATCGCTTTATATCTAAACAACAATGTGAAATTTCATGCTTATAAGTTATAAGTCTTTTATTAGGTTAAGCTGTATGACGAATGTGATAAACTTTTGGAGAGCAAAATTGTGAAGCTTGATGATGCGGTTAGATCAGGTGAAACGCTAACATTTGGTGCTTATCTTGTTGATATTGGTGATCGGGATCCTCCTGGAGAAAGTGAAACTAAACCCGTTCCAAACCCGATTCTTCAAAGAGACACAATTATGATGGATACGAAAGTTACACCCAACAATAGTAAGTTCAAAAATCAAATGTGTTACTATTGTGTGCATTTAACTATATGTCTAATAATAATTGCTTGTTCTGATGCTCTGTTGGTAAATTTCACACAGTAAAATGTTTTTTTTTATTTTATTCATTTTTTTAGAAACAGGCATGGGTAGATTACATGTTCGTAAAGTTTCATCCACCAAACTGAGTCCATCACAGAAACTTATTAGAGGTTAGCTGTAATACTTTCACAACATAAACATGCATGTCATATGTGCAAATCCATTCCTGATAGGTTGATATTACTGAGATTTCATCCATACAAATAGCTTATATTGGCCATTGCACTTATGTTGTGCTTCTTAATATCAGAGTTCAAGAGACGTGAGGTCAACATATATAGTTCTTCACCCAGTCGTCCAGACATTGTGAAAGATGATTCAACAGGTTATTTTCGAAATGTACCACTTTCTCTTACCACCTATATAGGAATCTGTGTTGGTTGGCTTTTTGTTGGGCATCAATCACATGATTTAGTCTTTAACTGAAAAAAATAAGATAGTATTTTACTAAAAGACTAGTTTATATCTTGGACTTTTGTAGAATAGTCGAATATTGATTCTATTTAGATTTTGCAATTAGAGTGGCAGGTCTTGTACACTACTCAATTAACACAAAAAGCCAAGAAGTTTCATGATGGAATATTGAAAGTTGCAGTTTCTGGATTGCGTGGGAGGCAGGTTAAATTTGACACACATTTGAGTATTCATTTACAAAACAGATGCATATGTGTTCATGTTTTTTGTTTTTTCTGCTCAGGCGGTGCTGTATGATGAAACAAGGAGACTCTTAGACAGCAGATTCCTTAAAAGTGAGGAAATTATTAGTGCTGGTGAATCAATGAGATTTGATGGTCATATAGTGGACATCATAGAACTAAAAGACGATAAACCTCTCAAACATACAAACGTTGATGAAAGTAATTGCTATAAACAGAATGTAGCACAATCAAAGATTCAACCTACTGTGAAAGGTTAGTTATACACTTTTCAAATTTTTGCAAGGCATCTATGTTTATTCAAGTTGACTATATGCAATTATGCTTGTAGATAGCTGTTTTACTATGATATATTACAGTTTGTAGATTAACGCCATGTTTATTTATGGTTGATATTATTCTTGATCATTTAGAGTGGGATGTCATGTACACTGCTCAAGTAACCCAAAAGGCCAAAAAGTTCCACGATGGTGTCTTGAAACTTACAAGTTCTGGATTACAAGGGAGGCAGGTAACTTTCTCATTTTTGTTTGATGTAACTAGTTTGCATATCACTTTTCTTGTATCCGTAAAAAAGCTAAAAGGGTAAATCTACACAAATGGTCCCTCTATTGTTTCTTAATTAACAAGTTTAGTTCCATAAATCTCTTAAGTGATTTAAGAGTCTAAATTGATTAACCTTTTTGGGAAGATTAGATGATGAGATCAAAACAGATTGGAATTTAAATTTTTATAGTGTTATTTCTATATCTTACTTTTAGGAAAATAGTGATAAAGAGTATGTTAGTGAACACACTTCCTAGAAGTTAAAGTTCAGGCTTCAGTGACTTTTGTTTTAATCCTTTTGTCTATCACTTATTTTAATGACCCGTGTTCACATAATAGGAGGCTACTTTGTTGGCAGAAGATGGAACAACTTTGTCTCACAGATACCTTAAACTCTCAGAAGACATCAATAGTGGAAGTTCATTTAACATGACAAATTACTTGGTGGAAGTTTGTGAACCAAGAAAACATTCTGCAGGTAGGTTTTTTTATAGTCATAATTCTGTCAAATAACTTCAATTTTAAACTACAAATATGATAACGTTTTTCTAACTAACGGATTTAATGTTTAGAAAAATGTCCAAGAAAAGCTTCTACACCGGAAAATGAAACACCAGAGATTAAGAGAATTGACTTGGATAATATCAAATTATGTAAGAGAATCCCAGGTGGTGAATCAATGAGAATTGATGGTCATATAGTAGACGTCGTAGAACTGAATGACGATAAACCTCTCAAAAGTACAAATGTTGATGAAAGTGATTGCTATAAACAGAATACAGTGCAGTCAAAGATTCAAACCAATATGAACGGTTAGTATCTATACACCTTTAACAAAAAACATGTTTATTTGAGTTGACTATATGCATGTAAACAGTTGTATTATTTTGTTATTAATAATTATATCGTTTGCTGATTAACTTCATATTTTTATGGTTTATCTTATTATTATTATTAATCATTTAGAGTGGGATGTCATGTACACTGCTCAAGTAACCCAAAAGACCAAAAAGTTCCAGGACGGTGTTTTGAAACTTACAAGTTCTGGATCACAAGGGAGGCAGGTAATTTTCTCATTTTTGTCGTACAAAATGTTTCCATCTTTTTTTTTTCTTGCTTAATGCAACTAGTTTGAGGTAGCGTTTGGTACGATGGAATGGAAGGGGGAATTGAATGGATCATTACGAGGTAATGAATAACAGTGTGTTTGGTTGGTTAAAGGAATGGAATCACCCATTCCACAAGACATTCCATTCCCTCAAAACCATTCCATCCACCCCCCATGTTTTTTTTCATTCCATCCCTCATTCACCCTTTACTAACAACACCATAACCCACCAACCACCACCACCCACCACCGCCGTCACCACCCACCATCGTCGCCCACCACCCACCACTGTCGCCCACCACCTACCACCGTCGCCAACCACTGCTGCCGCCACCACCCACTACCGTCGTCACCCACTCACCACCGCCGTTGCCGCCACCCACTACCTTCACCTACCCACCACCGCCGCCACCCACCACTGTCACCCACCCACCATCACCACCATCCACCTCCACCCATCGCCATCTTCGTCACCACCCACCACCACCGTCGCCACCCACCACCACGCTACCGCCACACACCACCACATACCATCACTGCCACCAAACACCACCCACCACCACCACTACTCACCATCGTCGCCCACCCACCATCACGGCCATCCACCTCCACTGCCGCCGCCACATATCACCACCCACCATCACCGCCAATGACCACCACTCACCACCGATTTTATTCCTTCGTCTTTTCCTACCTATCCAACAACATAAAATAATGTTTTGTTTCATTCCCACATGGCAACCAAACAAGACATGGAATGGTAATGATCCATTCCATTACCTTGTCCATTCCATTACCTCGTCCATTCCATTCCCTCATCCATTCCATTACGCTATACCAAACAGACCCTGAATCTCACTCTTCCTTGTATCCTAAAAAAACTAAATTGGTAAATATACACAAGTAATCCCTCTATGATTGCTTAAGTAACAAGTTTAGTTTAGTCCCATAAATCTTTTTAGTTATTTAAGAGTCTATATTGACTAACCTTTTGAGTAGATTTAAGGATGAGACTGAAAACAGTCTGGGACTTAAATTTTTATGCTATTATTTATATATTCTACTTTTAGGAAAAAGTGATAGAACTTAAATTTAACCAAAGCATGTTAGCGAAAACACTTCCTCTTTACCTTTCTGGTATCTAACGTTCAGGCTTCAGTGACATTTGTTTTAAACCTTTTGTCTACCACTTATTTTAGTGACCCGTGTTCACATCATAGGAGGCTACTTTGCTAGCAGAAGATGGAACAGTTTTGTCCCGCAGATACCTTAAATTCTCAGAAGACATCAATAGTGGAAGTTCATTCAACATGACAAATTACTTGGTGGAAGTTTGTGAACCAATAAAACATTCTGTAGGTAGGTTTTGTAGTTTTATAGTGTCATAAATCATAATTCTGTCTAATAACTTGAAACTACAAATAAGATAATGTTTTTCTGTTAACTCTTTAAATGTGTAGAAAAATGTTCAAGAAATGTTTCTACATTAGATAATGAAACACCAGAGATTAAGAGAATTGATGTGGATAATATCAAACTATGTAAGAGAATCCCAGCTACCAAACCACTATCTGACGGTAAGACCATGAATAAAGATTCCATTTAGTTTATTTGCTATATGTTATTTTGGTTTGATTAGTAAGAAATTCATTGCTTTCAGGATAGTTTTTTGGTGGTCATTTTACCTAGTCATTGGTCTCTTGTATAACACTGTTATGAAAATTTTATTTTTAATTCCATTTTTTTTATTTGTAGTAAAACCTCCAAAAGGAACTTTCTTGTTGCAAGACACGGATTTAAATGTTAGAAAGTCTATTGCAGATGAAGTTATATTAACGGCTATTAGTGAAAACAAGACTTTACGTGATGGTATGTGATGTAAGCAGCCACTTAATTTAACTAAAGTTTGTAATATTATGATTTTCATTAAATTTATTGCCTTTTTCCGTAGCCCATTCAATTTTGTCCTTTCTAAAGAAACCCAGTACTAAAGAAGGTGTATCTGTAGAAAAAGTACATTTAGAGGCTCAACAAGACTCTTCTAGTAGTAGATCGGACAAGGCACCCTGCAATGAGGAAGCTCGAGTGTCTTCAGGAGGTAATTAAGTATATGGTTATCGCATGTGTTCGAGCAATATTATATGTTTATTATTATTAGTGTTTTGGGTTACATTTTATCATTGATTAGAACATTCTGATGTAGAAATTCATATGATTTGCTTGCAGCAACATCTACCTCAAACCTCAATGAGCTAGCTACAGAAGCTAAAGAAACTAAAGATAACACTGAGGTACTTGTTTGTATGTTAAATGTTTTTATTATACTCGGATCCATTGATTGTTGAATACTCTTATGCCTCAATGCAGATTTCTGGCGATAACAAGGTAATTGACTCAAGAAATGTTGACTTTCCAAGTTTTGATCTTGGATTTGACTAGGGGCCATCATGGATTCATTACAGTTTTTTCACGAACCTCTCCCGGTAAAGAAAAATTGAAAATAGGAAAAGATTGTTTTGTTTTGTTTTGTTTTGTTTAGCAAAACATTAATAGAAACTTAATCACTCAAAGTTGTACTCCTGTAAGGATCTTATATGTGGCCTTAATCTCTTTAGTTTCTAGAAATACTGATAAATAACCAACATCTTTGTTCTTTACATTATAAGATGCTTTTGAGATTATGTTGGTTTCTTCATGGCTATCCGCCTATCCATAAGGACCATATTATATAGACTCCGTATACACTAAGCAACATTTTAAAAAGTTATTGGGTTTTCTTAGAGTAGACTATCATATCTTGTATGCCTTGTCTCTGTGTAATTGTGTATAATGTATGCAAGGCATGAGATCTCCAAGCCTCCAGCCCTCCAGTGGTTGAGTAATTATTGTTGCAATCATACTTGTGACAGAACATTTTCAGTGTGACGATGGTACTTAACTGGCTCATAACGATTCAGTTTCTTGCTGAGTTGGGCGTTACTTACTACATTTCATGTCTTTACACCCTCAATGAAATGGGATGGCTGAAAGAAAGAGCCATCGTTTATCTGGGATTGCTTAAACATTACTATCCCATGCACATTTAACAATAAAATTTTGGTGTGGTGCATATGGCACTACAACCTTCCTCATTAACCATCTCTCTCAGACTCTAGCGCATGTTTCTTCATATGAGCTTTTTTGTTACTGTCTAGATTACACTGCTCTATACGTGTGGCTGTCTTTGCTATATGTTCCTTGGGATCCAAGACAAGACAATTTATTAAGAGTATCTATTTATATGTTCTGATCACTTCTTGTCATGTTATCTTTCATGATCTGATTTACCTTATATAACCTTTACCTTACGAATCATGATGGAAGGAAAGAATGATACAGAATGACAATAGTATCTCTTCTAAAATTTTGATAGGCATTTAGTAGCCACATTTTGCTTTACATAATAATACGTAAAAGTACGCTTATCTTTTAGATCAATAAAAAAGCATGGAAAACAACATCTTGTTATACATCATCCTTCCAGAACATAAAGGTAAGGTTTCTTCCTGGTTATCTGTACTATATAATATTGTTCTTTGACTTGTATATACGAAGCAATGCTTTGAAAAGGTTTCTTGTTTTCTTCGAGTAGATTTCCATATCTCTTGTGCTTGGTCTTTGTGGGTACGAGGTTGGAGATTTCATAGCCTCTGGTGGTTGCTGTAATTACACAGGAAGGTAAACAAGAACAGTAGCAAACATATAGTATATTAGATTAGTAATTCTTGAATTATAGCACAAAATACAAGAAAATACTTTGCTTACTTGCTGTCTGCTACTGCATGGGTTTGGACTGATGGATCGATAAACAGAAGAGGCAGAAAGCTTGACAGAGAAGCTTGGACACGTGGGTTGAATTGCAGAAGACCCTGTGCATTTAATTGAGAATCGAAGCGGTGGCATGGATCGTGATCGTGGTCGTTTTTCTGGTTTCCAGATAAAATGTAATTGGTACATATAGTAAAACTAGAAAAAGGTTGTAAAAAACTTCATCTCTGCTAACCTTGTTTTTTGTGTGATGCAGCCTTTGTAA